>CM075768.1:35612965-36212965 GCA_037974665.1 Ehretia macrophylla
CTAGAGTTTATGTTTAGATTTCAACTTTTCTTGAATTGTTATTATTGGTCTATATTATGCTTAAATATTGTTTGTGACATCTCCTACATGCTATATATACCTTGCTTGAGTTGTGTAGTATCTATTTCCATAGTTGAAGCTTGAGATGCATGAAAGAGACGATGAATACTGATAAATTTTAGGGTTTTGATAACTTGATATTTAGAGTGAATTGATACTTCCTTTAGGTGCTCTAGACATTAATGAAATTAGCTAGAAGCTCACGTGTGATTGAATTGCTTGGAATTGAGCTAAAATGCAAAATTAGCTAACTTTTAAAAGGGGGATTTTCACGAAACATAATCCAGGCACGTTTGGACTTTAGATTAGGTATCCTTGGGGGCATGAAAGCATTTTTGGTGCTTTCGTTGCATTAAATTGGGGTTCGGATATGATAGGTGTAGTTAAAATCCCGAGCTTTTGTCTCTAGAGCGGGTTTTTAGAGTTTGGATAGGTGTCTTTTGGTATCCTTAGAAATGTAGTAAGATTGGTTTATAGAATTGGGGCTTTGAATTTCTTTTAGAAGAAGAATTGCGTGGTTATAAAAGGGAAAAATGTGAGATTTGGTTGTTTTAGTGCTTGTATGAGCTTGTAGTTGCTTGTTATGTGTCTATATGCATGTCTAATATAGATTTAAGCTATTTGTAGAGTTTCGTGGAAAATGTGTTAATAACCCCTTGGTGCACCTATATAGTTATTCTCATGTTTAATGCTTATATATTGTTACGATGTTCATATTGCTTGTATTTAGTGTTGCATGATTGAAGTTATACTTAAGACTTGTACACTAGACTACTAGAATGGTTGCTTGGAACATATGTTAAGTTTAAGCATATAAGGTGGCACCTTGTTAAGGATAGAATTTTAATAGGTAT
The DNA here is from genome assembly GCA_037974665.1 of Ehretia macrophylla. NCBI lineage: Eukaryota > Viridiplantae > Streptophyta > Magnoliopsida > Boraginales > Ehretiaceae > Ehretia > Ehretia macrophylla. Next base: position 35,613,880 of record CM075768.1, read on the forward strand.
TGCATGCAAAATGAGTGAGACTATAAGTTAGCTAACCTGGAGAAATAATTAATAAATGTTGTAGTTAAGGAATAATTGAAGTAATGTTTGGTCTTAGGTACAAGGTGATTTAGAGTGATGTGAATACAATCTTGTATCTTGGAGCTCAGTAAAGGTGAGATAGTCTTCATCTCTTCTGTGCATCTTAACTTAATTTATTGTTTCTAGATTGTATTCATTACTAATTGATAAAGTTTATATGCATTATTTACTTGCTATCTTGTGTCTTTTCGTGTTATCTTTGATTAACTGTGAGGACGGCCTACTTTGTCGTTCCTCTTATGTGATATTTGATATACTTGGCTATCGTGATATTGACCTGGGGTTGCGCAACCTTTTCAGACATGGTAGCGTCAAGAAACACGGGCGGCATTGAGTTTGCCATGCTCCCTCGACTACCATAGTGCCTATTCCCTTTCTCTCGCTGAGTATATTCCACTACCTCAGAGGCATGGTTCACCTGCTAGGCATATGGACCTGCCTCAGGAGAAAGGGTCGTAGGATCAGGGTATATCCGGAGTACCCCATTTTTGGAAGAATAAGAGTTTTGCCGGCACTTACTTGAAGATCTTGGCTCGTGGCTCGTGATTGAAGACAAAGTAGAATCGTATTCTTTTATAAAGTGTTTAATTACTTGTTTCAATAGCTTGTTTAATTGTGATATTTATGTGTTATCTTGTGTATTTCATGAAAGTATTTCCCCGGTATGCTGCATCACCTCCCTCACTGAGTATACCAGTTGCATACTCACCCTCGTTCCTAACACCTTTCAGGTTCAGTACCTTCGCAAAGTGATGCATGGAAAGCTCAAGAGTTACCGTGTTTGGTTGTGTTGGCTTCCATTATTAGTACATGCAAATCCATGTGAATTAGTAAAGTGGTTTAAATTGTAATTTGATTGGAACTATAGAAACCCGGCTTGTAATTGTATTGGATCTTGTTTGTATTTGATTTGTAGGTGGCCTGTAATAGCTTAATGGACTATGTTATTGTTTAATGGTCGTGCATGCTTGCTTGGGTTAATGAAGTTAATAGGCTGGATTAATAGACATGATAATTAGAGAGATAAAGTTAGAATGGTATGATAAGTGACTTTATAACATACTATTTCAATATTTGAGGCCTATGCATGCTTGTGTACCTATTTTGTTGAGTCTATGTTTGGATGGCCTTGAGACGGGCATAGCTTAATGGTTGAAGTTAGAGTCTATGAAAATGTTGGATTATGATTTTGTAGTTGTATTCTGTTATTCGCAGGTTATCAGATAGTCCTTTAAACAAGGGAGGCTCCGTCTATTTTTCCCTAAATTTCGTGCCCGATGTTTGGAATTGGGTTGAGAATAGCATGACTAATAGAAATTCCGGTTCTGTGAGGAATCGGGGTGTTACATATCTCATTTCTTCAAATTGTTGTTTTCACAAAATTCATACATGTCTCGTCCTAATTTGACGTCATACTTACTATTTGTACATGTGTTCTACTTGTAAATTCATCTTTTACCGTCAGAAGTTTAAATGATCCAATGGTCAAAGAATATATGGAAGATTTCATATTACACAAAAAAAATATATTATTTGAATATAAATAACATGAACATATACTCAAAAAATTATTATGGACTACCTAACAACTTATAACTGGTGGCTATAATGAGTTCAAATTAACACAAATTTGTTATCGGTTTCAATTCATAAACATGTCTCATTAGTTTGAAAAACATTCGTAATATTTGAAGTAGATTTCTATATGATCTAAGCGAAATTCAAATGGTTGAGCAAATCACTTAAAAGTCATATAACATAAGACTATATTTGTATTGCTACCATTACATTATAAGGTAAACAATAATGAATAGAGAACATAAACATGTTAAATAAAATAAAATCTACAATGAAAATAATAAAAAATATATATTTGCCTAATTTATTATTTTGATACTTTTTTTCATGGATATCACTTATGCTCACATTCTTTGTAAACAAATTTTGTTTGGAAACTCAGAATACATTAGCTCATCGTCTTCCTCATACCCTTATTTGCCTTCATCCAAGTTTCAAATATTAAATTCTTTCAACTTCTCCATTTGATTCATTATCCTTATATATAATTTTTTTTTACAAAGAAATTAAAAAAAAAAAAAAAAAGTTCCAGGTTGGACGATGCGTAACCATTGCTACAAAACTTGTGAAATGACAAATAAAAGCATAAACAAATAACATAACATAACATAACATATTAAAAAAATAAATATAATTTTTTTAATTTTATTTTTTTATAATATCTACCACCTAAACTTGTTTTCATTTTTGATATTATCTACATCTCATTTAACACAAAAAATAACATATGAAGACAAATATGAATCAAATATTTAATTTTTTAGATGTAAGTAAGATTTCTTTTTTTGTGAGACTAAAACTTTTAAATTCATCAACCTTTTAATTGAAAAATAAAATAATTTTATGAACGAGACTTTTGTCACGCCCCAACTCGACCCCACCTATAATTAGTCAGGACGCAACGGAATTTCGGCAGTATAACGACAGTAATTAAGATACCGAGGCTCTAAACCAACCTCTCAAAACATTATACAATCAAACTCATCAACCAAACGACAATCAATTCCTCAATACCATTAACAAAATACAACATAACCATATTATACAACAATCATTCTTAGATGATCCATTTATAGTTAAACGCCTCCGTTCCAACATAATACCTTAACTTTAACATACACATCAAAATAGATTATAAACCAACATAGTAATCTAACATGGTCAAAAGAAGACTACTAAACCATTATACATAAGTCTTTATACTAAGGTAGGTTTTACAATACATCATATTACAATAACTATAAACAATCTCATAGCAAAGACTCTTGCACATAAGACTTATCCACGTAAGGCACATTTTCCCCTTCTGGAGGCACGTACTGTGACACCCCGATCCCTCTCGAGACCGGGAGTTCTAACAATCAATCTATTCACAACCCAAACCAAAACCTGGGCATTATTTTCAGGGAAAACAAACGGAGTCTCCCCTATTTCTAGACGAGATGTAAAACCTGCGACAGCATATAAGTAGACCAATACCATGTCCAAACATTCAACTACCTCAAGGCCATCTGAGCCTTGGTTCACAACAAGCAAAACACAAGTAAATATACATTCAAGCTTAGAAATGAAACTACACCAACCTATTTCATAAGCTAGACTATCATACCTTTCTATCTCTTTTCCTTTGTCATTACAAGTATACATTGAAGTTAAGCTACATTAACTAAATACACAATCTAGTGAAACTTAAATTACATCCCCTTTAACTTTAAATACATATAATACATAAAAGCATACAACTTTACAACTTTGACAACTCAAGTCACATAGGAACGCAGGACAACTCTTCAAGTACGGACTTTCACGAAATCACGAACTTTCCAGCTAACATGGCATTTCCTGAAATGTGGTGGTGAGGAGTGAGTATACACAACACGTATACTCAGTGAGGGCGAGATAGATATCGAATTGGAGAGAAAGAAAGTCGTGCAATGCAAATAAGACAGTTAAACAATATAACTGATAAATAAGCAATCAAAACAAACAATCAATACAATAAGCAATTACTGAAAGCATTAACACAACCATTCAAAGCTATACCACACTCTGAAGGCTATGGTTCACTCTTACGAGCAATATACCATTTCACGAGCGATACATCAATCTCGAGCTTGATGTTTGACAACGATGACAATAAGCGTGCATCCACCTTATAACACCAGTTTGAAATACCCCGGAAGTATCCATCAATTCTATGACCCAAATCTCCCTGGGAGGCAACCCAAGCGAGAAAGGGAATAGCAGCGGAGCTAGAGCAACCAACACTGGCAACTCGAGGCTACCCAGAGAGGCCCATCACTCACGCACAAGACACTATGCAATGCAAAACTCGATACAAGGCAATAAACGAGCGATAGCACAACAATACAAACTAGTGACAACAAACGAGATAACAAGCAATCACAATCAATACTAGCATTCATCCAACTTTTCAAGCATAACAAGCAACAATAAGCAACAATAACACCAATTAAACAAGTATATCAAATAACCCTAAGCATTCTATACGCATAATATCAAGATAACAAACAAAATCACAAATCGGCCCCAACTATCAAAACACTACCATTTCCAAACGAGCCACGAGTTCTGGAAACCGACTTCGCCAACCCTCCTAGGTCACCATAAGGCACGTCTAAGGACCCCGAAACCCTACTTTACCCTAGAATTCGCGCAAAGCCCCGATTTCCTCCTTTGCTCGTTTGAACTACAACTATACCAACCAAACACCCAACCAACGCCATAATCGCACCAAAAGTGCTTTCATGGCCTTCCGAAACAATGCCAACACGCAAAACGAGAAAACACTAAACTCGACCTAAACGACCCCGACTTTCACCAAGGTTTAATTCTCATTTTTTCCATTACGCAACCCAAACAAACTACACATTTAGGCATTCTAGCACACCTAGCACATTTCTACATCAATGGATAGCATAATGGAGCAACTTCATCATTTCAAGGGTTTACTATTCATAAAATACTATTCAACAACCAATTTAAATTGCAATCTCAACATTTAACCGCAGAAAATGTTAAAAAGCTATAAATACACGTTCTACAATTGCCAAGGAACATTCTAGAAGCATCAAAACGCTTTAAACAACAATCTACGGATAAATTCTAAAAATCAAAGTTTAGATACAAATATTTCAAATGTGCAAATAACGATGAAACCCTCACCTTAGACGCTCCTAGACGCTAGGAAAACCTCATAGGATACCTCGGAAACCACCCCGTGGAAGCCCTCGTGAAGAATCGAAGATTTTGGCTTGAAATCTTTTTTTTTTCTTCTCTCATATTTTCGGCCCTGCTTGCTGCTGTTCAGTTCTGTTTTTTTTTTTATTTATTTTGCTATTTTAGGCTATTAAAAAGGGCACAAGGTCAAAATGGTCAATCCCCTTGGTCAAAGCTCACTTAAGTTGGTCAAACTAGCTTATTTTATGCATTTTTAGGCTAAAACAACTAAAGAAACATCAATTCTAGCTAACAACAATTAAATTATAAAATTTAAGGCACTAAAATACTAGTTTCATTATTTGCTGAGGACTCGAATTCATTTCCTAACTATCTCTCTCGATATGCAATGCACGTTGCGACAACAAAGAAGTAACAATTAATTCTCAAAGAATCTAGGAGATATATCATTTTTGGAAAGCATCATAGTTTAGAATTTACTCCGGCTCGGAGTTACCTTTCTCATTTATTTGAAAACCGAGTGATTTTAACGCAAAACAACCAAAACCGATTTTTAAAATAATCAAAACAATCAAGGTAATCAATATTCATTTAAAATAATTAATTTCACTAGTTCTAGAATATTTTAAAGAATTATGAAGTTAATATCAAGCTACAAATGAAGGTTAATATAAACACGTAGTCAAACACAATTAAACCCTAACATTTAAGATAACACTTAATTAATCACAAGAAAAGAAATTCAATTACTATAATTATCAGGAATAGGTAATAATCTTTTAATTATTCAATTTACAACTACTAAATGCTTCCAAGAGAAATATTAAAATAGTGCAAATTGGTTGATTTAACTAATTAAACATTTAATCAAATGCAGTCAGGTGCTATTAAATGCATGCCGGGTTCGGGTTATCACATCCTTCCCCCCTTAAAACAATTGCGTCCTCGCAATTCTTCTTCCAATAGAACTCAGCATCATCTGAAATCCAATTCTGACTAATCTTCATTAGCTACTGAACAAGTTTTCATCAAGATGACCAATAGGAAAGTTCAAGTAGAAATGTCAAGCGGTAACGCCAAATAAAGGGTCAAAGGTAGATACCGTACAAGAATCTTGTTGACACGAATACCGAAGAAGAATAAATTCCAACCAGAAAGGCCGAGATAATACCAATAAAGGCTATAGCAAAGATAATGTAGATGTCATTAATACCATACAATAACGACAAGAAGAATATCCCACGCACGAATCTCCAATAGAAGTCTAACTATTACTCCCCGAGAATTCCTAAGCAAGAAGCCAAATAAAAGCTCAAACAAAGGTTCCATCCAGAGGTCCAAAGAATTACCCCGCTGGTCATGAATTTCATAGAAGAATTCCCTGTTAAGAGTGCTGAAGAAAAATACTACGAACCCAATCAAATATATTTCAAAGGTCCAAAGAAGCCTTCCAAATAATAACCCCATGGAACAACCAATTAAATTCTGAGTTTTGCTATCAAATGCTGAGAGGAATATCAAAGAAAATAGCAGAGAGAAAATAATGTGCCCAATAAGACAATCAAGTTGAATAACAAATATAGTTTCCCAGATGGATGAAAACTCCAAGGATAAACACCGAACTGGTGAACAATATACCGAGACCAAACTCTGAGGCCTCTTCACTGTTTGCCAAGTAAGAACTTCATACAACTTTGCCAACAAAGAAAATACCAATAGAACGCCTAATAAGAATTTCAAAGAATACCATAAGTAGTATTATACAATAAGTCTGATAGGAACTCCAAATACCAAACCTACTGAGGAACACTGAAGAGGATATCCAAAACAATGCTCCAATAAGAAAGTAGCCAAGTTTGCCCAATAAGTAAATACTAAATAAATGGCCATTAAGGATCCTAGAGAATGCCATTGCAGAATTTCCAATCAGGGATGCCAGTAGCACACCAATAAAGTCCAAGACACATATACCATAGATAATACTGTGCAGTAAGGCCGATTGAAATCCCATTAACCAAGTCCACCGAGAAGTGCCAACAAAAGTCCCCAAAGAACACCCATTAAGAAAACCAAAGAATGCTCCAAAGAATAACCAAATAAAACCCCAAGAGAAAGCTACTCTTTCACAATTGTTAAGCACAGAGAAGGCCATAGAGATTTGCCAATAATCGAGCTTTAAAAGCGAACACCAATTCCCAAATTAAGGCTAGCCAAATGCCATTCATTTCCTGCCAATCCATACACCTTGAAAAGCCAGCGGTGAACCACTTTCTTTAAGGGAGGAAGAAGACTTACTTACCATTTCAATAGGACATGTATGAATGCCAATATATCACAGTTATACGTATGCCTTAAACTATTATGCAAGCACGTTTACAAAATAGTTTATTCAACAAAGTCACTCAAGCACGGCAATCAAGTCAAGCACAACATAATCAATTCAAGACATTTTAAAACACACATTACAAGCAATACTTCAAGCAAATAACAATTCACGAGGTCGATTCGAGAGGTCAATTCAATGGACAACTAGACACTTCACTTTACTTGAGAAACATTTAACACATAACACATAACTATATCACATAGGTGCGTACTTTCAAGTCAAGACACACAATCTCACATACAAGCATACACTTTCAAAACACACTTAACAAGCACACATTCAAGGGTCACTACCCACCAGACCGAGGACCCTGTCCCGGCTTATGAGCTAGACAAGCTCTGATACCACCTGTGACACCCCGATCTCTCTCGAGACCGGGAGTTCTAACAATCAATCTATTCACAACCCAAACCAAAACCCGGGCATTATTTTCAGGGAAAACAAACGGAGTCTCCCCTGTTTCTAGGCGAGATGTAAAACCTGCGACAACATATAAGTGGACCAATACTATGTCCAAACATTCAACCACCTCAAGGCCATCCGAGCCTTGGTTCACAACAAGCAAAACACAAGTAAATATACATTCAAGCTTAGCAATTAAACTACACCAACCTATTTCATAAGCTAGACTATTATACCTTTCTATCTCTTTTCGTTTGTCATTACAAGTATACATTGAAGTTAAGCTACATTAACTAAATACACAATCTAGTGAAACTTAAATTACATCCCCTTTAACTTTAAATACATATAATACATAAAAGCATACAACTTTACAACTTTGACAACTCAAGTCACATAGGAACACAGGACAACTCTTCAAGTACGGACTTTCACGAAATCACGAACTTTCCAGCTAACATGACATTTCCTGAAATGTGGTGGTGAGGAGTGAGTATACACAACACGTATACTCAGTGAGGGCGAGACAGATATCGAATTGGAGAGAAAGAAAGTCGTGCAATGCAAATAAGACAGTTAAACAATATAACTGATAAATAAGCAATCAAAACAAACAATCAATACAATAAGCAATTACTGAAAGCATTAACACAACCATTCAAAGCTATACCACACTCTGAAGGCTATGGTTCACTCTTACGAGCAATATACCATTTCACGAGCGATACATCAATCTCGAGCTTGATGTTTGACAACGATGACAATAAGGGTGCGTCCACCTTATAACACCAGTTTGGAATACCCCTGAAGTATCCATCAATTCTATGACCCAAATCTCCCTGGGAGGCAACCCAAGCGAGAAAGGGAATAGCAGCGGAGCTAGAACAACCAACACTGGCAACCCGAGGCTACCCAGAGAGGCCCATCACTCACGCGCAAGAAACTATGCAATACAAAACTCAATACAAGGCAATAAACGAGCGATAGCACAACATTACAAACTAGTGACAACAAACGAGATAACAAGCAATCACAATCAATACTAGCATTCATCCAACTTTTCAAGCATAACAAGCAATAATAAGCAACAATAACACCAATTAAACAAGTATATCAAATAACCTTAAGCATTCTATAGGCATAATATCAAGATAACAAGCAAAATCACAAATCGGCCCCAACTATCAAAACACTACCATTTCCAAACGAGCTACGAGTTCTGGAAACCGACTTCGCCAACCCTCCTAGGTCACCATAAGGCACGTCTAAGGACCCCGAAACCCTACTTTACCGTAGAATTCGCGCAAAGCCCCGATTTCCCCCTTTGCTCGTTTGAACTACAACTATACCAACCAAACATCCAACCAACGCCATAATCGCACCAAAAGTGCTTCCATGGCCTTCCGAAATAATGCCAACACGCAAAACGAGAAAACGCTAAACTTGACCTAAACGACCCCGACTTTCACCAAGGTTTAATTCCCGTTTTTTTCATTACGCAACCCAAACAAACCACACATTTAGGCATTCTAGCACACCTAGCACATTTCTACATCAACGGACAGCATAATGGAGCAACTTCATCGTTTCAAGGATTTACTATTCATAAAATACTATTCAACAACCAATTTAAATTGCAATCTCAACATTTAACCGCAGAAAATATTAAAAAGCTATAAATACACGTTCTACAATTGCCAAGGAACATTCTAGAAGCATCAAAACGCTTTAAACAACAATCTACGGATAAATTCTAAAAATCAAAGTTTAGATACAAATATTTCAAATGCGCAAATAACGATGAAACCCTCACCTTAGACGCTCCTAGACGCTAGGAAAACCTCATAGGATACCTCGGAAACCACCCCGTGGAAGCCCTCGTGAAGAATCGAAGATTTTGGCTTGAAATCTTTTTTTTTTCTTCTCTCATATTTTCGGCCCTACTTGCTGCTGTTCAGTTCTGTTTTTTTTTTTTTTTTTTTTTTTCTATTTTAGGCTTTTAAAAAGGGCACAAGGTCAAAATGGTCAATCCCCTTGGTCAAAGCTCACTTAAGTTGGTCAAACTAGCTTATTTTATGCATTTTTAGGCTAAAACAACTAAGGAAACATCAATTCTAGCTAACAACAATTAAATTATAAAATTTAAGGCACTAAAATACTAGTTTCACTATTTGCTGAGGACTCGAATTTATTTCCTAACTATCTCTCTTGATATGCAATGCACGTTGTGACAATAAAGAAGTAACAATTAATTCTCAAAGAATCTAGGAGATATATCATTTTTGGAAAGCATCATAGTTTAGAATTTACTCCGGTTCGGAGTTACCTTTCTCATTTATTTGAAAACCGAGTGATTTTAACGCAAAACAACCAAAATATATTTTTAAAATAATCAAAACAATCAAGGTAATCAATATTCATTTAAAATAATTAATTTCACTAGTTCTAGAATATTTTAAAGAATTATGAAGTTAATATCAAGCTACAAATGAAGGTTAATATAAACACGTAGTCAAACACAATTAAACCCTAACATTTAAGATAACACTTAATTAATCACAAGAAAAGAAATTCAATTACTATAATTATCAGGAATAGGTAATAATCTTTTAATTATTCAATTTACAACTACTAAATGCTTCCAAGAGAAATATTAAAACAGTGCAAATTGGTTGATTTAACTAATTAAGCATTTAATCAAATGCAGTCAGGTGCTATTAAATGCATGCTGGGTTCGGGTTATCACACGTATCCATAATCTTGCTCAAGGACACCTGTATGCATGCAATAATAGAGAGTGAGCTTATATAAAACAAGTTCAGCGAGGATCCGATAGATCTCTAACAGTATTTACTATACTCCTTGGAAATGATCCTTTAAGCAAGTAAACACACAAATAAACATCAATAAAATATAAACACATAACTATAATGACCAATCAATAAAGGATACTCAATTTGGTGTAGCTCCAAACGCCATCATGATCTCAACCATTCTTCTTGTAACTCCTCATTACTTACGCACCCGAGGTACCTCACTAGCCCATCCCTCCATGACACCTCCGTCATGCGAGCTGGGGGTAGTCTCTGGTAATCATGTCATTATCAACCCGACAGTCCGATGCTGCCCGAGAGGTGGCACACACATACCAAGACTCAACAATAATAATAAACATCATTCACAGGAGGACAATCTAGTAGAATTGCCTATCTCCTGGTTCATCAATCATCAATCAATAAGCATCAATAATCATCCATTTCCATCAATGTAACATCAATATAATCATCAATATAACATCAATATAACATCAATATTTAATTAAACAACAAATAACTAAGTTAGATGACAAAATAGGTCATCCAACTTAACATGCATGAAACACATAATCTAACCCTAGTCTAACCATTAACAACTCACAATTCAATCACTCAAATACCACCCAATCAACTAAAGGCTCAATTCAACAATTTAAAGAAAGACAACCTAAACTTCAAATAATCATATCTTACATTCTACTAATCCAAACAACTCCAAATCAATTTCATACACTCACCCATTCAATCAACTACATTAGCCCTCTCTGAAACCAACCAAAACACATCAAAATCAAGCCCAACAACCCTAAGACCTCAATGCACCTAGGCTGAAATTTTCAAGTTTTTACCCAAACATCGCAATCAAAAATTCGGCATTATAACGGCATTACCACGTAATTAACAAACTTTTAGAAATCGATGGCAATCGATTCCAACCTCAACAACTCAAGATAATCATCAAATGGCTAATTAATCAACTTTTAATACCCGAAAATAAATAATTTCGCTACAATGGTTCAAATTTCGTAGTAATACACATAAACGATCCCTAGCATGCGCTGAGCAATAATATAACTTCAAATTAACATTCTAACGATTCAAAATGTAGTTATGAGCAAAAATATAAAATATGACTTTTGAGATCTAGAATTTTTCTCTCACCTTTGATGCGATATAAGCCTAGATATGCGTGCAATACATGCCCAACAAGTGGAATCCAACTCAGCACGAAATTCTACGGACAAAAACTAGGTTTTTCTATGAAAATTTGCTTTGAAAACCTTTGAAATTTCTTTCTCTTTTCTCCCTTGAAGCTCTCGGCTATGTGTGTGTTTTTTGAGTGTGTTTTGTGTTGTGTTTTGTGTGTGTTGATGGTATATTATGCATATAAGGCTTGGTCAAATAAAAAAATGCAAAGTCAAAGTAGTTTATTTAGTCCTTTAATTGTTTTTTAGTCTTTTAATTCATTTATTGAGTATTTCTTGCTCAACTATTAATTTAACACTTAAACTAATTCTAGACATTATATTTTAGGTGACAAAGAATGTTACATTAAAATAGTTTCACCCGAATCGGCTTAAAACTCGTTTTCTTGCAAAAGAAAGTGTAAAAATCTTTAAAATTCCAAATCCGTTTTAATCAAACACGGGTCTATTAATACTTGAGGACTAGGTTTTAAGACGTTTAAAACACCCCTGTAAAAATTTTAGCGGACAGGTATTCAAAAATACTATTCACCAAAACTGACGATAAAATTCATGATTCTGTTTTTGATGAAAATTTCATGAATGCACACTTAGCATGTATTAGGAGTATTTATCACATAATTAGCACATTCTAATCATATAGCACATAAACAGGTCAATTCACGTAAAACGAGATAAAGTACGCAAATCAAGATAAAGCAAAATATGGGGTCTCACATTCTCCCCCTTTAAAGAAATTTCATCCCCGAAATTCTTACTTGCTGAACGGAAAAGATCTGGATACTGCTGCTATATCTGATCTCGCCTCTCCCAAGTAGCTTCCTCGATACCGTGATGCTTCCACAACACCTTGACCACTAGAATCTTCTTCGACCTCAACTCTTGTTCCATCTGATCAAGAATACGAATCGGCCGCTCGTCATAAGTCAGATTCTCACGAAGCTGTAGCGGCTCTGGCTCAAGAATATGAGAAGGATCCGGATTATATTTTCGTAAATTAGACACGTAAAATACATCGTGGACGTTGGAGAAATTCTCCGATAAAACCAACTGATATGCTAACTTACCAACTATGCCAGTAATCTCAAACAACCCCACAAACCTCGGACTTAGCTTACCACTTTTACCATAATGAGCAAACCCCTTACGAGGAGACAATCTCAAGAAAACCCGATCTCTGACTGCAAACTCCAAATCTCGACGACGCTTATCAGCATAACTCTTGAATCTACTCTACGCCGTAAGCATTCTCTGCCTAATCAACTAAACATTCTCAATCTTCTCTAGAAGCTCTGGCATAATAGTCGGATCAATAGTCTTCATCTCCCCTACTTCATCCCAATACAAAGGTGAATGACACTTACGACAGTAAAGAGTTGCAAAAGGTGCCATCCCAATAGTAGCTTGATAACTATTGTTATAGGCAAACTCGGCAAGTGGTAGATGTTTCTCCCAATTCTTCCCGAAGTCCAGAACACAAGCCCTGAGCATATCTTCCAGAATCTAAATAGTCCTCTCAGACTGACCGTCGGTATGTGGATGATACGTTATACTGAAGTTAAGCTAAGTACCCAAAGTCTCCTGAAGTTTCTCCTACAAATGAGAAGTAAATCGAGGATCTCGATCTAAGACAATACTAGATGGAATCCCATGAAGTCTAACAATCTGATCCAAATAAAGATCCGTCAACTTTGCAACTTCATCTCCTATCTGCATCGAAATAAAGTGAGCTATTTTTGTCAAATGATCCACGACAACCCAAACTGCATCGTTACCTCTGGGAGTTCTAGGCAAACTAGTGACAAAGTCCATCGTAATATGCTCCCATTTCCACTGTGGTATAGCCAACGGCTGAAGCAAACCTATAGGTCGTTGATGCTCGGCTTTCACTCGTTGACAAGTCAAACATGTAGACACGAACTGGGCAACTTCTCTCTTCATATTATTTCACCAGTAATATTGCTTCAAGTCCCGATACATTTTGGTTCCACCAGGATGAATAGTATACTTAGAATTATGAGCTTGCTCCAGAATACCTCGCCTCAAGCCCGGTTCATCGGGAGCACAAACCATGTTCAAAACTGAAGAATACCATCCTTATGCACTTTGAAGTTAGATTGATCATCCGTGATTTGGTCCTTGATCTTCTAAAGTTTAACGTCAAGTTGTTGAGCTTCTCTGATTTGAGACAACAATAAAGGCTGAATACGGAGATGTGAACACATTACCCCAACCTGAGTCAACTCCGATCTCCAATAAGTGAATTCCTCAAGAACTTCCCACTTCTTGACAGCCAAACAAGAAACACTCGTCTTACGGCTAAGAGCGTCTACCACAACATTTGCCTTTCCAGGCAGATAGCTGATAGAGAAATTATAATCTCCAAGAAGTTCCATCCACCTCCGCTGACGCATATTCAACTCCTTCTGTGAGAATAAATACTCAAGACTCTTATGATCAGTGAAAATCTCGAACTTACTACCCCACAGATAATGATGCCACTTTTTCAATACAAATACAACAACTGTCAACTCAAGATCATGAGTCGGATAATTCACCTCGTAAGGTTTCAACTTTCTAGAAACATAGGCAATAACCCGACCATTCTGCATAAGAACACATCCCAAGCCCTCCTTGGATAAATCGCTGTAAATGACCATATTGTCGGTCCCCTCTGGTAGAGCAAGTACTGGAGCAGTAGTCAATCTCTTTTTCAATTCCTGAAACCCACTCTCACATTTCTCATCCCAAACAAAGCTAATCTGTTTCTGAGTTAACTTAGAAAGTGGCCCTGCAATCTTTGAAAAGTCCTTGACAAACCTACGGTAATAACCCGCCAAGCCAAGAAAGCTACGAACTTCCGAAACATTCTCCAGACGATTCCAAGACATCACCGATTCAATCTTAGTGGGATCTACATAAATACCGCTCTGTGTGATAACATGACCAAGAAAATATATGCGTTGCAGCCAAAATTCACATTTGCTGAACTTGGCAAACAACTGATGCTCCTGCAGCTTCTGTAAGACAAGCCGTAAATGTTGCTCGTGCTCTGATTCAGACTTAGAATAAACCAAGATATCATCAATAAAGATAACCACGAACTGGTCCAAGTACGGCTAAAAAACCCGATGCATAAGGTCCATAAATGTTGCCGGTGCATTAGTTAATCCAAAGGGCATAACTACAAACTCATAATGCCCGTACTGAGTCTTCAAGGCAGACTTCGGAACATCCTCCGTGCGAATCCGAAGGTGATAATACCCCTGCTTCAAGTCAAACTTAGAGTAGACTTTGACTTCCTGAAGTTGATCAAACAACTAGTCAATCAGTGGAAAAGGATACTTGTTCTTGATGGTCACCTGATTCAAATCACGATAATCAATATCTCAAGGTACCATCCTTCTTCTTCACAAATAAAACAGGAGCTCCCCAAGGTGAAGAACTCTGCTGAATGAAACCCTTCTTCATTAACTCCTGCAATTGAGTTTTCAGCTCCTTCAACTCAGCTGGTGTCATCCGGTACGCTAATTTAGAAATAGGTTGAGTACCGGGAACAAGATTAATCACAAACTCCACATCTCTCTCTGGCGGTAACCCTGGCAACTCATCGGGAAATACATTAGGATATTCCTGAATAATAGGAACTTCCTCTAGCTGTAGCTTATCAGATGGCTTGTTGATCAAATAAGCTAGATAACCCGAACACCCCTTACTTACCGACTTAACAGCTTTAGTTGCTGAGATAACAAAACTCGTCTTAGCACCTCGATTGCCTACTACCTCAACTACTGGCTGATCTGGCAAACGAAACTGTACTACCTTTGTTCTACAGTTCAACTGGGCATCGTACTTAGAAAGGCAATCCATACCCAAGATAACATCATACCCCCGGATAGGAAATAAGATAAGGTCTCAAGGAAAATTATACCCTTTAACATGTATTATCCAATCCTTACATACTAGGCCAGTCACATACTTATCAGTCAAAGAGATACTAATCTTAACCACATAAGGCAGCCTTTTAGGTTGCACATTAACACGTTGCACACAAGCAGGAGTAATGAAAGAATGCATAGCACCAGAATCAATCAACACTTTAACAAGTTGATCAAGTATAAGGAAGTTACCTTCCACAACTGCAATCTCCTCAGGCATCTCCTCTAAGTCAACTGCGTAGGCTCGAGCCTGAACTCGCTACTATTGAGGTGCATTGCCCGCAGGTCGACCCTGATAACCCTGAGTCGCTGCCCGACCCTCAGTCCTCTAATATCTAGGGTAATCCTTCGCCCTATGCTCATTGCTACCGCAACCCAAACAAGCCCCTGACTTCACCCTGCAATTGGCCTCCACATGGCTCTGGCGCTTGCAGTAAGTACACTGCGGTGATGATGCACTGACACTGCCCCTGGAAGAACCAGAAGCTGAAGAAGCAACTATACCAGCCTGCTGCTGAGGTCTAACAAAACTAGGCCTGTATTGGCCCTAAGACTAGGCTGGCCTGTATTGGAACTAAACCTGGTAAGACCCCTGCTGAAACTGAGGTCGATAATAACTCTACTGACCCTGTGGCCTGAAAGAACCCTGCTAAGCTGGCAGCCTATACACACCCTGCTGTACGGAAGGCCTAAACACTCCCTGCTGACCCTGCGGCTGGAAGGGCCTCTTGCTAGGCTGGCTAGATACAATCTGTTCCCCCTTTCTCTTCTCCAGTCTAGAAGCTGCATCAAAGGCCTCCGTAAGTATATCATACCGATTCAGGGCCATCGCATCCTGAATCTCGGGCCTCAACCCCAACATGAATCTATGAGTCTTACGTTCCTCGTTAGCCACATACTTTAGTGCATACCGGGACAACCTAGTGAAACTGGCCTCATACTGTGCCACTGAAGCATCTCCCTGCACTAAGGCTAGAAACTCTGCCTCTCTCCGCTCCCTCGGGATCTTTGGGACATACTTTGCCCGGAAAGCTAACAGAAAGGTACCCTAAACATACGGAATACCTTGAGTCGCCTAGCTAGTTCTCACCGTGTGCCACCATTTTTCTACCTCATCATCCAGCAAGTATACGGAAAATGTGACCTTCTGCTCATCAGTATAATCCATAGGGTCAAAGATCTTCTCCACCTTACTAATCCACGCCTCAGCCTTCCGATCATCCGGCTCCCCCTGAAACCGCGGTGGATAATACCTTAAAAACTCTTTCAGTGTACCACGACGGTGGTACCCACCTTGTGCATTCAACAACTGATTCTACAATGCCTGATTCTGGGCAGCCTGCCCTGCCAGTAACTGTGCCAGCCCGACCATGATCTCGGTTAACCTATCAAAAGCTGTTCTGAAGTAGTCATCATCCCTAACTTGGCCTGGTGCCACATTTCTCGGAACCTCATCAGTCATCTCAGGCCTACTTCTGGTCCTCGGTCTACCCGTCATTCTATTAATCAAAGAGTTAGCACAGGTTATAGCACGTAAACAGGCTATAGATAATTATTAGCAAATAAGCAACAATTCACATAAACACATAAATCACTTAAGTATCAATCACATAAACAAATTAATCACATAATCACATAAGCACTAAATCACATAATCACTTAATCACTTAACCATATTAACACATAGTTCACTTTTCTTTCACTCCATACATACTTTCATGCTAAGACCATTACTCACAATCCGAGAATACCCCGGTTGACAGCTAACATGCTCTCTGATACCACTTAAATGTCACACCCCAACTCAACCCTACCTATAATCAGTCAGGACGCAACGGAATTTCAGCAGTATAACGTCAGTAATTAAGACACCAAAGCTCTAAACCAACCTCTCAAAACATCATACAATCAAACTCCTCAACCAAACGACAATCAATGCCTCAATACCATTAACAACATACAACATAACTATATTATACAACAATCATTCTTAGACGATCCATTCATAGTTATACGCCTCCGTTCCAACATAATACCTTAACTTTAACATACACATCAAAATAGATTATAAACCAACATAGTAATCTAACATGGTCAAAAGAATACTACTAAACCATTATACATAAGTCTTTATACTAAGCTAGGTTTTACAATACATCATATTACAATAACTATAAACAATCTCATGGCAAAGACTCTTGCACATAAGACTCATCCACGTAAGGCACATTTTCCCCTTCTAGAGGCACGTACTCGTAATCTTGCTCAAGGACACCTGTATGCATGCAATAATATAGAGTGAGCTTATATAAAACAAGCACAGCGAGGATCCGATAGATCTCTAACAGTATTTACTATACTCCTTAGAAATGATCCTTTGAGCAAGTAAACACACAAATAAACATCAATACAATATAAACACATAACTATAATGACCAATCAATAAAGGATACTCAATTTGGTGTAGCTCCAAACGCCATCACGATCTCAACCATTCTTCTTGTAACTTCCCATTACTCACGCACCTGAGGTACCTCACTAGCCCCTCCCTCCATGAAACCTCCATCATGCGAGTTGGGGGTAGTTTCTGGTAGTCATGCCGTTATTAACCCGACAACCCGATGCAGCCCGAGAGGTGGCACACACATACCAAGACTCAACAATAATAATAAACATCATTCACAAGAGGACAATCTAGCAGAATTGCCTATCTCCCGGGTCATCAATTATCAATCAATAAGCATCAATAATCATCCATTTCCATCAATGTAACATCAATATAATTATCAATATAACATCAATATTTAATTAAACAACAAACAACTAAGTTAGATAACAAAGTAGGCCATCCAACTTAACATGCATGAAACACGTAATCTAACCCTAGTCTAACCATTAACAACTCATAATTCAATCACTCAAATACTACCCAATCAACTAAAGGCTCAATTCAACAATTTAAAGAAAGACAACCTAAACTTCAAATAATCATATCTTACATTTTACTAATCCAAACAACTCCAAATCAGTTTCAAACACTTACCCATTCAATCAACTACATTAGCCATCTCAAAAACCAACCAAGACACATCAAAATCAAGCCCAACAACCCTAAAACCTCAATGCACCTAGGCTGAAATTTCTGAATTTTCACCCAAACATCGCAATTGAAAATTTGGCATTATAACGGCATTACCACGTAATTAACAAACTTTTAGAAATCGACGGCAATCGATTCCAACATCAGCAACTCAAGATAATCATCAAATGGCTAATTAATCAACTTTTAATACCCGAAAATAAATAATTTTGCTACAATGGTTCAAACCTCGTAGTAATACACATAAACGATCCCTAGCATGCGCTAAGCAATAATATAACCTCAAATTAACATCCTAACAATTCAAAATGCAGTTATGAGCAAAAACATAAAATATGACTTTTGAGATCTAGAATTTTTCTCTCACCTTTGATGCGATATAAGGCTAGATATGCGTGCAATGCGTGCCCAACAAGCGGAATCCAACTTGGCACGAAATTCTACTGACAAAAACTAGGTTTTTCTATGAAAAATTGCTTTGAAATCCTTTGAAATTTCTTTCTCTTTTCTCCCTTGAAGCTCTCGGCTATGTGTGTGTTTTTTGAGTATGTTTTGTGTTGTGTTTTGTGTGTGTTGATGGTATATTATGCATATAAGGCTTGGTCAAATAAAAAAATGCAAAGTCAAAGTAGTTTATTTAGTCCTTTAATTGTTTTTCTAGTCTTTTAATTCATTTCTTGAATATTTCTTGCTCAACTATTAATTTAACACTTAAACTAATTCTAGACATTATATTTTAGGTGACAAAGAATGTTACATTAAAATAGTTTTACCCGAATCGACTTAAAACTCGTTTTCTTACAAAAGAAAGTGTAAAAATCTTTAAAATTCCAAAATCGATTCCAAATCCGTTTTAATCAAGCACGGGTCTATTAATACTTGAGGACTAGGTTTTAAGACGTTTAAAACACCCCTGTAAAAATTTTAGCGGACAGGTGTTCAAAAATATTATTCACCAAAACTGACGATAAAATTTCTGATTCCGTTTTTTATGAAAATTTCATGAATGCACACTTAGCATGTATTAGGAGTATTTATCACATAATTAGCACATTCTAAGTCATATAGAACATAAACAGGTCAATTCACGCAAAACGATATAAAACACGCAAATCGAGATAAAGCAAAATATGGGGTCTCACACTTTTTCATTTAAAAAATGAATGTGGAATTTTGTTTCACTTTTTTATGATTCCTTAATGTGACTTTTACTATATTAATTGAATTTTCTAAATTGATCGAGCTTTTAATTAAAAAATAAAGTAATTTTATGAGGGACGCTTTGTCATTTAGAAATGATATAGAATTTTTCCCCTATTTATAATTTTTTAATTTAATTTCCATTGTATTATTCGAATATTTAAAGTCTTTTAGATAGAAGTAAGATTCTTTTTTTAGAAATAGTACATATTTGATTACTTGTAGAATAATGGTGTATTTAGATAGAAGTAAAAATACTTTTTTTTTGTTATGTTATCTATTATGTTGAGAGGCATATTTTCAACATTTGAAACATTTCAAAAAATTATAGATACATTTTTGACATTTTCTAGATCATAATTAGCCTTTTTTTTATATGTTATCTATTATGGTTAAGAAATAGTACACATTGGACTATCTTCAAAGACGCGTGATGCACAAATTTGAGTCATTCGACAACATTTTCAAAGCATTGAGATATTGCACCAATTTCCTACAACATAAAAAATTAACAGTGATAAGTAAAAATAATAAGCAAACAAAATTAGTATTGGTAACAATTATGAAATCAATTCCACTATTGTTATATCAATAATCATTTTGTCAGCAAAGTTTGTGGTAGCTGATCCAATTGTATTAACATCAAATAATTTGACAAAAAAAAACAACAAAATGAGTGAGCAAAAAGATAACTATAACAATTGTAACACCCTAATCCCTCACGAGAACGGAGCTTTTATCCAATACCCGAGGTCACGAAAAATGAGAGAAACGGACGTAGTCTCCCCTGTTTATAGGATAATTCAAAACCTGTAAACAATATTTATAACCACAAAACTATGATCTAACTCCATTCATTCATCCCCTCCACCAAAACTATCTCATACAACAAACTCTTCAAGGCCATCCGAGTCTTGGATCCAACATTGAAGAGACACAAGCATGCTTTCATTAACTGTTGAACATCTATAATTATAATTTCACTTATCATACCACTATAATATTATCTAATTTTCTTTCTTATAATTTAAGTCCGTCAACCAGTCAAAACATACAAGCATGCAACTACCAGACAATAAAGTAAAGATTACAAGTTATTATAACATTACAAGTCATTTATAACTATTAATACATTATAAACTTAACTTTATAAGTACAAAACTGAATTTAGTGGCAATCCACGTAAGCCAGCATAATCAATCACAAAACTCTCGAGCCTTCTTTTCTATCCCCAATAGCACTGATCCTGAAAGATGTTAGAAACGATGGTGAGTATACAACATGTATACTCAGTGAGGGAGGTGATGCAACATACCGAGGAATGCTTTCATGAGATGCAACAAAGATAATAGCATATACAACACAAAATAACAAAGCTAATTAGACAAGTATTTAATCACGTATAAAAAGGATACGATTTCACTTTTGTCTTCAATCACGAACCACGAGCCAAGATCTTCAAGCAAGTGCCGGCAAACCCCTTATTCCTCCAAATGGGGTACTCTGAATGTACCCCGATCCTACGACCCTTTCTCCTGAGGTAGGTCCATATGCCCCAACGAGGTGAACCACGCCTCTGGGGTAGTAGAGTATACCCAGCGAGAGAAAGGGAATAGGCATCATGGTAGTCGAGGGAGCACGGCAAGCTCGATGTCGCCCGTGTTTCTTGACGGTACCATGTCCGAAAAGGTTGTACAACCCCGAGCCAAGATTGTGAGAGCCAAAAATATCAAGTCACGTAAGAGGAACGACAAAGTAGGCTGCCCTTGCAGTTAATCACAAATAACACGAAAAGATACAAGATAGCAAGTAATTAATACATATAAACTTTATCAATTACCAAATAATACAATCTAGAAACAATAAAATAAGTTAAAATGCATAGAAAAGATGAAGACTCCCTCACCTTTACTAAACCTGCAAGGGTATAGCTTAGACTTACTCCAAACCTCTTTGAATTCGCTCAAATGTGCAAATCCCTAGTTATTCATATAAGTGTAACACTTTAGCAATTGACTATAGAAGGTTTAACAACTATCTTCCACATCCAAGAATCTATATTACATGCTTTATTTCATTGTAACTTAATTAAACACCATAGCTTTGTGACAACATAAAAGCATTTACTAATATATAAAGTTAAGCTAACTACAACTAACCAAAATTGTACTTAACATATAAACTAAATGCCAACTGTAAAAGTGGACTCAACTAACATGCATTGGTTAACATCTTTACATTTAACTTATATTCTAATTAATTCTTCAAACATTCAATACAAGTTTCCAAGTGCAAACTTAATACAGCAAGCTCAACTAAGACATTTTACGATTCCTCTAACAGAAGCTCAACTTAATCAATTCGGTTACCTAAGCTATTGACCTCCAAACTATTTTATTTTTGTGTATAAACGTATCTCTTCAAGTGTAGTTAATTTTAGGTTCAAACGGTGCTCAATTCTGAGTTAAATTCCAAAAGTTATAACCCTTACCGTGCAACTACACATAGCTGGGCAGAACCAGCGATTTTTGAGCTACATTTTGGAAATGATATGATCAGAGGGCTAAAACGTTAGAATTAGCCTTAGTCCTAGAAATTAACATTTTCTCTAAACTACCTAATCTATCCGTCGTACAAATTTTGTTAATTTTCGAACACATTTACTATGTCAAAAGAGCTTCGAAATGCAGGGGCAGTGGACTGTCCGAATCAGGGTTTTGCTTGTTTATCAATTTTTCTTGTTGTTTTCTTGCATTTAGCTAACTATGATCAACACTCTATCATGTATAACATTTTTACACTTCATTTAGACATTATTACAAACACTTAAGCTACACCATTAAGTTAGCTTTAGCAAAATCTTCAACTACATCCAAAACACATAAATAAACTAGCAACACAAGCATTAGAGGATTCATACACCATTTTCACACTAAACAACTAACCAATCATGAGTTTCAAGTTTCTTTAACCATTAACTTCAACATAACATAAACCACATAGCAAAATAATTAACTTCAAATCTGGCTTCACTAATCCCATATGGCCACTTTATGATACAACTAAATACCACAACATCACATTTTCAAGCATGTTAACACAAAAGTACCGAAAAGCCTCTTTAGTGATTTGAACTATAGCTACCTAATCCGATTAATAATTAAGCGTCATAATTACATTTTAAGAGCTTCCTAACACTTCCAAGGCCAACTACATAATCAAACGAATCAAATTCAACACTTCGTTCCAAAGCGCTCTTTGTAATTCAAGCTATAATTTCAATTCTAACTAGATTATATCCATTCTCATGATACATATAGCATTCTCAAGGGTTAAAGCAACTATTAGAAGCAATAAAATAATTAAAAATGCAAAAAACCCCCAAAATTCACAAGTTACTATTTACATACACTATTCATCATCTTCTACAACATGAAATCTTCATTTCTAACCACAACAATTGCTATTAAGCCTTAAAAGATTATTCTCTAGGTATATTAGGGGGTATTTGAAGCATATATAAGCAAAGAATTAGCAATAATCAACAATTACAAAAATTCAACATAAACCTTAAAACTTCAAATGTAAAGAACTTGAAACTCTCTCAGAATTACTAGATGTAGATGCTAGTAGTAGTGTTAGGATGCTCTAAAATCCCCTTCAAACTCAGTCTAGGTGATCAAATGTGCAAGATGGTTGAAGCTTCTTCTCCTTTCTTTGCTATGGAGGCCGACGGGTTTAGGGCTTGGTGGGTGGTTTGCTTCTTTTTTTTTTTCTAAGTGTTATATGCTAAATGTATGTATATATGTGGTATTTAATAGGTGGTTGGCTGATTTGGTGGTCAACATAAGCAAGACTTAGTCAATTGCAAGCTGAAAATGCAAATAAAATTAACTAGTTTAAATGTAACACTATTTTACTATTCATACGATACAATAAAATATTTTCTAAACGCACTTTTCAAACACGTGATGCACAAAATAATATTTTTCACATTCCTCATACATGTCACGTAACATGAGAAAAATAAAATTTCAAAGAAATAATACAGTCGAATTTCGCTATGAATAGTGACTTTTGTTAAAAGTAGAAAAATACACATTTAAATGCATAAATAAGATATGCAACAGTTAATTTAATATGATGGAGGTCTCAAGCATCACAACAATAACTTAAAGTTATAGAACAAAAATATTCTAAATTTATTTTATGAACAACTGCATCACCTATTTTACAAATGCAAAAGAAAAAGACTACATATCCTATGTATATACACACATTAGTGTTATTCAATCTATAGAGATAAATGATTTTAAACGAAGATAAAATATATCCATAGATATACATGATAAAATTAAAGATAAAATTTGATTTAATAAATCTGTTAGTTAGTTGTAAATATGGATTAGATTTTATTAGATATATTCAAGATAGTAAAAACAAGATTTTTACGCATAACTTATTAAGGGATAATATTTTTTTTAGGAAGATTTATTATTTGCTTACTTGTGGCATGATGATTATTCATGCTGATTTTCTAACACATGGCATAGTGGGACCAAAATTTTAATAATTGAAAGAGATTTAAGAAAATTCTAACCAAATAAAAAATCCATGTTAGAACGTTATGAAATTGTGACTAAAATATGATCTAGAATAAAAATAATCTAATGACCCGAAAGAAAAGAATGAAGATAGACCTACAAAACACCGAGCCAATTGCATCATTGGATTGAAGAAAATATGGGCCTGTGAATGATTCTCATAAGTAAAAATTAATATCTATATTAAAAATAATGTGAAATATGAGCATTGAAAAATTAATGAAATAGTCAAATAAAATAGTCTCATAACCCTAAAATCAAAAGCTTAGCAGATAAAAGTAAAGATTAAGAAAAAAAATGAAATTTGAAAGAGAATGAGGAATAAATAGAAGTTACCATAAAGATTTGAACATCGCTTATAATAAGTTTTTAATTATTTGATTAATAGAACAAAAATTAAAATATCTCTATTTGTGTGAAATATTAGGTTTTATATGAAAATGCATCATGCAACTGGACTTTTTGTTGTTAGTTGTTGATGATACCATATATGAGGTGCATTGATTTTGGTTGATTCCTCAAAAAGAAAAATATATTTTATTCAAATTAAGCCTAATATCTAACTATATTTATCCATGTTTATCATGTGGTGGAAGATTTATAAATAAAAATAATAAGTATATATATCAAATAACAAGATTTTTTTTTTTTTTGTTGAAGGGAGGTCTAGCTCTTAGTTAGAGGCCGTTAGTGACTCTGAAGGTCATGTCCCCTCGTTTATCCTTCTCAAGCTGAGTCTGCAAAAACACAAGAGATTGGTCCAAGTAATGTTCTCCAATTGGTTGATCAAGGCCGAAGTAGGCATAATAACAATTTGAACTTTAAAAAGTATCACATTGAAGGCCACCAATAGATTAATTACACAAAGTGCAATAAGAGAAAGAACCCATATCTGTAATATGAATAAATGAAGCAAAAAGCACTTCCAAAATTTGGAAACCTTCACAAAATTCATGATAACAGCTACAGAACAACATTTTACGTTATAAAAACTAAGGATAAAATACTGGAATAATTCGATATTCTAAAGCATAACTTATACCTAAGATAATTCAATATCGAGCAGTCAATAACATATAACAAATTGAACCAATTCACTTAAACCAACAGCTAAAATTGACAAACAACACCAACTTGAGTTAATATTCCAACACGAATGACTGGATACATCATGATCAATTATCATTCATTTGATGAGGCAGTAAAATAGATTTGACAACTCACAAAGTAAATATTGTTTCCTCTCTTAGTCAATGACAACAACCTCTTTTCTGCAGCCTGATAAAAAATTACATATCGAGTTAAAGTTGAAAAATCAAGGGGTTGCACTAATATTTTGATTTCAAGGGTCCAAAAGATGGTTAACTATATTTTGTAGAATATTATAAGAAACATGTTTGATAAAAAATAATTAAATAAAGAAGAAAAAATAATTTGGTTTTGTAGTGATGAATGCATGACAAAACCAAATGAGAAACGGTAAGAAGAAAAAAAAAGGTTGTAGCTCATCTAATTTATACTAATGCCATTTCATTAATCTGACTCCTTAGATAATTGTATAAAGTAAGGAGTTCTATGGATCGAAAAACATTTATGCAAAGTCCAACTTAATGAAATGTTCCACATTAGATTTATTTTCAATGCTATTTGCTAGACACTATTGATAGAAGATCAATATATATAAATACGCACATAAATGGGCATAAGTCTGCAATATATACATGTAAAACACGTACATATAAGCATAATTCAACAAATAAACACATGCATGCATATATACACATAATTTCATAATGTCATATGCATAAATAGAGATCTACCACAGATCATTCAAGTTACAAATATAAAACAGAGGCACGATTTTATTTTTAATACACGTACGTACAAACCTAATTCAACAAATAAACACAAATACATGATTTTACTTTTAAGGCATGCACCTACATACACACACACTATCAAATTTACTTGAATAATATTTGTAAAAAATTAACAACTAAGGCACAAGAAGATGAGCAAGGCGTAAAAAAGGACTTCTAACCCTTGTGACTGGGATCAAATTTGACAATGAACCAAAATGCTTCAAAGGATGAAGGCCTGAACTTTAGAAACCAAAATAAAGTAAAATCAGATATTAGAGAAAAAAGAGAAATTAGAAGGCAAGATGAAAAAAAATCAAGAACAGCTGCAGCTAAAGCAGAAAGATAATACTATCAAATACACTAACTTGCTATTGGAGTTAGGAATGAGAATTGTAGACCAGTCGAATGGAGTCGTACCTACAGTTTGACAAGAAAAAAAAAAAGAATTGTCAGATATAGAGGAAAAAGAAACCAAAATGAAATAAAAATATATATAGGGAATAAGAGAAATTAGGAGGCAAAATGAAACAAAATCAAGAATTGTTGCAGCTAAAGCGGAAAGATAAAGTAAAATCAGTAAACAATAACCTGGGGTTGGAGATATGAATGAGAACTGTAGACCACTTGAAAACATAGTTTGTGGAAACTTACCTACAGTTTGACCAAAAAAAAAAGAATCGTACCTGCAAATAAAATCTAATAACATTATTAATAAAGAGAATTCTACTGATAGTGATTAGCTTAATTTAAGTTTTAAACTAAGATTTGATAGAGTCTACGATAGATAGAAGTCTTATCTGAATAAATTTAAAATTAATTTTGTAGTATATCTACATATAATATATATGCATATAATAATATGATTATTTAATTTTTGTAAAAGATAATATGATTATTTGATTTTTTGTAAAAAAATATATGCAGATGCTCATAACGCAATACATGGAAAAATGGTTGTTCTCTATATAACTAGTCTTTTACCCGTGTGATGCACGGGTGTCGCACGGGTGTAATATGAATATCCTAAAGATATGAAACATAGAAACCATTTAGTGAACAGTTTATTCACATTATCAAGATGCTATAATACATAGCTACTCTATATACTATATTATTACAAAAATAAACAAGTAAAAAATAAATATAAGCACCTTTTTTCTTAAAAATTGTGGCAGTAAACACTATTTTACATATATAAGGTATTTCAAAAGATACATATATGTGTCTCTTTTTCTGAAGTTGTCTCTATGTCTCTACAAAGTTCACGTCATTCTTACTCCTTGCTTATATATTTTTAGGATATAACTGAAAATACATGATTTGATTGAAATTAAAATAGTAAGCAAATCATTTCAGAAATCATATAGCATAAGACTTCAATTTTATTTCTACCATTACAATATAATGTAAACAACGATGAAAATGAATGCAAACATGTTAAATAGAATCAAATGTATGATATAAATAATAAAAAAAGACACACTTGCCTCGTTTATTCTTTTGAATACTTCTTTCTAAACCACATTTGTGACGACTCGGACCTAACATATAGACATTTTATTAATTTGCATATATTCATTTTATTAAATTTCACCATTCTTGAAAAATGTGTCACAATAACTATTGTATTCACTTAAATTATATTTAATTGGCTTTCCCGAAATAATTACTTTATTATTTTATTTATTAGAATTTATTTTACTAACAATTTAAAATGATTTAATTTTACTATTTGAAAGTGAAGCCTTGAACCCGGGAATAATTATTTTTATTAGTATCACCATTTGTATTTACTTAAATTATATTTAATTGATTTACATAAAGTCATTAATTTATTATTTTTATTTATTTAATTTATATTTAAATGATTTGCCCGGGACACTTATTCTATTATTTTAATTATTTAAAATTATTTTACATGTCTTTAAATTAATTTATCTTACTGTTCGAATGGGAAGTCGGGCCCGGATCTGAGTGACATAGTTTATTATTTTATTAATTAGATTTATTTATGTTTCCCGGACCCGAAGGAACTGACTTATTATTTTTAGTAAAAATATTTATTTATTTGGTCCGGACATGAACGAGCTATCTTAATATTTTTAGTAATAAATGTATTTATGTAAATTTCATCTAATTACCAAAAATGATTATCTTATATTTATTACTTGTTTATAATTAATTGATTTAGTTTTCTCGAATCCAAATAGACTTTTAGTTTATTATATTTAATTATTCTGTGTGCATATTTGACTTAATTTTCCTTTGTTTGATCTTATTTATTTTTATATGTTTTAATTTTTAAGTTTAACCTGAGCCCGGATAAAATTTTAAATTGCTTCATTTTCTGAATTTGATATTTTTTCCCTAAACAATACTGTATTTGATATATTCATTCATTGGTGTAATGTGTATTACCTGTCCCAAGCGTGAGGAAAAGAAATATTTTTAGTGTCCCCGGGTGAAAAGTGATAGTTTAGTTATTTTGGACCTTTAGTGTTCTTATTAGTTTTCTACCTAAGTAATTAAGCCAAATTGCATTTAAATTGGCCCAATTCTTATACTAGCCAATTAATTACTTAGCCATATAATAAAATAACATAAACCAAACTTAGTCAAAAAAAAAAAAAAAATCGATCAACAGCAGCATAGCAAAACCGTGGACCAAGCTAGGCCATTTAAATACATTCATATGTACTTATATTATATTATTATTAGCAAACAAAGAAAAGCATAGCAAAAGAAAAGAATAGAACTCGTCAAAAGCTTAGCAAAGCCATGGAGGTCTCATTGAGCTAGGGTTGATTTCATCTTCATTTTCTAGCCATTTTAGCATGGATTACAGGCACTTCTAGCCAATTCCTTCCATTTCCTAGCTTTACCAAGGTGATGGAGTTTGCATTTAATTGAATTTAAAGTTTGTGTCAACTTTGATAATTTTGTGATTTGTTGATTTTGGCAATAGAAATGCTTAAATGTTGTATCATATATGCTTTACATGTTGTGTAGACTACATTTGAGTAGTTAGATGGCTATCTCCATGGTTGAAGCTTGAGATCATAAAAGAGACAATGAATAGTGACAAAAATTAGGGTTTGGCTTTAGATTGATATTTGGAAAGAATTAATACTTCATTTAGGTGCTTTACATCTATTTGAAACTAGTTAAATGCTCTCGTGTAGTTAATTTTCCCAAATTTGAGTTAAAATGTAAAACTAGCTAACTTTTAAAATGAGGTTTTTCATGAAACGTAATCCGGGCATATTTGGGCTTTAAATTAGGTATCATTGAGGCATGAAAGTACTTTTTGTGCTTTTGTTGCGTAAATTAGGACCCAGTTAGTGTAGTTGTAGTTAAAACCTACTCAGGATTTTCCCAATCTTTTGTCTCCAAAGCGGGTTTTCAAGGCCTATGTGACACCCCCGACTTGTGCATATAATTATTTTATTAATGTGCATATATTTATATATCTACTTTAATTATTTATATATATATTTGTTTGTATAAAATATCATATTTTTGGATTACGTGTATTTATTTCGTTGAACGTGCATTTATGTGTTTTCACGTGCATTTAAGTTTTTAAGTAACGTAGACATTATTTAAGTGTTATCAATTTGCAAATAGAAACTAGATTAGTTAGATTTCAACTAAATGTCAAACTAGTAAGTATCAAATTAGTTAAAGGGGCAAGATAGACTTTTGAGTCTTTATAAAAAAAATCCTACTTAATTTTGACCTTAATTAAAAAAAATAAACTACACAAAACACACACACACAACACGTTTCAGTACACACACACACATAATTCAGCACACACACACACAGCGAGAGAAGGAAAAGAAGGAAAAAGAAGAAGAAGGAAATGAATTCAAGCCAAACTAAGTTAATTTCTTGCATATTCAACATGTACAAGGTGAGAGTTTCCATTTTTATGTGATCTCTTGAATTTTCTTGAAATTGTAGGTTACATAAATGTTGAAGTTGAGTTATTACATGCCTTGCTTAGCCGACTAGCCTAGTTATTTGAAGATATATGAATATAAAGTGTTGTTGCTAACTATATTTGATGGATTACAAGGATTGGTTGTTGTGTTGTTGCTGATGAAAGTAGGTTGTGTATTGCATGTGAGGTGTTTGTTGATATGCCTATAAGAGAGTTAGTTTAGCTTATCAACTAGAATACAACCTAATCAAGTGAGAAATACAAGCTAAACAAA
The DNA here is from genome assembly GCA_037974665.1 of Ehretia macrophylla. NCBI lineage: Eukaryota > Viridiplantae > Streptophyta > Magnoliopsida > Boraginales > Ehretiaceae > Ehretia > Ehretia macrophylla. The sequence goes on from CM075768.1 coordinate 35,644,473, forward strand.
GTGTTAAGAGTAAGCAAAATTCGGACAGTCCACTGCCCCTGTCTTTCGAAGCTCTTTTGACCTAGCAAACGTGCTTGAAACTTAACGAAATTTATATACCAGCTAGGCAGTTTAGAACAAATGTTGATTTCTAGGGCTAAGGCTAATTCTAACGTTTTAGGCCTCCGATTTAGCTATTTCCGAAATGTGTCTGGGAAAAACGCTGGTGTAGGGCAGTTATGCGTAGTCGTACGGAAATGGTTGTATCTTGAGGAATTCAGATCGGAATTGAGTTCCGTTTGATTCTAAGATCATCTACACTCGAAGGACTATGTTTATAGATAAAGAACAGAGCATTTGGAGGACTATAGCATAGGTAACTAAATAAATAAAGTTAAGCATCTGTAAGAAATTGAAAGATGTTTTAGCTAGTTGATAATTTACAATAATGATTGTGATTGCTAGATAGTAAAATTATGGATTCTTGTTGTGTAGATGTGTATGTTGGAGTTAAATGATGGTTATAAGATATTCAATATGATTTATTAGGTGTTATGTTAACAACGTGGTATTTTGGTGTTGATTGTTAGTTAAATGAGAATTCTAGTGTTGTGGTTGTTGTTGTGTTAGGAGTGGGAGATAATAGATATTGCATGTTCAATGTTTGAAAGAATGCTTGTAAGAAGATTGTGGGAGCTCAAGAAGAAATTAGCTAGCATGTATGTTCATAAATATACAAGATTGGAGTTTTAGTTAGTTCTCACTATATATATTAGAATTTCGAGTAAATGAACTAACTACACCATGTGTACGTGTGTATGTGTTAAATTGTGGCTGTCCAGTTTTTTTTATAGCAAAAAATGAGGCAACTTTGGGCTTAAAACTGTATTGATTGGAGGAGGATTAGGAGTTGAATTATATATCATTAGAAAGCCTTATAAGTCTAGTTTCTATTGCTTTTTACGGTGCATTAATCGAAGTTTTCTAAAATAAGTTATGACCATTTTGGTGAGATGTGTCGAAACTGCCCAGTTACACGAGAATCTGAATGGTGTTGTTATTTTGCTATAGTAATGTTATAATTTAGTTCTAATTGGATGTATTCGATCAAGACCTTATTGTGTAGTGTTCTTGTATGATTAGTAATGTAATGGGGCTCTTATAGTTATGTTTTTTTTCATGAATTATAATTGAAATCTAATTGTTAGTAAAGCTAATTTAGATAGAAAGCTATTTTATTCGACTGTGAATGAGAAATGCTAGTAGAATTGTGATGGTCGCCACCTTTAAAGATGGGTAATGCTTCTATATATACTAAACAATTCAATTACTAGAATTAGTTGTTGTTATCAATGTGTAACTAGTGATCACTTAGAAGGGTTAAGTAGCTATGTGAAAAAATGTGTTTAATGCTCTTTGAATCTACATGTAAGGTTAATTGTAAGTTGATGTTTGTCTATTATATGTTAAATGTAATTAACTTAAGTTGATCCTACTAGTGATATGTTAGAATCTTAGCTTGAAGTATAGTTATTTTGCTAAAATGGTATGCTAGTTATTAAATAGTTGATAGATAACTTTTCTATTAGTTGATAAATGCATTTCTTTCCCTATGTGCAAATGTTGAGCTATCTTCTTAATTAACTTGTAGAATATTAAAAGCATGGAGTATATGAGTTAAATATTCTAATTACTGTAACTTATAAGTTGATTGTATTGTATGCAAAAGTTTCAACTATGACCTTGTCTAGCTTCTCTAATGGTGACTTCTAGTTGAAATCTCTCTTATTCTACATGGATTACTAACATTTCAGTAGAATGCTTGTTAGGTTAACTTAGTGAATATTGTACTAATTAAACATCAGTTGAAACTAGAGTATAATTATACATAGCCTACAAATTGTAATGTTCCTATATTCCGTGTGTTACTAGCTAAAAGTAAAATGCTAGATAAGTAGGTACATAGATCATGTATTAATGGAGCTATATTGATTCTAGTTAGTTATATGGATATTCAAATGGAATTAATATAGTTAATTGATAAAGTGTTATACTTGTGTGAATAGACTAGGGTTGCACATTTGAGCTAAGTCAAGAGGTTGGGGTAAACCTCAGCTATTCTCTTGCATACTTGGCTTAATTCCAGGTGAGGGAGTCTTCTTCTCTTCTATGCATTTTAACTTATTTTATTGTTTTTAAGTTATATTACTTGGTAATTGATAAAGTTTATATGTATTATTTACTTGTCATCTTGTGTCTTTTCTTGTTATTTGTGATTAATTGCGAGGGCGGCCTACTTCGTCGTCCCTCTCACGTGTTATTTGATATCTTGATTCTTGTGGACTTGTCTCGGGGTTGTATAACATTTTCAGACATGGTAGCGTCGAGAAACACGGGCGGCATCAGGCTTGTCGTGCTCCCTCGACTACCATGATGCCTATTCCCTTTCTCGTTGAGTATACTCCACTACCCTAGAGACGTGGTTCACCTACTGGGCATATGGTGCTACCTCAGGAGAAAGGGTCGTAGGATCGGGATACATCCGGGGAATCCCACTTGTTAAAGTAAGGATTTGCCGGCACTTGTTGAAGATCTTGGCTCGTGGCTCGTGATTGAAGACAAACGTGGAATCATATCCTTTTTATACGTGGTTAAATACTTGTCTGACTAGCTTTGTTATTTTATGTTGTATATGTTATTATCCTTGTTGCATCTCATGAAAGCATTTCTCAGTATGCTGCATCACCTCCCTCACTGAGTATACCAGTTATATACTCACCCTTATTTCTAATACCTTTCAGGTTCAGCACCTTCGCAAGGTGATACAGGGAAAACTCGAGAGTTACCGTGTTTGGTTGTATTGGCTTCCATTATTAGTACTTACGAATCCATGTGAATTAGTAAAGTGGTTTGAATTGTAATTTAATTGGAACTATAGAAACCCGGCTTGTAATTGTATTGGATCTTGTTTGTATTTGATTTGTAGGTGGCCTATAATAGCTTAATGGACTATGTTATTGTTTAATGGTCGTGCATGCTTGCTTGGGTTAGTGGAGTTAATAGGCTGGATTAATAGACAAGACAATTAAAGAGATAAGGTTAGAATGGTTTGATAAGTGACTTTATAACATAATATTTCAATATTTGAGGCCTATGCATGCTTGTGTACTTATTTTGTTGAGTCTAAGGCTTGGATGGCCTTGAGATGGGGCATAGCTTAATGGTTGAAGTTGGAGAGTATGAGAATGTTGGATTATGATTTTATGATTGTATTATGTTATTCACAGGTTATTAGATAGTCCTTTAAACAGGGGAGACACCGTCCGTTTTTCCTAAATTTTGTGTCCGGGGTTTGGAATTGGATTGAGAATAGTTTGAATAATAGAAGTCCCGGTTCCGTGAGGGATCGGGGCGTTACAGCCTAGGTAGGTGTCTTTTGGCTTCCTTAGGAGTGTAGTATGATTGGTTTATAGAATTAAGGCCTTGATTTTCGTTTAGAAGAAGAATTGCCTTGTGATCAAAGGGAAAAATGTGAGAATTGGATGTCTTTGTGCTTGTATGAGCTTGTAGATGGTTGTTGGGTGTTTAAATGCATGTCTATGGTATAATCAAGCTAGTTGAAGAGTTTCGGGAAAAGTATGCTATTTGTCTCTTTTGTGTTTCTATAGTTATTTCATGTATCATGGCTTATTTTGTGATTAATTGCGAGGACGGCCTACTTTGTCGTCTCTCTAATGTGATATTTGATATTTTTGGCTCTCATGATCTTGATTCAGGGTTGCGCAACCTTTTCGGGTATGGTAATGTCGAGTAACACGGGCAGCGTCAGGCTTGCCATGCTCCCTCGGCTAACATGGTTTCTCAGTCCCTTTCTCGCTAAGGTATACTCCCCTACCCCAGAGGTGTGGTTCACCTCGGTGGGGTATACGGACCTACCTCAAGATATATGGGTCATAAGATCGGGGTACATTCGGAGTACCCCATTTGGAGGAGTAAGGGGTTTGCCAGCATTTGCTTGAAGATTATGGTTCATGGTTCGAGATCGAAGACAAGAAGTTGAACCGTATCCTTGTATAATATGTTTGATTATTTGTTCCATTAGTTTACTTTATTGTGTTATTTATGTTATTATATTTGTTGCATCTCACGAAAGCATACCCAGTTTACTGCATCACCTCCCTCACTGAGTAACCTTGGTTACTCATTCCTCGTTTTAACATCTTTCAGGTGCAGTTAGAACAACTACCCTGTGTGCCGTGTTGTTGGTTACTTATCTTGCTGAGGTTGGAAGCTGTTTGTGATGATGGGACTTGATGTGTTTATGTTGTGTTTTGAGACCCTTGAGGTCTTGTATGTATCTTTGTATGGCTTGTTGGATTGTAAACTAAATTAAGGACTTATGTGATTTGATAGAGTAGTGGCATGTAATAGCTAAAGATAGACTTTATTGTCTTTTGATTGCATGCTCGTGTGGTTATGTTTTTCTCTAAGGCTCGAATGGCCTTGAGACTGGGAAAAGTTACAATTGGAGTTGGGGTGTTGTATTGGAGTTATACTTGCTGCTTGCAGGTTTTGATTATTCTTATAAATAGGGGAGACTCTGTTCGTCTCTCCTCGTTTTCCGTGACTTGGGTTTCGGGTTTCGAGTTCCGGTCTCGAGAGGGATTGGGGCGTTACAGGTGGTATTAGAACTTAGACAGCTCACAGCCGGGAAAGGATCTTCAGCCTACTGGGTAGTGACTTTGATCGTGTGCTTGTCAAGTGTGTTACGTGGATAGAGCTTTATACGTGACTTGTGTGTTAAATATTATGTGCTAAGAATGTGTAAAGTTGTGTCTTAATGTGAACTTATGCATTTGTATCTATATTATAGTTTAAGTGGTCTTGTGTGATTATATGATTGTATGATTGTTAATTTCCTAGGTGTATGATTGTCTAAGTGACTAGCATACTAGCATGAGAGTGAGAATATGAGGAGTCTATCACATGAATACGTGAGTTAATGAATGTTTAGATTGTTTAGCAAGCTACGTTCATCATATGTGATTGTGTGAACAATGTGTCTTGAGTGTAAATATTTTGTTTATATGTGTTATATATCTATCTAATTACTGGTTGTATGTATGTGTATGCCTTGTTTAGGTTAAAAAGAACCCACTTACCTTAATTACTCTCCATATGGTCCTCAAGCTAAATGAAAGGAAAATTATATTTGTGCCTTACTTTGATGCTTTAGAGTTAGAACAAATGTTGATTGCATGTTGATTAAGTTATATTTGAGCTTATATGCATATTTACCTAGATATTCAAGTTATGTAAGTAATCATTTGGTTTAATCTTGCTTGAATGATTAGGTTGACACTTAACTGTTTAGAATTGAATTAAGAATCTTAAGTTGCATATAAATGTTAGTTTAACATGTTCAATGAAGTATAGCATTTGAGTTAGATTTACATGCTTAGAAGAGTTCATCTTGAATGTATGTGTATGTATGTAAGACTTGTATATTTTGAATGAAAATGTGCATTTATGTACTATACTTGTGTGAGATATGAAGGGTGTACACTATGTGTAATTATGTGGCTATGTGTGCATCTAGGTGATCAACTGTACAATACGTGAAAGAATATGTGATATATGCCAATGTGTGATTATGTGTATATTTTGTTGATTCTTAGTGAGATACTTCTTTTGTTTACTAGTAGTAATGTGTACAATTTAATTTTATGAGTACATTGTTATTTATGTTAAGATAACCTGTCAAGTGAAAGTAAGTGATAATACATCCTAGTCTAGCTAATAGTTGTATAATAGTTTCATTTAGATACTAACTGTGACTATGTGATAAATATCCGCTATGTGAACATTACATTCAATAAGTTGTGTATGTGTTAATACGTGTATATTTTATATGATTTTAACTACATGCATACATATTACCCGTGAATTGGTAAGTAAACTCTCCCCTATAGAGATGGCTAGAAGTGGACCAGTAGAGTTGATTGCAGTTTATATCTGGGATCAACAAGAAGTACTTCGAGAAGCAAGCTTGGAATTCTCTTTGGGTATTTTCATTGGTAATCTCCCTCGGCATTCTAGTTGTGAGTTCTTGTTCAATAATATTTGGTATTTTCTTTGGTATTCGCATTTGGATTCCTACTCTGGAACTCTTATACAATAATCACATTGGGAATTACCCAACCCCGCGCTATAGGTCAAGTCTGGACCCGTCACACGGATAGAGTCTCCTCTGTACCATAGACTAAACTGGTTACCTACACATAGTCACATACAAGTACTGAACCACAAACAAACATTCTTACAACCTAGCTTCCAATATTCACAAAGCCAACCAGCTTCTCAAGGCCATTTGAGCCTTGGAACAACAAAATGTATATACCATACAAGCAAACAAGGCATTTCCCTAACTCCAAGTTATAAGTAGTAAGCTATACTTATAAACTAAGTTCATACAAGCATGCAAGCAAAAGCAATAAGTCTATTATAAGTTATTACATGCCATCTACTTTGCTATCCAACATACAAGATTACAATTTAGTTACAATCACTCAATACATGCAAGACCACAAGGTCTCAAAATGAACAACAATCAATATCTTCCATACAAGCCACACATATCAGCCAACCTTAACACACAAGAAAGTCACGGAAGTTGTTCTACTTGCACTTCTTCTTCTTCCTCTACTGCTACTAGCTGGGGGTTTACCTCAGCTTCTATTGAAACATGTTAAATGAGGAGTGACCAACATTGTTGCCCAGCGAGGGAGGTAATGGAGCATAACGGGGCGTACAACATGATATGCAACAAGATAACAACATATTCAACACCAAATAACACAACTAGGTAAACAAGTAATTAACCACATATAAAAAGGATACGGTTCACTTGTCTTCAATCACGAGCCACGAGCCAAGATTGTCAAGCACGTGCCGGCAAAACCCTTATTTTTGTCACTATTCATCATCTCTTTCATGTTATCTCAAGCTTTCAACCATGGAGTTTATTATCAAGTTACAAAAGTTAGTTCTATAGGCTCTAGAGAACACATATCAAGCATCTATAACAAGTATTATAGCATTAATTGACAATATAAGAATTTCAAAACAATTGAAACAAACTTTATACTCAAAAAGTAATGCAACTCCCGCACAATTAGATGATAAAAATAAGTTGTAGAAGCTCCTAAGTGCACCAAAGATCATCCAAGGAAAGCCAAAAAACCAAAATTGCAAAGTTGGATGAAGAAATCTCTCTCATTTCCTTCCTAAGGTTGTCGGGTTTGGGAGGGGGGGGGGAAGGGGAGGGGAGTATTTTTGTTATTTTTTTGCTTTGTTGAGTAATATAATACATGTATATATGATATATTATATAGGTAGTATATATATGTATTATCTTATACTAGGTCAAATATTATTTTTTCTTAGCCAAACTTAGTTAAAACTCCTATTAAATGCTAGCTTAATCAAACTAATGCTTCTATTGTAACGCCCCGATCCCACACGAGCGCGGGACTCCTATTTATCATGCTATTCTCACCCAATTCCAAACCCCGGGCACGAAATTTAGGAAAAAACGGACGGAGTTTTCGCTATTTATAAGACTATTTGGAAGCCTGTAAACTACAACATACAACCACAAGACCATAATCCACAACTTCAATCTGTTTCATCCCTATCAGCATGCAAGTCAACTAAACAGAAGAGTAAACAATTGAAGTCATTACAAACCACTAGCACCTAACTATCACCCAAGACTAAAACTTTAATATTACATTTCTTAAGATAACACAAATACATACATGACCATAAGGTCTCAAATAGTATACAGACATATAATGTACACATTACTCCTTGTTCTACACACTGATAGAGCAGGCAGGCCACACAGGAGGCAATCCCATTTCCAGCTTATAGCACTGATCCTGAAAGGTGTTAGAAACGAGGGTGAGTATACAACATTTATACTCAGTAAGGGAGGTGATGCAGCAAACCAAAGAATGCTTTCATGAGATGCAACAAGAATAATAACATATACAACACAAAATAACAAAGTTAATTAGACAAGTATTTAACCACATATAAAAAGGATACGGTTCCATGTTTGTCTTCAATCAAGAGCCACGAGCCAAGATCTTCAAGAAAGTGCCGGCAAACCCTTACTCCTCCAAATTGGGGTACTCCGGATGTATCCCGATCCTACGACCCTTTCTCCTGAGGTAACTTCATATACCCAGTAGATGAACCACGCCTCTGGGGTAGTGGAGTATACTCATTGAGAAAGGGAATAAGCACCATGGTAGTCGAGGGAGCACGGCAAGCCCGATGCCGCCCGTGTTTCTCGACGCTACAATGTCTGAAAAGGTTGCGCAACCCCGAGTCAAGATCACGAGAGCCAAGTAACATATACATGATAATTTACAAGCAAGATAAGCAAGATAACAATATAAACTAAATAACTAACATTTATAGCATGTCATTATCCAACATAATTTATATACAACAGAGAAATGCAAATAAGATGCAACTCCCTCACCTTGGGTCTGGCTAAATACGCAAGAAGATAGCTCTGATTTACTCTAAACTTCCTCAAATTAGCTCGAATATGCAATCCTAGGGTGTTCATATAAGTTTAGCAATTAACTATATCAATTCCAACTCAACTCTTATTCATACAAGTTCATAACCCATACACAATTAACCTACAATGTTCACCTTACCATATCATTAGACAACATAAGATATATTAAAAGCATCATATAACATTAAGTTAAGATCATAAGTTATAAATTCCAATTACTTTTAATTACAATAATCAATAATCATATAACTAGATGAGTTATCCTTATAGTCCTACTTACTTAGCATACAATGTTTATTAGAGTTTGATCTTAACAAAGTACAAGTAATATAAACATTATGACAAGATATAATCATTAAATATGAAAATAACTATACCAACACAAAGGGGTCAATGACCAATGATCACGAAACTTCACAAAATTTCACGAAATACTCACAAATGCCATATAATAAAATGTAAAGACAAGATATACAAGCACAAAAGCTAATTCAAATGCTAAGCATGAAAACCCCGAGTTTCTCTTTTGTTATCCTAAGTCATTTAACTCCAAACCGAAGCCTAAGGCTCAAGATTCACCAACTAACTATTCTAATCTTCTAGTTATACATTATGACACACTTAGAACACTTGAAATCATTCATTAACCCGAATTAGACACAAAAGCCCCTATTATCCCTATGTGCGTCTGTACTACAAGTATCTTTACCAAAGCTTAACTAAGAGTTAGAAAAGCACATTTAGTCCCTACTTACTCTAAGAACACCAAATATATCAACCAAATTCACCCGTATTTACGTTTGACCTAAAACTCCTTTGTAACACAAGCCATTTTTCTTCCAAACACAAGTTAATGTTCTAGTTAAGCGAGCAGGCTATTCCATACTTTTAATTATCTCTTACAGCACCCCTATGACCCTAGAAACTACCCAATTACCCTCGTTTAGCACAAAAGTCCCAATTCTCCCCTTGTGAGTTTGTACTACAAGTACCCTAACCGGGAGTCAGCCGAGGTTTATCAAAGCATATATAGCACTTATATAGCCTAAGAATACTAGATGTAATGGCCAAATTAACCCGGATTTGCATTAACCCCGAAACCCCTTTTTAAAAGTCGCATATTTCATGTGTTAGCCAATTTTAGAGCAATTCAACGTCATGTGGCTATTAAACTATCTTTATTAACATCTAAGGCACCGACTAGAAGCAATGAATCAAGCCATATCGCACAATTTCATAAAACCCTAGAAAAATATCACTATTCATGCCATACGATCTACAAACGAATTCAACCGTTTAAACTACGAAACAATAGCATAAATAAGGTCTCTACTACTTATATACAACATACATAAGCATCTTTAGGCATTACATAAGCATTTGATAGCAAATCCATGAATTCAAGAAAAGAGCAACATTTTTCAAATGCAAAAATAGGCATGAAATCCCTCACCTATTGCACGTATGAGCTCCTAGGAGGCTAGTAAACACCCTAAACCACTTGCACCTGGCTTGGCTTGGCTTGGACTGAGGATTTGTTGAGCAAAAATTTCTCCTCCTCCTCCTACGCTGATTTTCAGCCCTGCTACAGTATTTTCAGCTTTTGTACTCTTTTTTGTGTTTTTTTCAGTTATAAAATGTTATGTAAGTATATATTAAGTTGGGGTTATGTTTGGGAACATAAGTTGACTACCAAGATGAGTTTAACTAGCTAGAACCAAATCCTAATGTGTCATTTAATAATAGCTAATTGAAACACATACTTTTGTTACGTAACACTATTCCTTAGTTTCAACAAATCATTTCATAAACGAAAGCTCCTAATGCATTTAGCTCAAACGCACATTTTTTTCATTTCTAAAATAATTAATATGATTTATGAAAAATGCTAATTCAAGGTAATTAGGTAGTTGAAAAATGGAATGAATAGTAACCAAAGAAGACAACAAGTAAAGCACAGAAGAAATGCGCAAATAGTGGATGCAACAGTTAATAAATTGTACGGTGATGTTCTCAAGCGTCACATCATCTCCCCCTTAAACAAATTGCGTCCACACAATTCTTCTTCCAAGAGAACTCAGCAATAACTGAAGTCAAATTTCGATATTCTTTAACAGCTGCTGAGCAAGAGTATTAAATAAAAATACCAGTAAGAACTCAAGAAGAATCTACTATACCCGTTTGAGAACTCTCAAATGAAGAGGCCAATTAGAGGCTCAAATGAAAACACCAGTTAAAAATCTGAATAAGAATCCGACTGAATATTATTAAAAAATAGGAGAACTCCCAATTAGAAGTGCCGAGAAATACCAATAAAAGACTGAAGCACGAACACTGTAGGCAATGTCGTATAATAAAGCTGAATATAGTCCCATATACCGAGTCTTCTGAGAAATGCCAATAAAAAAATACCGGGAGAATGTCCAACAAGAAAATACCAAGGGAAGGCTTCAGAGAACCATCATACAGAACCCCTAAAAGAAGCTACTCATTCATAACCGCACAGCATAAAAGAATACCTTAATAGAATGCCAATAATTAAGCTCCAACTATAAATACCAACTCCCAATTAAAAGCTGATCAAATGTCTCTCATTCCCGCTAGTCCACATAACTTGGAAAGCCAGCCACTAATCATCTCTCTTCAGGGGAAGGAATAAGTCTTTCTTACCAATCGATGGGCTATGTATAAATGCCAAAATATGGCATATGTATAAATATTCTTTAAGCTATTATGCAAGCATGATTATAAAACAACTTATAAAAACAATGTAAGCAACAAAGTCATTCAAGTGTGAATTATAACAAAACCAATTCAATTCACAACAAAACTGAATTCAAAATGCTCAAGTACATACATTACAATCAATAATTCAAGCAGATAACGATTCACGAGGTCAATTCGATGCAACTTCACTTCACTTAGCACACGTTTAGCACATAACACATAACTATATCATATAGGTGCACACATTCAATTCAAGACACAAAATCACACATACGGGCAAGCACTTTCAAGACACACTTAACAAGCACACACGCAAGGGTTACTACCCGACAGGCCGAGACCCTGTCCTGGCTGAGAGCTAATTAAGCTCTGATACCACCTGTGACGCCCCGATACCTCACGAGAACGGGACTTCTATTTATCATGCTATTCTCACCCAATTCCAAATCCCGGGCACGAAATTTAGGAAAAAATGGACGGAGTTTTTCCTATTTATAGGATTATTTGGAAATATGTAAACTACAACATACAACCACAAGACCATAATCCACAACTTCAATCTGTTTCATCCTTATCAGCATGCAAGTCAACTAAACAGAAGTTTAAACAATTGAAGTTAATACAAACCACTAGCACCTAACTATCACCCAAGACTAAAACTTTAATATTACATTTCTTAAGATAACACAAATACATACATGACCATAAGGTCTTAAATAGTACACAGGCATATAATGTACACATTCTTCCTTGTTCTACACACTGATAGAGCAGGCAGGCCACACAGGAGGCAATCCCATTTCCAGCTTATAGCACTGATCCTGAAAGGTATTAGAAACGAGGGTAAGTATACAACATATATACTCAGTGAGGGAGGTGATGCAGCAAACCAAGGAATTCTTTCATGAGATGCAACAAGAATAATAACATATACAACACAAAATAAAAAAGTTAATTAGACAAGTATTTAACCATGTATACAAAGTATACGGTTCCATGTTTTTCTTCAATCACGAGCCACGAGCCAAGATCTTCAAGCAAGTGCCGGCAAACCCTTACTCCTCCAAATTGGGGTACTCCGGATGTACCCCGATCTTACGACCATTTCTCCTGAGGTAGCTCTATATGCCCAGCATATGAACCATGCCTCTGAGGTAGTCGACTATACTCAATGAGAAAGGTAATAGGCACCATGGTAGTCGAGGGAGCACGGCAAGCCCGATGCCGCCCGTGTTTCCTGACGCTATTATGTCCGAAAAGGTTGCGCAACCCCGAGTCAAGATCACGAGAGCCAAGTAACATATACATGATAATTTACAAGCAAGATAAGCAAGATAACAATATAAACTAAATAACTAACATTTATAGCATGGCATTATCCAACATAATTTATATACAACAGAGAAATGCAAATAAGATGCAACTCCCTCACCTGGGGTCTGGCTAAATACGCAAGAAGATAGCTCTGATTTACTCCAAACTTCCTCAAATTAGCTCGAATATGCAGCCCTAGCGTGTTTATATAAGTTTAGCAATGAACTATATCAATTCCAACTCAACTCTTACTTAACTCAACCCTACAACATTAAAAGCTAGATTTATAATCACTTATTCACACAAGTTCATAACCCACACACAATTAACCTACATTGTTCACCTTACCATATCATTAGACAACATACGATATATTAAAAGCATCAAATAACATTAAGTTAAGATCATAAGTTATAAATTCCAATTACTTTTAATTACAATAATCAATAATCATATAACTAGATGAGTTATCCTTATAGTCCTACTTACTTAGCATACAATGTTTATTAGAGTTTGATCTTAACAAAGTACAAGTAATATAAACATTATAACAAGATATAATCATTAAATATGAAAATAACTATACCAACACAAAGGGGTCAATGACCGATGATCACGAAACGTCACGAAATACTCACAAATGCCATATAATAACATGAAAATGCAAGATATACAAGCACTAAAGCTAATTCAAAGGCTAAGAATGAAAACCCCGAGTTTCACTTTTGTTATCCTAAGTCATTTAACTCCAAACCGAAGCCTAAGGCTCAAGATTCACCAATTAACTATTCTAATCTTCTAGTTACACATTATGGCACACTTAGAACACTTGAAATCATTCATTAACCCGAATTAGCCACAAAAGCCCCGATTACCCTTTTGTGCGTTTGTACTACAAGTGTCTTAACCAAAGCTCAACTAAGAGTAAGAAAACCACATTTAGTCCCTACTTACCTTATGAACACCATATATATCAACCAAATTTACCCGGATTTATGTTTGACCCAAAACCCTTTTGTAACGCAAGCCATTTTTCTTCCAAACGCAAGTTAAAGTTCTAGTTAAGCGAGCGGGTATTCCATACTTTTAATTATCCCTTATGGCACCCCTAGGACCCTAGAAACTACTCAATTATCCACGTTTAGCACAAAAAACCCAATTTTCCCCTTGTGAGTTTGTACTACAAGTACCCTAACCGGAACTCAACCGAAGTTTAGCAAAGCATATATAGCACCTATATAACCTAAGAACATTAGATGTAATGGCCAAATTAACCCAGATTTGCATTAACCTCGAAACCCCTTTTTAAAAGTTGCCTATTTCATGTGTTAGCCAATTTTTGAGCAATTCAACGTCATGTGGCTATTAAACAATCTTTATTAACATCTAAGGCACCTAATAGAAGCAATGAATCAAGCCATATCGCACAATTCCATAAAACCCTAGAAAAATGTCACTATTCATGTATTACGATCTACGAACAAATTCAACCATTTAAACTACAAAACAATAGCATAAATAAGGTCTCTACTACTTATATACAACATACATAAGCATCTTTAAACATTACATAAGCATTTGATAGCAAATCCAAGAATTCAAGAAAAGAGCAACATTTTTGAAATGCAAAAATGGGAATGAAATCTCTCCACTACTGCGCGTATGAGCTCCTAGGAGGCTAGTAAATACCCTAAACCACTTGCACCTAGCTTGGCTTGGCTTGGAATGAGGATTTGTTGAGCAAAAATCTCTCCTCCTCCTCCTATGCTGATTTTCGTCCCTGCTACAGTGTTTTCAGCTTTTGCACTCTTTTTTGTGTGTTTTTTTGAGTTATAAAGTATTATCTGAGTATATATTAGTTGGGGTTATGTTTGGGTGCATAAGTTGACTACCAAGATGAGTTTAGCTAGTTAGAACCAAGTATTAATGTGTCATTTAATGATAGCTAATTGAAACACATAGTTTTGTTACGTAACACTATTCCTTAGTTTCAACAAATCATTTCATAAACGAAGGCTCCTAATGCATTTAGCTCAAACGCACATTTTTCCCATTCCTAAAACAATTAATATGATTTATGAAAAATGCTAATTCAAGATAATTAAGTAGTTAAAAATGGAATAAATAGTAACCAAAGAAGACAACAAGTAAAGCACAGAAGAAATACGCAAATAGTAGATGCAACAGTTAAGAAGTTGTACGGTAATGTTCTCAGGCGTCACATCATCTCCCACTTAAACAAATTGCGTCCACGCAATTCTTCTTCCAAGAGAACTCAGAAATAACTGAAGTCAAATTCCGATATTCTTTAACAGCTGCTGAGCAAGAGTATTAAATAAAAATGTTAGTAAGAACTCAAGAAGAATCCACTATACCTGTCTAAGAACTCTCAAATGAAAAGGCCAATTAAAGGCTCAAATGAAAACACCATTTAAAAATCTGAATAAGAATCCGGCTGAATATTACGAAGGCTATAGGAGAACTCCCAATTAGAAATGCCGACAAATACCAATAAAAGACCGAAGCACAAACAATGTAGGCTATGTCGTATACCAAAGCTGAATAGAGTCCCATATACCGAGTCTTCTGAGAAATGCCAATAAGAAAATACCGGGAGAATGTCCAACAAGAAAATACTAAGGAATGCTTCAGAGAACCATCATACAGAACCCCTAAAAGAAGCTACTCATTCATGACCGCTGAGCATAAAAGAACACCTTAATAGAATACCAATAATCAAGCTCCAACTATAAATACCAACTCCCAATTAAAAGCTGATCAAATGCCTCTCATTCCCGCTAGTCCACATAACTTGGAAAGCCTGCCACTAATCACCTCTCCTCAGGGGAGGAAGAAGTCTTTCTTACCAATCGATGGGCTATGTATGAATGCCAAAATATTGCATATGTATAAACATTCTTTAAGCTATTATGCAAGCATGATTATAAAACAACTTATAAAAATAATGTAAGCAACAAAGTCATTCAAGTGCGAATCATAACAAAACCAATTCAATTCACAACAAAACTTAATTCAAAATGCTCAAGTACATACATTACAATCAATAATTCAAGCATATAATGATTCACGAGGTCAATTCGATGCAACTTCACTTCATTTAGCACACGTTTAGCACATAACACATAACTATATCACATAGGTCCACACATTCAATTCAAGACACAAAATCACACATACAGGCACACACTTTTAAGACACACTTAACAAGCACAAACGCAAGGGTTACTACCCGACAGGCCGAGGACCCTATTCTAGCTGAGAGCTAATTAAGCTCTGATACCACCTGTAATGCCACTATCCCTCACAAGACTGGGACTCCTATTTATCATGCTATTCTCACCTAATTCCAAATCCTGGGCACGAAATTTAGGAAAAATGGATGGAGTTTTCCCTATTTATAGGACTATTTGAAAACCTGCAAACTACAACATACAACCACAATACCATAATCCACAACTTCAATTTGTTTCATCCCTATTAGCATGCAAGTCAACTAAATAGAAGAGTAAACAATTGAAGTTATTATAAACCACTAGCATCTAACTATCACCCAAGACTAAAACTTTAATATTACATTTCTTAAGATAACACAAATACATACATGACCATAAGGTCTCAAATAGTATACAGGCATATAATGTACACATTCTTCCTTGTTCTACACACTGATAGAGCATGTAGGCCACACAGGAGGCAATCCCATTTCCAGCTTATAGCACTGATCCTAAAAGGTGTTAGAAACGAGGGTGAGTATACAACATGTATACTCAATGAGGGAAGTGATGCATCAAACTAAAGAATGCTTTCATGAGACATAACAAGAATAATAAAATATACAACACAAGATAACAAAGTTAATTATACAAGTATTTAACCACGTATAAAAAGGATACGATTCCAGGTTTGTCTTTAATCATGAGCCACGAGCCAAGCAAGTACCGGCAAAACCTTACTCTTCCAAATTGGGGTACTCCGGATGTACCCCGATCCTACAACCCTCTCTCCTGAGGTAGCTCCATATGCCCAACAGGTGAACCACGTCTCTGGGGTAGTAGAGTATACTCAGTGAGAAAGGGAATAGGCACCATGGTAGTCGAGGGAGCACGGCAAGCCCGATGACGCTCATTTTTCTCGACGCTACTATGTCCAAAAAGGTTGCCCAACCCCAAGTCAAAATAACGAGAGCCAAGTAACATATACATGATAATTTACAAGCAATATAAGCAAGATAACAATATAAACTAAATAACTCATATTTATAGCATGGCATTATCCAAAATAATTTATATACAACAGTGAAATACAAATAAGATGCAACTTCCTCACCTTGGGTCTTGATAAATACGCAAGAAGATAGCTCTGATTTACTCCAAACTTCCTCAAATTAGCTCGAATATGCAACCCTAGTGTGTTCATATAAGTTTAGCAATTAACTATATCAATTCCAACTCAACTCTTACTTAACTCAATCCTACAACATTAGAAGCTAGATTTATAATCACTTATTCACACAAGTTCCACACACAATTAACCTACAATGTTCACCTTACCATATCATTAGACAACATAAGATATATTAAAAGCATCAAATACCATTAAGTTAAGATCATAAGTTATAAATTCCAATTACTTTTAATTACAATAATCAATAATCATATAACTAAATGAGTTATCCTTATAGTCCTACTTACTTAGCATACAATTTTTATTAGAGTTTGATCTTAACAAAGTACAAGTAATATAAACATTTTAACAAGATATAATCATTAAATAAGAAAATAACTATACCAACACAAAGGGGTCAATGACCGATGATCACGAAACTTCACGAAATGCTCACAAATGCCATATAATACCATGTAAAGGCAAGATATACAAGCACCAAAGCTAATTCAAAGGCTAAGCATGAAAACCCGAAGTTTCGCTTTTGTTATCCTAAGTCATTTAACTCCAAACCGAAGCCTAAGGCTCAAGATTCACCAACTAACTATTCTAATCTTCTAGTTACACATTATGGCACACTTAGAACCCTTGATATCATTCATTAACCCGAATTAGCCGCAAAAGCCATGATTACCCCTTTGTGCGTTTGTACTACAAGTATCTTAACCAAAGCTCAATTAAGAGTTAGAAAAGTACATTTAGTCCCTACTTACCCTAAGAACATCAAATATATCAACCAAATTCACCCGGATTTACGTTTGACCCAAAATCTCTTTGTAACACAAGTCATTTTTCTTCCAAACACAAGTTATTGTTCTAGTTAAGCGAGCGGGCTATTTCATACTTTTAATTATCCCTTATGGCACCCCTAGGACCCTAGAAACTACCCAATTACCCGCGTTTAGTACAAAAGTACCAATTTTTCCCTTGTGAGTTTGTACTACAAGTACCCTAACCGGGACTCAACCGAGGTTTAGCAAAGCATATATAGCACCTATATAGCCTAAGAACACAAGATGTAAGGCCAAATTAACCTGGATTTGTATTAACCCCGAAACCCCTTTTTAAAACTCGCCTATTTGATATGTTAGCCAATTTTTGAGCAATTCAACGTCATGTGGCTATTAAACTATCTTTATTAACATCTAAGGCACCTAATAGAAGCAATAAATCAAGCCATTTCGCTCAATTCCATAAAACCCTAGAAAAACGTCACTATTCATGCCATACGATCTACGAACGAATTCAACCGTTTAAACTACGAAACAATAGCATAAATAAGGTCTCTACTACTTATATACAACATACATAAGCATCTTTAAGCATTACATAAGCATTTGATAGCAATCCATGAATTCAAGAAAAGAGCAACATTTTTTAAATACAAAAATAGGTATGAAATTCCTCACCTATTGCGTGTAGGAACTCCTAGGAGGCTAGTAAATACCCTAAACCACTTGTACCTAGCTTGGCTTGGCTTGGAATGAAGATTAGTTGAGCAAAAATCTCTCTTCCTCCTCCTATGCTAATTTTCGGCCCTGCTACAGTGTTTTCAGCTTTTGTACTCTTTTTTGTGTTTTTTTTGAGTTATAAAGTATTATGTGTATATATTAAGTTGGGGTTATGTTTGGGTGCATAAGTTGACTTCCAAGATAAGTTTAACTAGCTAGAACCAAGTCCTAATGTGTCATTTAATAATAGTTAATTGAAACACATACTTTTGTTACGTAACACTATTCCTTAGTTTCAACAAATCATTTCATAAACGAAGGCTCCTAATGCATTTAGCTCAAACGCACATTTTTCTCATTCCAAAAACAATTAATATGATTTATGAAAAATGCTAATTCAAGGTAATTAAGTAGTTGAAAAATGAAATGAATAGTAACCAAAGAAGACAACAAGTAAAGCACAGAAGAAATGCGCAAATAGTGGATGCAACAGTTAATAAGGTGTACAGTGATGTTCTCAGGCATTACATCCTCTCCCCCTTAAACAAATTGCATCCACGCAATTCTTCTTCCAAGAGAACTCAGTATTAACTGAAGTCAAATTTCGATATTCTTTAACAGTTGGTGAGCAAGAGTATTAAATAAAAATGCCAATAAGAACTCAAGAAGAATCCACTATACCCGTATGAGAACTCTCAAATGAAGAGGCCAATTAGAGGCTCAAATCAAAACACCATTTAAAAATTTGAATAAGAATCTGGCTGAATATTACGAAGGCCATTGGAGAACTCCCAATTAGAAGTGCCGAGAAATACCAATAAAAAATTGAAGCACGAACACTGTTGGCAATGTCGTATAATAAAGCTGAAGAGAGTCCCATATACCGAGTCTTCTGAGAAATGGCAATAAGAAAATACCGAGAGAATGTCCAACAAGAAAATACCAAGGGAAGGCTTCAGAGAACCGTCATACAGAACCCCTAAAAGAAGCTACTCATTCATGACCGTTGAGCATAAAAGAACACCTTAATAGAATGCCAATAATCAAGCTCCAACTATAAATACCAACTCCCAATTAAAAGCTAATCAAATGCCTCTCATTCCCACTAGTCCACACAACTTGGAAAGCCTGCCACTAATCACCTCTCTTCAGGGGGAGGAAGAAGTCTTTCTTACCTATCGATGGGCTATGTATGAATGCCAAAATATTGCATATGTATAAACATTCTTTAAGCTATTATGCAAGCATGATTATAAAACAACTTATAAAAACAATGTAAGCAACAAAGTCATTCAAGTACGAATCAAAACAAAACCAATTCAATTTACAACAAAACTTAATTCAAAATGCTCAAGTACATACATTACAATCAATAATTCAAGCAGATAACGATTCACGAGGTCAAATCGATGCAACATCACTTCACTTAGCACACGTTTAGCACATAACACATAACTATATCACATCGGTGCACACATTCAATTCAAGACACAAAATCACACATACAGGCACACACTTTCAAGACACACTTTACAAGCACACACGCAGGGGTTACTACCCGACAGGCCGAGGACCTTGTCCCGGCTGAGAGATAATTAAGCTTTGATACCACCTGTAATGCCCCAATCCCTCACGAGACCGGGACTGCTATTTATCATGTTATTCTCACCCAATTCCAAACCTCAGGCACGAAATTTAGGGAAAAACGTACGGAGTTTTCCCTATTTATAGGACTATTTGGAAACTTGTTAACTACAACATACAACCACAATACCATAATCCACAACTTTAATTTGTTTCATCCCTATTAGCATGCAAGTCAACTAAACAGAAGAGTAAACAATTGAAGTTATTACAAACCACTAGCACCTAACTATCACCCAAGACTAAAACTTTAATATTATATTTCTTAAGATAACCCAAATACATACATGACCATAAGGTCTCAAATAGTATACAGGCATATAATGTACACATTCTTCCTTGTTCTACACACTGATAGAGCATGCAGGCCACACAGGAGGCAATCCCATTTCCAGCTTATAGCACTGATCTTGAAAGGTGTTAGAAACGAGGGTGAGTATACAACATGTATACTTAGTGAGGGAGGTAATACAACAAATCGGGGAATGCTTCCATGAGATGCAACAAGAATAATAACATATACAACACAAAATAACAAAGTTAATTAGACAAGTATTTAACTACATATAAAAAGGATACGGTTCCATGTTTGTCTTCAATCACGAGCCACGAGCCAAGATCTTCAAGCAAGTGCCGGCAAACCCTTACTCCACCAAATTGGGGTACTCCGGATGTACCCCGATCCTACGACCATTTCTTCTGAGGTAGCTCTATATGCCCAGTAGGTGAACCACACCTCTGGGGTAGTGGAGTATACTCAGTGAAAAAGGGAATAGGCACTATGGTAACCAAGAGAGCATGGCAAGCCCGATGTCGCCTGTGTTTCTCGAAGCTACCATGTCCGAAAAGGTTGCGCAACCCCGAGTCAAGATCACGAGAGCCAAGTAACATATACATGATAATTTACAAGTAATATAAGCAAGATAACAATATAAACTAAATAACTAACATTTATAGCATGGCATTATCCAACATAATTTATATACAATAGAGAAATACAAATAAGATGCAACTCCATCACCTTGGGTCTGGCTAAATACGCAAGAAGATAGCTCTGATTTACTCTAAACTTCCTCAAATTAGCTTAAATATGCAACCCTAGGGTGTTCATATAAGTTTAACAATTAACTATATCAATTCCAATTCAACTCTTACTTAACTCAACCCTACAACATTAGAAACTAGATTTATAATCACTTATTCACACAAGTTCATAACCTACACACAATTAAGCTACAATGTTCACCTTACTATATCATTAGACAACATAAGATATATTAAAAGCATCAAATACCATTAAGTTAAGATCATAAGTTATAAATTCCAATTACTTTTAATTACAATAATCAATAATCATATAACTAGATGAGTTATCCTTATAGTCCTACTTACTTAGCATACAATGTTTATTAGAATTTGATCTTAACAAAGTACAAGTAATATAAACATTATTACAAGATATAACACAAAGGGGTCAATGACCGATGATCACGAAACTTCACAAAATGCTCACAAATGCCTTATAATAACATTTAAAGGCAAGATATACAAGCACCAAAGCTAATTCAAAGGCTAAGCATAAAAACCCCGAGTTTTCCTTTTGTTATCCTAAGTCATTTAACTCCAAAATGAAGGCTAAGGCTCAAGATTCACAACTAACTATTCTAATCTTCTAGTTACACATTATGGCACACTTAGAACCCTTGAAATCATTCATTAACTCGAATTAGCCACAAAAGCCCCGATTACCCCTTTGTGCATTTGTACTATAAGTATCTTTACCAAAGCTTAACTAAGAGTTAGAAAAGCACATTTAGTCCCTACTTACCCTAAGAACACCAAATATATCAACCAAATTCACCCGGATTTACATTTGACCCAAAACCCCTTTGTAACACAAGCCATTTTTCTTCCAAACACAAGTTAATGTTCTAGTTAAGCAAGGAGGCTATTCCATACTTTTAATTATCCCTTATGGCACCCCTAGAACCCTAGAAACTACCCAATTACCCGCGTTTAGCATAAAAGTCTCAATTTTTCCCTTGTGAGTTTGTACTACAAGTACCCTAACCGGGACTCAACCGAGGTTTAGCAAAGCATATATAGCACCGATATAGCCTAAGAGCACTAGATGTAATGGCCAAATTAACTCGGATTTGCATTAACCCCGAAACCTCTTTTTAAAAGTCGTCTATTTCATGTGTTAGCCAATTTTTGAGCAATTCAACGTTATGTGGCTATTAAACTATCTTTATTAACATCTAAAGCACCTACTAGAAGCAATGAATCAAGCCATATAGCACATTTCCATAAAACCCTAGAAAAATGTCACTATTCATGTCATATGATCTACGAACGAATTCAACTGTTTAAACTACGAAACAATAGCATAAATAAGGTCTCTACTACTTATATACAACATACATAAGCATCTTTAAGTAGTACATAAGCATTTGATAGCAAATCCATGAATTCAAGAGAAGAGCAACATTTTTCAAATGCAAAAATAGGCATGAAATCTCTCACCTATTGCACGTAAGAGCTCCTAGGAGGCTAGTAAACACCTTAAACCTCTTGCACCTATCTTGGCTTGGCTCGGAATGAGGATTTGTTGAGCAAAAATCTCTCATCCTCCTCCTATGCTGATTTTCGACCGTGCTACAGTTTTTTCAGCTTTTGCACTCTTTTTTGTGTTTTTTTGAGTTATAAAGTGTTATGTGAGTATAAATTAAGTTGGGGTTATGTTTGGGTGCATAAGTTGACTACCAAGATGAGTTTAGCTAGCTAGAACCAAGTCCTAATGTGTCATTTAATGATAGCTAATTGAAACACATAGTTTTGTTACGTAACACTATTCCTTAGTTTCAACAAATCATTTCATAAATGAAGGCTCTTAATGCATTTAGCTCAAATGCACATTTTTGTCATTCCTAAAACAATTAATATGATTTATGAAAAATGCTAATTCAAGGTAATTGAGTAGTTGAAAAATGGAATGAATAGTAACCAAAGAAGACAACAAGTAAAGCATTGAATAAATGCGCAAATAGTGGATGCAACAATTAATAAGGTGTACGGTGATGTTCTTAGGCCTCACATCTACATACGTAACACTATTCAACCGAAGCAAAAAAATATTTTTCAAACGCATACTCCCTGCCCCCAAAGCTCAAAACTACCATTTCCCGACTCTTTTTTTAGGTCATGTGATTTAGAAAAAATATTAAATCGAGCATTTAAGGCAGTCAAATTTCTTATGAATAGTGCCCAATAGTAAAGCAATTAAACAAGAAAATAAATGCACATAAAATGCTCAAGTAATTTATGCAACAATTATTTAAAAAATGTGATGAAATTCCCAGACATCACATATATGGTGTTCCTAGTCGGAAGGATTCTTACTCAGACTTCTAGATTGGGATTCTTATTCGAAGCCTTTATTTGGCATCCTTATTTCAAGATTTCTTGCCTGGTATTTCCTTTGATAGCCTACTAAAGTTTTCGTTGATATTTTTTCGGCACATGTGTGGGTATTCTTCTTGGCATATTACTTTTAAGTTCTTATTTAAGATGCTTATCTAATAAACTTCTTTGGCATTATCGGTGGTTTTCGCATTTGAGCTTCTTATCCAAATTGTTCAAGATGCATACGAGGAGTTCACTTAAAAGGAAAAATTACGAGGACGCAATTTTTGGTAAGGAGGGGAGAGTGTGATGACCCTGACCTAGCATATAAATATTTTATTAATTTGCATATATTTATTTTATTAAATTGCACAATTCTTGAAAAATGTGCCACGATAACTATTGCATTCACTTAAATTATATTCAATTGGCTTTCTCAAAATAATTACTTTATTATTTTATTTATTAGAATTTATTTTACTAATAATTTAAAATGATTTAATTTCACTATTTGAATGTGAAGCCTTGACCTCGGGAATAATTATTTTTATTAGTATCACCATTTGTATTTACTTAAATTATATTTAATTGATTTACATAAAGTCATTAATTTATTATTTTTATTATTTGAATTTATTTAATTTATATTTAAATAATTTTTTCGGGACACTTATTCTATTATTTTAATTATTTAAAATTATTTTACATGTCTTTAAATTAATTTATCTTACTGTTCAAATGGGAAGCCGGGCCCAGATCTGAATGAGCTAATTTATTAATTCAATAATTATATTTATTTATGTTTCCCAGACTTGAATGAACTAACTTATTATTTTTAGTAAAAACATTTATTTATTTGGCCCAGACCTGAACAGGCTATCTTAATATTTTTAGTAATAAATATATTTATGTGAATTTCATCTAATTATCATTATTAAAATAATAATTAGCTCGTTCAGATCTGGGCCCGAGCTTCCCGTTCGAACAGTAAAATAAATTAATAAAAAGATATTTAAAATAATTTAAATAAATAAAATAATAAGATAATGGTCCCGGCCAGTTATATAAATATAATTTAAATAAATATAAATAATAAAAATCATAATTAATTAATTCTCGTAGATCAATTAAATACATTTTATATAAAGGTAAATGGTGATAACATTAAAAATAATTATTTTCGAGTCCGAGACTTCACATTGAAATAGTAAATTTAAATAAATTAAAATGTTATTAAGGTAAATTTTTATAAATAAAATAATAGAATAATAAATAATTATTTTATGTGTTTATATATAGATAGAAGATTAGACTTTGGACTTTAGAAAAATCAAGTTAAATAATTAAGGTTAGCCCAAAATAAAGATAAAACACCAAATGATCCAAAATGCATTCCAGCTTATACTATCCACTTGGGGACATTAACTATTTTATATCTCACGTTCTAGATATGTTATACATATACTTTCAGTGAACGAATACTAGATAAATACCAAGCAACACGAGCAAAATAAAATTTTAAAAAAAATAGAAGACTTAAAAATTTAACCCGGGCTCGGGTGCTACTTATTCAATTAATTGGAAATAATGTAAACTAGCACCTAATGCAATAAAAATAATTTCTAATGATTATTTTACCAAGATAATTGCCTCATTTAAATTTACTAATTATTGTTTGCACGTATTTCAAGAAATGTGAAAATAGAGTAAATAAATGAATAAATTAACATAACATGTAATTATAACCAAACATCTAAAGTAAACACATAAGTACATACAAGTAGGTACTATTTGCTACATGCTGGGGTCTGGATGTCACAAGATACATGTATCTTTTGAAAGGTCCGATCTTTGTTAAATAGTAATACTTATTGTCATATTTTTTTAAAAATAAATGCTTACTTTATTTGGTTTCTTTAGTAATGGTATGTTACTTAGAGTAACTTCATATTATAGTTTTGCGATAGTGTGATTAGAAAGTTGAATTAATTGATTTCATATTACATATTTTTAGTATATGTTAAGGCAATTAGATTGATTGTCGATTGATTAATTAATTGGAGATTATTAAGGCGATTATTGATTGACTATGTTTTGCAAAACTTATGATATTACCCTACTTGTGCTTTCACCTTTTATATTGTGCAGAAAAAATCGTATGGTAACTTACCATATGAGAAGAAGATTTGTGCTGATTAGGGAATGACATTTATTGCATATTCACAAGGAAATGAAGAATAGTGTTTGTGAGATGAGGTTTTTCTTGCAGCCCAAAACGTGTTGATATGAAGGCAGTTGGGTATAAATATAAAGCATAGGTCATAGTAAAAAGCGAGGCAGACAGAGAGTGACAAAGAAAATATAAAAGAGTTCTGTCCAGTGTTCCATGTTATGTTGTAACACGATCTGTGTTCTAATCTTTGATTGTATTAAGTGTTGCAACTTTGTTTGTTTTGACAGTGGGTCATGAGCGAATTATATGAGTCTTTGAGTGATTAGATTACTGTCTTCTTTATTCATTCTTCAGGAGAAGAAGGTGTAGTTCTCGGGAGAGAACGCTGTAAGTCGAGGGGATCTCGCATTCATTCTTCTGGAGAAGAAGGTGTTGTTCTAGGGTGAGAACGTTACAAGTCGAGAGGAGCTCGCCAAACCAAAGTTCATTGAGGAGTTCATCATCAAGGCATCAAAGGTCAAGAGGGAGTCTTTACTTGTGTAAGTCCATTGGTGTTGTAACTGATTATATTTCTTAATGAACAGGTTTGTTGGACCAAGGGAGGTCTCGTGGACGTAGACCGCACGATTGAACCACGTTAAATCTTGATGTTCTTTATTTCTATTATAGCTTTATTATTTCCGCTCCTGTTTACTGTTACTGATTATGTTGGAACATTAAGTGGAACAACTCATTTACTAACTAAGCAATTAGAGAAACAGACTGTTAATGAACTGTGAAAGAAGCAATGTTCCAATTAATGTTGCAATATCACCTATAACAGATTTTCTTTACACCAAGTAATTGCATCATTTTTTCATATTCACCACAGAACTTCATCGATTGAGCAAATTAGTCATATTACTTCGAGATTAATCTATACTTATACTGCAAAGCTTCTAACAAGTGGCATCAAGAGCTTGTTACGAACTAATTCGGTTAGATTCTTAGGAGTTTTGAGTTGTTGTCTTGCAGGAATAGGTATGGACACTTTGCGTGAGGGAGACCCAGTCACTAAACCACCGCTATTGGATGGTGTGAATTACTCATATTGGAAGGCTCGAATGAGGGCATTCATCAAGTCAATTAATGAGAGGGCATGGAAAGTGATTTTGACTGGCTGGACAACTCCTACCAAAATAGATGCTCAGGGCAATGTTGCAGCTAAACCTGAAACATAATGGACCAAGGATAAAGATCTGTTGGCAAGCTGGAACTCCAAGGCACTGAATGCAATATTCAATGCTGTTGACTTGAATCAATTCAAGTTAATCTTAATGTGTGAATCTGCTAAATAAGCTTGGGAGATATTACAAACATCATATGAGGGTACAGCATCAGTCAGAAAATCAAAATTGTAGATGCTTTTTATTAGATTCGAGGAATTAAGGACGCAGGAAGATGAAACCATTGCAGATTTCAATGCAAATTTGTGTGACATTGCTAATGAATCCTTTGTTTTGGGAGAAAAGTATTCTGATGCTAAACTTGTAAGGAAAACCTTTCGCTCTCTCCCGGATAGATTTGGAATCAAGGTGGCCGTGACGCCCGGAATTTCATCACATATTTTGATATAACTATTGCAAATCTTTTTGAGCATTTATATGTGCATACCCTTTTCTTGCTTAATTGTTTCACTTAGAGGGCTCTATTCATAAGAAAATTAATTGTCTTAAATGCTCGATTTAATATTTTTACTAGACCACATAACATATAAAATGTATTAGGATATTGTAGTTTTGAGTTTTTGGGGTCGGGAGTATGCGTTTGAAAAATATTTTTTGCGTCACTTGAATAGTGTTACGTATGTAAAAATAATACTTTTGCATTAGTTAACAAACAATTGGAGTTAAGCTCATTTGACCAAGGTTTTATTAGCATTTAACCTACAATAATATAACTTACTCATACATATATTAAACACATAAGACATAAGCAAAATACTCACAAAAACAAAACAAGAAATTGCAAAAATACCCTCCCCCAAACCCGTGAACCCTAAGAGGCAAGAGGGGAAAAAATTCTTCAACTTTGAGCAAGAATTTGGTCCTTTGGCTTGGTCTAGGAGGAGATTGGAGCATTAGGGGGCATCTACAACTTGTCTCCACCTTTATTATTGTGAGGGAGTTGCATATTTATTGAGTTTAAAGTTGATGCATATATGTTGAATTTCTTGTATTGTTGAATATAACTATATTGCTTGTTATAGATGCTTGTTATATGATCTTTAGAGCCTATAGAACTATCTTTTATAGCTTGATCAAGTATTCCATGATTAAAGCTTGAGTTCTCATGAAGAAGATGATGAATAGTACTTAAACTTAGGGTTTTGAGAAAACTTGCTAATTAGAATGAATTAAGACTTCCTTAAGTGCTCTAGACTATAGAGAATCTAGTTGGGAGGCTACGTAGAGTTGAGACACCCGAAATTAAGTAAAATGGCAAAATTAGCTAACTTTAAAAAGGGGAATTTTTTCACATAATGCAATCCAGGCACGTTTGAGCTTTGGATTAGGTATTCTTGGGGCATGGAAGCACTTATGGTGCTTTCATTGCGTGAATTTGGGGTCCGGATAGGGTAGTTGCGTGAATTTGGCCTTCTCGAGCTTTTGTCTTTAAAATGCATTTTCATGGCATTGATAGGTGCCTTTTGGCTTAATTAGGAATGTAGTAGTGTTAGATTATGGTTTTGTAACTTCAAAAGACACATAGGAGAAGAATTGCTTGGCTAAAGAAAAGGGGAAAAGTAGTAATTGGCTACTTTTATGCTTCTAAGTTCTTGTAAATGTATTATTATGTATTTATATGCTTGTCCAAAGTATAAATGAGCTATTTGAGGAAGTTGTGGTAGAAAATATGATATTGACTCCTTTATGTTCATATTGTGATTTTTGTGCATATCGTGGCTATTTGCGAGGACGGCCTACTTTGTCATCCCTCTTACGTGTTATTTGGTGTTCTTAATACTCATGGACTTAATTCGAGTTGCACAACCTTTTCGGACATGATAGTATCGAGAAACATGGGCGGCGTCGGGCTTGCCTTGCTCCCTCGACTACCATGGTGCTTATTCCATTTCTCTCGCTGAGTATACTCTACTACACCAGAGGCGTGGTTCACCTGCTGGGCATATGGACCTACCTCAGGAGAAAGAGTCGTAAGATCGGGGTACACCCGGAGTACCCCACTTTGGAGGAATAAGGGTTTGCCAGCACTTGCTTGAAGATCGTGGCTCGTGGTTCAAGATTGAAGACAATAAGTAAATCGTATCCTTTTTATATGTGGTTAATTACTTGCTTAGCTAGTTGTGTTAATTGATGTTGATTATGTTGTATATCCTATTGCATATCATGTTGTACGCCCTGGTATGTTGCATCACCTCCCTCGCTGGGCAATATTGTTGCTCACTCCTTATTTAACATGTTTCAGGAGAGGCTGAGGTGGATCCCAGCCAGTAGCGGTAGTAGAAGAAGTAGAAGTGCAAGTTGATCAATTTTCGTGACTTCTTGTGTGTGAAGGTTGGCTGACATGTGCTGCTTATATGAAATAGTTGGTTGATGTTCTTTTGAGACCATGTGGTCTTATGTATATTTGGTGAATGGAATAACTTGAAATCTTGTATTGTGGATAGAAAAATTAGATGGCATGTAATAATACATTCTAGTTTACTTCTATTATTGCATGCTTGTGTGTTTAATATCTTGGTGGTAGAACTTGACTATTGTTGTATCCAACTACTTATAGTAAAGTTAGAATTACCTTGTATGCTTGTATGTTATATGTAGATTTTGTTGTCCCAAGGCTCGGATGGCCTTGTGGTTTTAGGTTGGCTATGATAATCTTGGAAATTAGGTTGTAAGAGATGTTGTTGTGGTTCAGGTTTTATATATGACTATTTGCAGGTACCAGTTTAGTCCACAGTACAGAGGAGACTCTGTCCGAGTGACGAATCCGAATTTGACCTATAGTACGGGGTTGGGTTCGAGGTGTTACATTTAGGTGGTATCAGAGCTACTTGAATGCATGAAGTTGGGTTAATTTCCTCGGCATGTGGGTAGAGGTCTATATGTGAAAGTTGAACTATGTGACTATGTGATTGTTTACTTGCCTAAGTGCTTGGGTAAAAGACATGCTTGCATGTAAGAGGAATGTCAAAAGCATGATATGATATGAATATGAAAAGTTTAGTGTTTGATGCTTGTTAAGAGTTTTATATGTTGTTCTATGTGAATAAGGTGTTTTGAAAACAATGTGCATAATATCTTTGTGTTATCTATTTGCCTATTATAACACTACATTCTTCTAGTACTGAGATGAGAAGAAAGGGAAGACCGAGGAGAGAGCCGGAAGGAGCTCCTAGGTAGGATGTACCTGGGCAAGGTGAAGGAGTAGCTAGGAATGTACCTCAGGGGCAAGAATCGACCGGTGCACAGATTATGGCCACAATGGCCACCGCCATGAATACTATTACTCAGTTTGAAACACAACAGGGTCAGCCAGGAACTGGTAGAGGTAATCAGGCTGTTAGAGCAGAGGGTAGCAGTACTGCTGGGGGTAATTTGTATGACAAGTTCTTGCATCACGAGGCGTACAATTTTTATGGGGAACCGGATGATATGAAGGTAGAAATGTGGTTGAGTAAGTTTGAGAAAGTTGCTGCAATACTTGAGTGTAATGATGAGAGAAAGATTACTTATGCTGCATTCTTATTGGAGGGTGACGCTGAGAAGAAGTGGCGTACTGTTAGAGAGAAATGGGATGCTGAGAGGGTACAACATTTGTCAGCTGACTTTGTTCGAGAGTTTAGGGACAAGTATGTTTCGGTAGTAGCCAGCGAGAGACATCAAGAGAAGTTTATAGCTCTGAGGTAGGGAAACATGATTGTGGATCAGCACGAGGCCACTTTCACTAGACTTTCTCGATACGTGCCAGCTTTAGTGCAGCCGGAGGACATGAAGATTCAAAGATTCATCAAAGGGTTGAGGAGTGATATTATGCTTAATTTGTCTTCGCAGGATTATCCGAGTTATGCTGCAGTGGTCAATGAGCATCTTAAGATATTTTCTACCTAACTTAAATCTAACAACACACACACAACACACTCAACATACACAAAAACACTACACACTCCACACATACACAAAAACGCAGAGCAAACATACACACACACAAAGACCACTCGACCAAGAGAGAAGAAACAAGAAGGAGAAGAGGAAAGGAAGAAGAAGAAGAGGAGAGAAGGAAGCTTAGGCTATTTTCAACCATTCTCTTGCATTTGCTAGCAAGTTCTACCACATCTTTTGCTTCTTTGCTCAACATCTAAGGTGAGGGATGTTTTGAAAAGTTTTTCTTAAAGTTCATTCAAGATGAGAATAAATATATTTGTTGATTATTCTTGCTCATAATGCATACATTAAGAGTTTGAAATATGTTTTGAGTTCTATGTATTGTTCGAGCTAGGGCTTATTTCATATATTTGTATTTGAGAATTTTGCTGAGCTAAGGAGTTTGAATTTGAGGGGAGTGAAGTTTTATATATGTGTTAGTAGGATTGAATTGCTTGCAATACATGAAAATGGAAGTCAAGAACATTAAGACTTAGTTGGCGTTTTTAGTGTTCTTGGTGTTGTTTATAGCTTGCTAAGTTGTAATTTTGGAGTTATAGTTGTGTGGAATTTATGTTTAGTGAAATGGTTAGGAGATGGCTTTGAGTGGTATAACAAAAGAAGCAAGAAAAGGAAAGTTCATGCATTTGATGCATTGTAGCGTTCACAAATAGATTTGGCACGACCGGACGACCCCTAGTCCACTAGTCGACCGGTGGGAAAGGGGGTCGTCCGCTGGAGAGGCTTCGGGTTTGACAGATTTGTGCAACGTTTTTCTATAGGCCATAACTCACTCAATTGAACTCCGAATTGCATTCCGTTTGATTCTAGAACTATCTACATTCGATAAGCTTAGATTCTATACCAAAATCAAGTTCTTTGGAGGTTGGGAAGATAGGGAAACTAACTGTTTACGTTAGGTCTTGTGTAACTCCCTTATTTTACTTCGCTTGCTTAGCCTATCTTGCCTCTTTCTTTGCACACTTTGTCCCTTTGTCCCTTTGTTTCTAACTTATTCCATGAACCTTTTTGGTAACTTAATTGGTAAGCGGTGAACATAAAATTTAACCTTTACCTTGCACATGTAAATATATTGCATTAGAACCTAGCCATGATCATCGAATTAGCATGAATTTCTTGTTGCATTCGTGGCCATGCTTTGCTATCCAGGAATCCTGCTAGGTTGATCTTCTCATGCATGTTTATAAGTTATATGAACTCTAATTGGATTATGCTTATATTGATGATGTGTTTAAATTGTTATCATTAACCGGTAGCAACCTATTTTGTTGTTTCCAAGCTTGTTTCTAGATTTGAAATCCACTCTCGCTTGGTGAATTCTACTTGGAGAGATAGAAGTTATATAAATGATATAATTAAGCAATATAATGGACCCCATGGTAGAAGTTCCGGTACTACCTAGGCGGCATTAGGCTTGCCAAGACGGACAGACTACCGTGGCATTAGGGTGTATATCCGGATTTCATCCTCGTAATTTGGCGTATGGGATTATGATATTGATGAAGCAGCGAGACTGGCCATCTCTAACATTTACAACCATTCTCGCATGGTCCCTTGAGGTCCTCAGAGGAAAGTGTTGCCCACATCTCCAGCAATTGGAACCATTCTCGCTTGGTTCCTTGAGGTCTTTGGAGGAAAGCGTTGCTCGTATCCTCTGATTATATGTTCAACCATTCTCATTCAAGGAGAAGAGTTGATTACTTGTTCACATGTTTAATTTTGTTATAAACATGCTTTATTACCTCTTCATTACATGTTTGGGATACATGTTCTCTGCTAATAGTACTTGTTTATACATGCTCAAACTAGTTATTTATCAGGTTTTTACCTTGTTTCTTATCAACTGTTTGTATGTGCATGGCATGACTTTTCAAAAACACTTCCTAAAGGGTAAAATGTTTGCGAGAACCCTATTTTTCCATATCTCTCACTGAGCTAGGTGTAGCTCACTTTCTCTTTATAACAAGTACAGGTGAACTTGGATTCAAGTCAATTTCAAAAGTTGATAAATGAGATTTTCTAGCTGTCAGGACGTGCTTGTCATGCCCCGACCCAACCCCCAAACTAAAGGTTAAGTCTGGACCCGACACACGGACAGAGTCTCCCCTGTACCGTGGACTTTCTGAAAACCTGTAAACTTGCAAATAAGGTAACTACATGGTAATTAAACTTTTCATGGCTATATATTTAAAGATTCAAGGCCATCCGAGCCTTGAAGCAAACAACAATTCCAAAACCACACAAGCATGCAAGAACTTTGTTTACAACATAGTCTAGTAGCCATGACATTCTAGGATATCAATAGAACATACTTAGAAGATAAAATATTCTACATTAAGCCATTCACTCCCAAGCATGCAAGGAAATAAAAGCAGGAATAAAAATTATTACAAGACATGGGTTTCCAATTCTACACCACAATCTACTATCCTTCAACTTTACACAACAAGCATATACATAGCCCTTAGGCCACAAAATAGGACATAAGATAAACAATTGAGCCTTCCGCATAGCGGCAAGAATATAAACCACCACAAGCTATCAGGCACAACAACTAAGGTAAAAGATCAGTCTGAACTTCCTCCTCCTCAACTAACTCAACAAGCTGGGGATCACCCTCAGCGTCTCCTGAAACATATATCGAGATATGAGCAACCACTGTTGCCCAGTGAAGGATATAGTCCCGGGGCATGCAATGCAACAGGTAATACAATTATACACAATAACACTTAGTCGATTAAAGAAACAATGATAACTTAATTAACCACACATTTAAAGGATACATTTCTCAAAACCCTATACACCAATCTTCACAGGTCTTCATTCATGATCCACGAACCACGAGCACAATCACGATAAGCTGGCATAATCCCCCAAACACTCCAGTGGGTGTACTCCGGATGTACCCCGATAATCCTACGACCCAACATCCCCTGGCAATCTCCGGACCAGGCGAATGAGGGACTAGGGCATAGAGTTTGAATATCCATCGGCAAGCCCTCTACCGCCCAGCCGATATTCAACACATCCGCCTCTGACACTATGGTTGCGCAACCACTATGCAATGCACTTAACAATGGCAAGTTAATAGCAATAATATAAGCATTAACACATAGGAGGATCAACAAAGTAGGTTGACCTCGAGGCAGTTAGAATAGAAGCAATTATATAAGCTAATAAGCAGTTTTACACAGGAACATATACAAGATAAGCATAGAATCACACCAAATGTACCAAATCAACTTGAAACCACATATAAACACTCAAGAAGTCATGCCATGGGTTTAGAGGTGTGAAACAACCGAAATTGCACCTAAACCCCTTTGTTTTTTAAACTATTTCTCTTCCAAACCAAGGTTAATGATTCCATTTTCAAGGGAAACTCTCCCAACCTCCTAACTAACCCTCAAGGTACTCTCTCAACCCTCTAACTTATTCAAACGCTCGCGATTGCCCCGAAAGCCCCAATTTCCCTCTTATGGCTTTAAACTACACATACCTTATCCGGGCTTCAAATAAGGGATGTCAAAGCTTCTATAGCACCTAGGTAGCCTAAGAATACTAGAAGTGAAGCCTGAATCCACCCGGATTCGCATTAACCCCGAAAGTCCTTTATTAAAGTCGACTATTTCATGTTTTATGCGATTTTAGGACAATGCAAGTGCACGGGGCTATTAGACTACCTTCACTAGCACCTAAAGCATCTATTAGAAGCTTTGAATCAAGTTAAAACGCGCGATTTCACAAAACCCTAGAATTTTTGTCACTATTCACTCTCACGAATCAACTATCGATTTCTACCGTTTAATATATGAAACAATAGCATAAATGTGGTCTCTACTACATGTACACAACATATATAAACTTATTTGAGCCTTGTAATAGCGTTTAACATCATTTTCAACAAATCAAGAAAATAGCAACTATTTAGAAATGCAAAAATAAGCCGTGAAATCCCTCACCTATGCGCGTAGGAACACCTAGGAGGCTTGCACACACCCTAATCTACTTGCTTAAGGCTTGGGAAGGCTTGGATTGAAGAGTTGAAGACCAATTTTTCCTCCTAGAGCTGCTGCAAAGTTTCGGCCCTACTACAATGCCATTTCAGCATTTTTTTTGTTTTGAATTTTGCTTGTTATGACTTAAGGTGAGTTGTGTGTGTGTTATATAAGCTTAGGTGAGTTATTTTAGTTTAAGTGTATGGTCAAATGTGAGTCAAACTAGTTAGAAACAAGTCCTAAGCATAAATTTAATGTTAGCTAATTAAACTCCAAGTTAGTTACGTAACACTATTCATTCAACTACTAAAAACATTTTCTAAACGAGCTCTCCTATCGCCTCTAGCTCAAATGCACATTTTTCCCACTACTCTAACATTTAATATGATTTAATAAAAATGCTAATTCACTAATAGAATGCAGTTTAAAAATGGAGTGAATAGTAATTTAAGAAGATAGTTAATAGAGCATAGAAGGAAATGCGCAAACAAGTGTTGCAACAGTAATTGAATGCATGGCTAAATCTCGGGCGTCACATCCTCTACCCCTTAAACTAATTGCGTCCACGCAATTCTTACATGATTCGGCGAATAACTCTGGATACCGTTCCCGCTTCTGATCCTCTCTCTCCCACGTCGCATCCTCTATGCCATGATGATCCCACAGAACTTTTACCATCGGGATGCTTTTAGTCCTCAGCTCCTGAACTTTCTGATCAACAATTCGAAGAGGTTTCTCTGTGTACGTCAAGGTCTCACTGATCTCAAGCGGTTTTGGCTCAAGTATGTGAGAGGGATCCGGCTGATACTTCCGAAGCATAAAAACATGGAAGACATCATGAATTCTACCCAGACTGGGAGGTAAAGCTAAACGGTAAGCCAATTCACCAATAGTTTCAGTTATCTCAAATGGTCCCACATATCGAGGACTGAGTTTACCTCCTTTACCATGCCGAATCAAACCCTTGTGAGGAGAAATTTTCAGAAACACTCGATCCCCTACAGCGAATTTCAGATCATGACGGCGTCTATCTGTATAACTCTTTTGTCAGCTCTGTGCTGTAAGAATTCTTTTTCTGATAAGCTGCACATGATCAATCATTTTGTTCATTTCAGGTAAGAGAGTAGGGTCGACCGTCTTCATTTCACCAACATCATCCCAGTAGAGAGGAGACCATCATTTACGCCCATAAAGTGCCTCATAAGGTGCCATACCAATAGTAGCTTGATAACTATTGTTATAGGCAAACTTTGCGAGTGGCAAATACTTCTCCCAACTCTTACCGAAGTCCAGAATACAAGCCCGTAACATATCCTCGAGAATTAAGATAGTTCTCTCGGATTGACCATCTGTCTGAGGATGATAAGCTGTACTGAAACTCAAAGTCGTGCCCAAAGCTTTCTGAATCTTCTGCCAGAACTGAGATGTGAATCTCGGATCTCTATCTGACACAATACTCTTTGGAATTCCATGAAGTCGGACAACATTCTCAATATACAACTCTACCAGTTTATCAAGAGAATCAAACTTCTTTTTAGCAATGAAGTGAGAAGTCTTGGTCAATCTATCCACAATAACCCAAACTGAGTCATTACCCTTCGAAGACCTCGGTAAATCTGATACGAAATCCATGGTAATATGATCCCATTTCCAAACAGGAATAGACAAAGGCTGCAACAACCCTGCAGGCCTCTGATGCTCTACTTTAACTTTCTGACAAGTAAGACATCGAGCAACATAGTCAGCAATTTCTCTCTTCATATTATTCCACCAGAAGTTTTGCTTTAAATCTTTATACATTTTTGTACTGCCTGGATGGATAGTATATCTGGAACTGTGTGCCTTAACAAGAATATCCTTCTTCAGAGTTAGATCATTCGGAAAATAGATTCTACCTTTGAATTTGAGAATACCATCGTCGTGCAGTTTGAAATTCGACTCTCCCCCTTTAGAATTCTCTAAGACTTTCAACAATTGAAGATCAGCCTGTTGAGCTTCTCGAATCCTGGATAACAGCAGAGATTGAATCTGCAAACTTGCGAATTGAATACTAGAATTTGAAGTACTAGGCTTCCATAAGCATAATTCTTCCATGAATTCCTAATTCTTGATAATCAAGCAAGCAACAGTAGCCTTTCGGCTCAAAGCATCAGCAACAATATTGGCCTTGCCCGGAAGATAGTTAATAGTACAGTTATAGTCCTTAAGTAATTCCAGCCAACACCTCTGCCTCATGTTCAACTCTTTCTGTGAAAACAGATACTTCAAGCTCTTATGATTTGTAAAGATTTCAAACTTGTTGCCCCAGAGATAATGACGCCATTTCTTTAATGCAAGAATGATAGCTGCAAGCTCAAGATCGTGAATCGGATAGTTGAGTTCATAAGGCTTCAGTTTCCTGGAAGCATAAGCAATAACCCGGCCATTCTGCATCAATACACAACCCAGACCTTCCTTCGAAGCATTACTATAGATCACCAGATTATCATAACCCTCAGGCAAGGCAAAAATATGAGCTGTAGTCAATCTCTTCTTCAATTCCTGGAAGCTGGCCTCGCATTTATCACTCCAGTCAAATACTGTTTTCTTCTGAGTAAGTTGAGTTAAAGGCCCTGCGATCTTAGAGAAATCCTTGACAAACCTCTGATAATACCCAGCTAAACCAAGGAAGCTACGAATTTTCGTGACAGTTTCATGTCGTTTCCAAGATAACACAACTTCAATCTTCGCTGGATCAACAGAAATACCATCCTGCGAGATAATATGGCCAAGAAATGCAACTTGCTTAAGCCAGAATTCACATTTGCTAAACTTTGCAAATAACTGATGCTCCTGAAGAGTCTGCAACACAATTCTGAGATGCTATTCATGTTCCGCCTTAGATTTAGAATAGACAAGAATATCATCAATGAATATGACCACAAATTGGTCCAGATAAGGACGGAATACCCTCTGCATTAAGTCCATGAATGCGGTGGGAGCATTAGTAAGACCAAACGGTAAGACAACAAACTCATAATGGCCATATCGAGTTCTGAAAGCAGTTTTAGGAACATCATCTTTCTTAATCCTCAACTGATAATAGCCTTGCCTCAGATCAAATTTAGAGAATACCCTAGCGCCTTGCAACTGATCAAATAACTCTTCAATTAAAGGCAAAGGATATTTATTTTTGATGGTTACCTGATTAAGACCCCGATAATCAATGCATAAGCGAAGAGATCCGTCTTTCTTTTTAACAAATAGGACTGGCGCACCCCAAGGTAAAGAACTCGGCTGAATGAATCCCTTCTCAAGCAAACCCTGCATTTGAACTTTCAATTCCTGCAATTCGGGTGGAGCCATTCTATACGGAGTCCTAGAGATAGGTGAAGTCCCCGACAATAAGTCAATCATGAACTCTATCTCTCTATCAGGCGGTAACCCAGGTAATTCCTCAGGAAAGACCCCCAGAAACTCCCTCACGATAGGTACATCATTCAATTTCAATTGATCCACAGGTTGATTAATCAAATATGCAAGATAAGCCTCACAACCCTTGCTCAATAATTTAGATGCTCTAATAGAAGAAATAATAGGAGTTCCCGTAGATTTTCTACTACCAACTATTTTAAGTACAGGCTGGTCAGGCATTTCTAGATACACAATCTTCTTTCTACAATCAAGATGGGCATAATATTTACTTAACCAGTCCATCCCCAATATAATTTCAAAGTCATTGAAGGGTAGGATAATCAAATCAGCAGGAAAAACACGACCCTCAATAAAAATACTACATGTTCTGCAAATAGATCTAGTAACAAACTTCGAACCCATAGGAGTATAAACCACAATCTCATGCAACAGTTTATCATGTTTCAGTTTAGCATTTTGTGCACAAGTAGGAGTAATAAAAGAATGCAAAGCCCCGGAATCAATTAAAACCTTAACTGATTGATCATTAAGAAGAAAAATACCTTCTACCACAGCGGTCGTAACCAGAAGCTCCTCAGCATCCAAAGCAAATACATGGGCCTGTCCTCGTGGTGGTGGTGCTACAGCTGGTGCCCTGGTCTAAGAGTTCTGAGCTGACATCTGACCCCTAGGGTTCTTAAATTTCTGACAGTCCTTGACCCTGTGCTGATCACTGCCACAACCTGTACACTTGTTATGTTTCTTCCAACAAACATACTCAATGTGGCCCTAGCGCTGACAGAAGCTGCACTGCTGGTGATGTCTTAGAGTAGTGCCTCCCGAAGGAGATCTGTAAGTAGAGGCAGCTGAACTACCCTGCTGCGAACGGGATACTGCTGGACGGAATTGACTTTGAGTCTGACTCTGAACTGGTCGTGTCTGAGTCTGAATAGGCCCTGTATAACTCTGAGTCTGCCTCGGCTGTGTACTCTGCCCAACTGACATAGCCTGTCCCTGGTACCCTTGACTCTGAGACTGAAACCGCTTACTCGATTGACTGGTCTCGGCTAACACATCGGCTTTTCGTTTCTCATATCTCGAGGCGGCTTGGACTACTGCAGCATAATTAGGAAAATCATTTGCAGACAAATTTAACATAATATCCCTCCTCAAACCCAGGATGAACCTCAAGATCTTTATGTCCTCTGGCTGTATCAAAGCTGGCGCATAACGGGAAAGCCTGGTAAAAGTAGCCTTATATTGATCCACTAACATACTTCCCTGTTTCAAGTTTATGAACTCTGATTGACGCCTCTCGCGGGCAACCACCGATATGTACTTCCTCGGAATTCTCGGACAAAGTTGGCCCACGAATGATGAACCCCCTCGGCTTCCCATTTCTCATTGACGGTACGCCACCAATCTTCAGCGTCACCCTCTAGAAGGAAATTGGCATAAGTAATCTTCCTGTCATCATAGCACTCGAGTATTGCTGCCACTCTTTCAAACTTCCTCAGCCACATCTCAGCCTTCATATCGTCCGGTTCTCCAAAGAAGGTATAGGCCCCATGATGAATAAACCGGTCATACAGATTACCCCCGGTAGGGCCACTACCTCCGGCTCTCACAGCCTGATTACCTCCAACGACCCCTGTCTGACCCTGCTGTGTCACAAACTGGGCGATGGTGTTCATAGCAGTGGCCATCGTGGCCAAGATCTGTGCAGTGATTGGTTCTTGAACCTGCGGTGCATTTTCTGCCACATCAGCTTCCTGCCCGTGAACCCCTTCTGGTTCTCCACCAACATTCTGATTCTCAGTACGACGGCGGGGCCCCATCTCGAATAGCTAGAATGCAAAGTGTTATGACAGGTATACATATGTCTATATGCAATTTGTAAGTAAACACATAAAGAAAAGTCCAAATAGATTCACATAAAGTCAAATACAAAGAAGTTCAAATAAATATTCCACATTCTTGAAGTACACATAAGTCATTAGATCATATTTGACATTCTAGACTCTTGATATTCTATTTCCATGCTAGCATGTTCATTCCTAATTCAAATTTCACTTAGGCAAATCAAAATCTAAGACTCATGCATTCACAAAGTCACATAACAAATCTCTACCCACAGACCGAGAAATTTGACCCGGCTTCATGCAATCTATAGCTCTGATACCACTTAAATGTCACACCCTGACCCAACCCCCAAACTAAAGGTTAAGTCGGGACCCGACACAAGGACAGAGTCTCCCCTGTACTGTGGACTTTCTGAAAACCTGTAAACTTGCAAATAAGGTAACTACATGGTAATTAAACTTTTCATGGCTATATATGTGATACCCCGAACCTGGCATGTATTCAATAGCATTTAAAGTTTATTTAAATTGCATTTTATTGACCTTTCACCTTCTTTGACCAAACTAGTTGACTTTTCATCTCCATTGACTAACTAGGACAAGGTGGGAATTTTTGAAATGTTTAATAAAAGGCAAACTTGGGATTAGAAATAAAAAAATGCAATGTTAAGTTAGTCAAATTTTGGGTCAACTTTGGAATTAAATCTGAACCAATTGGGGAAGAGTTAGGTAGCAAATTATATGTGGTTGGAAAGCTCTATGAGTCTAGTTTCTGAGGCTTCAAACCGTTCGTGAATTGGAGTTTTCTAGAAGAAGTTATGGCCGTTTTCGTAAGGTCGCGCATAGCTGTTTTGGTTTAGCGGGTTGACCGAATTTTGACCTTTGACTTCTTGTCATTTTTTTTTTTCTAAATAAGCAAAATGCACACGAAAAAAACAGAGAGAAAAAGGCTTGAAACCATGAGGAAAAGAAGGAGAGAAAAAAAAAAGAAAATCTCAACTTCAAATCTTCGATTCTTCGCGTGGGCTTGTGCGGGGTGGTTTTCGAGGCACTCTACGAGGTTTTCCTAGCGTCTAGGAGCGTCTAAGGTGAGGGTTTCATCGTTATTTGCGCATTTGAAATATTTGTATCTAAACTTTGATTTTTTAATTTTATGCATAGATTGTTGTTTTAATCGTTTTGTTGCTTAAAGAATGTTCCTTGTTGATTGTAGAACATGTATTTATAGCTTTTTAACATTTTCTGCGGTTAAATATTGGAATTGAAATATAAATTGTGTGATGAACAGTAAATTATGAATAGTAAACCCCCGTTTCGATGAAGTTGCTCCGTTACGCGTTCTGTTGATGTAGGAAGATGCTAGATATGCTAGAATGCCTAAATGTGTGGTTTAATTGGAATGTATAATGGAAAAACGGAGAAAAACGGCTTAGTGAAAGTCGGGGTCGTTTAGGTCGAGTTTGGCATTTTCTCGTTTTGCGTGTTGGCATTGTTTCGGGAGGCCATGGAAGCACTTTTGGTGCGATTATGGCATTGGTTGGGTGTTTGGTTGGTATAGTTGTAGTTCAAATGAGCAAAGGGGGAAATCGGGACTTTGCGCGAATTCTAGGGTAAAGTAGGGTTTCGGGGTCCTTGGACGTGCCTTATGGTAACCTAGAAGGATTAGCAAAGTCGGTTTCCAGAACTCGTGGCTCGTTTGGAAATGGTAGTGTTTTGATAGTTGGGGCCGATTTGTGATTTTGCTTGTTATCTTGATATTATGCCTATAGAATGCTTAGGGTTGCTTGATATACTTGTTTAATTGGTGTTATTGTTGCTTATTATTGATTGTTATGCTTGAAAAGTTAGTTGAATGCTAGTATTGATTGTGATTGCTTGTTATCTCGTTTGTTGTCACTAGTTTGTATTGTTGTGCTATCGCTCGTTTATTGCCTTGTATCGAGTCTTGCATTGCATAGTGTCAGCACGT
Source organism: Ehretia macrophylla (assembly GCA_037974665.1). Taxonomy (NCBI): domain Eukaryota; kingdom Viridiplantae; phylum Streptophyta; class Magnoliopsida; order Boraginales; family Ehretiaceae; genus Ehretia; species Ehretia macrophylla. The sequence goes on from CM075768.1 coordinate 35,686,616, forward strand.
GAGTGATGGGCCTCTCTGGGTAGCCTCGGGTTGCCAGTGTTGGTTGCTCTAGCTCCGTAGCTATTCCCTCTTCTCGCTTGGGCTGCCTCCCAGGGAGATTTGGGTCGTAGATTGATGGATACTTCCGGGGTATTCCAAACCGGTGTTATAAGGTGGATGCGCGCTTATTGTCATTGTTGTCAACATCAAGCTCGAGATTGATGTATCGCTCGTGAAATGGTACATTGCTCATATGAGTGAACCATAGCCTTCAAAGTGTGGTATAGCTTTGAATGGTTGTGTTAATGCTTTCAGTAATTGCTTATTGTATTGATTATTTGTTTTGATTGCTTATTTATCAGTTATATTGCTTAACTGTCTTATTTGCATTGCACGACTTTCTTTCTTTCCAATTCGATATATGTCTCGCCCTCACTGAGTATACGTGTTGTGTATACTCACTCCTCACCACCACATTTCAGGAAATGCCATGTTAGCTGGAAAGTTCGTGATTTCGTGAAAGTCCGTGCTTGAAGAGTTGTCCTGCGTGCCTATGTGACTTGAGTTGTCAAAGTTGTAAAGTTGTATGCTTTTATGTATTATATGTATTTAATGTTAAAGGGGATGTAATTTAAGTTTTACTAGATTATGTATTTAGTTAATGTAGCTTAACTTCAATGTATATTTGTAATGATAAAGGAAAAGAGATAGAAATGTATGATAGTCTAGCTTATGATATAGGTTGGTGTAGTTTAATTGTCAAGCTTGAATGTATATTTACTTGGGTTTTGCTGCTTGTGAACCAAGGCTCGGATGGCCTTGAGGTGGTTGAATGTTTGGACATGGTATTGGTCCACTTATATGCTGTCGCAGGTTTTACTTTTCGCCTAGGAACAGGGGAGACTCCGTCCGTTTTCCCTAAAAATTTATGCCCGGGTTTGGTTTGGGTTGTGTTTAGATCGATTGATAGAACTCCCGGTCTCGAGAGGGATCGGGGTATTACAATATATTTAAAGATTCAAGGCCATCCGAGCCTTGAAGCAAACAACAATTCCAAAACCACACAAGCATGCAAGAACTTTGTTTACAACATAGTCTAGTAGCCATGACATTCTAGGATATCAATAGAACATACTTAGAAGATAAAATATTCTACATTAAGCCATTCACTCCCAAGCATGCAAGGAAATAAAAGCAGGAATAAAAATTATTACAAGACATGGGCTTCTAATTCTACACCACAATCTACTATCCTTCAACTTTACACAACAAGCATATACATAGCCCTTAGGCCACAAAATAGGACATAAGATAAATAATTGAGCCTTCCGCATAGCGGCAAGAATATAAACCACCTCAAGCTATCAGGCACAGCAACTAAGGTAAAAGATAAGTCTGAACTTCCTCCTCCTCAACTAACTCAACAAGCTGGGGATCACCCTCAGCATCTCCTAAAACATATATCGAGGTATGAGCAACCACTGTTGCCCGTGAGGGATATAGTCCCGGGGCGTGCAATGCAACAGGTAATACAATTATACACAATAACACTTAGTCGATTAAAGAAACAATGATAACTTAATTAACCACACATTTAAAGGATACATTTCTCAAAACCCTATACACCAATCTTCACAGGTCTTCATTCACGATCCACGAACCACGAGCACGATCACGATAAGCCGGCATAATCCCCCAAACACTCCAGTGGGTGTACTCCGGATGTACCCTGATAATCCTACGACCCAACATCCCCTGGAAATCTCCGGACCAGGCGAATGAGGGACTAGGGCACGGAGTTTGAATATCCACCGGCAAGCCCTTTGACGCCCAGCCGATATTCAACACATCCGCCCCTGACACTATGGTTGCGCAACCACTATGCAATGCACTTAACAATGGCAAGTTAATAGCAATAATATAAGCATTAACACATAGGAGGATCAACAAAGTAGGTTGACCTCGAGGCAGTTAGAATAGAAGCAATTATATAAGCTAATAAGCAGTTTTACAAAGGAACATATACAAGATAAGCATAGAATCACACCAAATGTACCAAATCAACTTGAAACCACATATAAACACTCAAGAAGTCATGCCATGGGTTTAGAGGTGTGAAACAACCGAAATTACACCTAAACCCCTTTGTTTTTCAAACTATTTCTCTTCCAAACCAAGGTTAATGGTTCCATTTTCAAGGAAAACTCTCCCAACCTCCTAACTAACCCTCAAGGTACCCTCTCAACCCTCTAACTCATTCAAACGCTCGCGATTACCCCGAAAGCCCCAATTTTCCTCTTATGGCTTTAAACTACACATACCTTACCCGGGCTTCAAATAAGGGATGTCAAAGCTTCTATAGCACCTAGGTAGCCTAAGAATACTAGAAGTGAAGCCTGAATCTACCCGGATTCATATTAACCCCGAAAGTCCTTTATTAAAGTCGACTATTTCACGTTTTATGCGATTTTAGGACAATGCAAGTGCACGTGGCTATTAGACTACCTTCACTAGCACCTAAAGCATCTATTAGAAGCTTTGAATCAAGTTAAAACGTGCGATTTCACAAAACCCTAGAATTTCCATCACTATTCACTCTCACGAATCAACTATCAATTTCTACCGTTTAATATATGAAACAATAGTATAAATGTGGTCTCTACTACATGTACAAGACATATATAAACTTATTTGAGCCTTGTAATAGCATTTAACATCATTTTCAACAAATCAAGAAAATAGCAACTATTTAGAAATGCAAAAATAAGCCGTGAAATCCCTCACCTATGCGCGTAGGAACACCTAGGAGGCTTGCACACACCCTAATCTACTTGCTCAAGGCTTGGGAAGGCTTGGATTGAAGAGTTGAAGACCAATTTTTCTTCCTAGAGCTGCTGCAAAGTTTCGGCCCTGCTACAGTGCCATTTTAGCATTTTTTTGTTTTGATTTTTGCTTGTTATGACTTAAGGTGAGTTGTGTGTGTGTTATATAAGCTTAGGTGAGTTATTTTAGTTTAAGTGTATGGTCAAATATGAGTCAAACTAGTTAGAAACAAGTCCTAAGCATAAATTTAATGTTAGCTAATTAAACTCCAAGTTAGTTACGTAATACTATTCATTCAACTACTAAAAATATTTTTAAACGAGCTCTCCTATCGCCTCTAGCTCAAATGCACATTTTTCCCACTACTCTAACATTTAATATGATTTAATAAAAATGCTAATTCACTAATAGAATGCAGTTTAAAAACGGAGTGAATAGTAATTTAAGAAGACAGTTAATAGAGCACAGAAGGAAATGCGCAAACAAGGGATGCAACAGTAATTGAATGCATGGCTAAATCTCGGGCGTCACAGTGCTTATGCTCTTGCGATCTACCTACATGTTGTTGTAGCTATAGCTTTTGTAATAGGAGATTATGTTGTAAGTTAAACAACGTGATGTAATATATTAACCTTTTGGATTCTAAGACAGTATTTAATTTGATCGTTTATTCTTTTGTAACCTAGGGGTTGGTTTAGGTTGGAACTATGAATGAACAATTGAACCTAGGTCTTGTAAGTGTAATTCCGGTGGTCATGAACTTAATTATTAGAGATGAAATTTGTATAATGTGCTTTACTAGAATTAGCTTAAAAATAGGTGTTGTAATGGTAATATTAGCTTCTTGGTTGTATGGTTTTATGGACATTAGAGCTCGGGCTAGTAACTTGTGCCTTAGCGGACCTAAGATGAGCGATCTTCTTAAGCCCGTGGCATCACGATCCCAGATGTTCATGGTTATTATAAGTTTGTATATATCTTTTTTCTTCCCGATTAGTATGATATCAGAGGCTATTATAGTAATTAAGAAGATGGGGTCGTGTCAGAGTAGTATCAGAGATTAGATAGCTCATAGGCCGGGATACGGACCTCGGACTGTCGGGTAGGATTCTTGGTGTGAAGGCGTCTTGTAATATATGTGCGCATGCGTTATATGTTAAGTGAGTCCAACATGAATAATGTTTTTTTGTGCCTAACGTGCTTATGTGATCCATGTGCCCTCTATGCTTTAAGTGTTAGTTGTGCTACAATTGTTTTATGTATGATAGGTTGTATATTAGTTGATAATATTATATTACATGATAATTATGCATTAGGTTATGATCATTTTTATGCGATAGGATTGTATAAATACACGTTTGCTCCTCATGTAACATAAATTCATACATTTATATCATATGATGGGGTGCCTTTCTTGTGGTGAAGTAAGAATGGCTAAAAGAGCTCAAGGGATTAAAAGAAGACTTCAAAGGAATAAATTCATAACTTTCAAACAAGGGGAGTTAATTGTTTCACAGTATGATGCTCGGTTTACACAATTGTCACATTATGCTCTGGGGATGGTACAAACGACTAAAAAGAGGATCCGGAGGTTTATTCAAGGGTTGAGGCTGGAGATACGAGACAACTTGGTTCTTTTACAATTCTCCACTTATGGTGAGGTCCTTTTCGCTGCAACAATAACAGAGAAAGGAAAGAAAGATAAAGTAGCAGGGTCGAGTCAACTGAGTCAAGTTCAGAAACAAGATGGACTACATGTTGAGAGGATTAGCCAGAGTGATTTCGTTACCTCTGTAACTCAGGGCCCCTTTGAAAGGAAACGTAGGGGTGGTAGTGATCAACATAAAGCTAAGCAATGCCCAAAGTGGAGGAAGATACAAGGGCGAACTATTAGTGAGGGTATCCAGATTGGACCACGTGTTGTGCAGCCACAAGAGAAGAATCCAGCTACTACTAGATTACAGCCTAGTACCACAGTTATCTCTTAACCTGTTACATGTACTCATTGCAATAAAAAGGGTAACACTAAAGCCTAATGTTGGAAGAAGTCTGGCTGATGCTTAAGGTGTGGAAGTGATCAGCACTTAGCCAAAGATTATCCCAAATGGCAGAGGAGACATGCATAGACTTCCGGTAGACCCACAGTTGAAGGTAGACTCTTAATTGTTGGTACTCTCGTTTAATGACTATATCTGGGAAAATATTATTTGGTGTCAGCATTCAATAGCCAAAGTCATCTTTGGTATGGAATACTTCTATGGGATTCTCGGTTGGTATTTTTATTTGTTATTTGGTATTTTATCTTGGAATTCCTATTAGGCATTCTTCTTCAATATCATTCGGTGGCATTCTCGTTGAGACGTATCTTTGGCAATTTTAGTTGGTATCAGTATTTTTACTTCGGGAATTCTTATGCGGTATTTTCTATCGATGCTCTCATTTAGGAATTCTTAATTGGAATTCAATACTCCTTATCGGTATTTTCTTTCGACATTTGATGTTCAGTGTTCTTATTCAGGGCCCTCATTCGATATTTTTATTTGGCCTTCTTACATGGTATTCTTACTTTGGGGTACATATATTGTGATATCCAGAGGTCTTGTCAGTGGTATGATGTTCGATCTCCTCATTTGGCGTTCTAATTTGTGTTGGGCGCTTTGGTCAAAGTTGTTGCAACTTATTAAAGAATCGTCATATGAGGGAATTGCGATGATGCAATTCTGTTAAGAAGGGGAGTATGTGAAGCCCCGCACAAGACCCCATATACATTTTATAGCATTTCATATATTTTTACATCATTTAACAAGCATTTATAGCAATTAAGGTGCATTTAACTTGATTTACATGCATTTACTTTGAAATACGCTCGTTAGCCTTGTTTAATGTGCATGTAAATTCAATTATGTGCATTTGAGTGTTTTAGATAACGTAGGCATTAATTAATTACTATTCAATTGTAATAGCAAACAAAATTAGTTAAAATAAAACAAGGTGGCAAACTAGAAATAAGCATTAAGTTAGGAGGGAAATTTGGTCAATGAACATCCTAGGATATTTTCTACCTAACTTAAATCTAACAACACACACACACAACACACTGAACACACACAAAAACACTACACACTCCACACACACACAAAAATGCAGAGAACACACACATACACACACAAAGACTACTCGACCAAGAGAGAAGAAAAAAGAAAGAGAATAGGAAAGCAAGAAGAAGAAGATGAGAGAAGGAAGCTTAGGCTATTTTCAACCATTCTCTTGCATTTGCTAGCAAGTTCTACCACATCTTTTGCATCTTTGCTCAACATCTAAGGTGAGGGACGTTTTGAAAAGTTTTTCTTAAAGTTTATTCAAGATGGGAATATGTATATTTGTTGATTATTCTTGCTCATAATGCATTCATTAAGAGTTTGAAATATGTTTTGAGTTCTATGTATTGTTCAAGCTGGGGCTTATTTCATATATATGTATTTGAGAATTTTGATGATCTAAGGAGTTTGAATTTGAGGGAAGTGAAGTTTTATATATGTGTTAGTAGGATTGAATTGCTTGCAATACATGAAAATGAAAGTCAAGAACATTAAGACTTAGTTGGTGTTTTTGGTGTTTTTTATAGCTTGCTAAGTTGTGATTTTGGAGTTGTAGTTGTGTGGAATTTATGTTTAATGAAATGGTTAGGAGATGACTTTGAGTGGCATAACAAAAGAAGCAAAAAAAGGAAAGTTCATGCATTTGATGCACTGTATCGTTCACAAACAGATTTGGCACGACCGAATGACCCCTAGTCCCCCAGTCGACCGGTGGGAAGGAGGGGTCGTCTGCTGGAAAGGCTTTGGGTTTGACAGATTTGCACAACGTTTTTCTAAAGGCTATAACTCACTCAATTCAACTCCGAATTGCATTTCGTTTGATTCTAGAACTATCTATATTCGATAAGCTTCGATTCTATATCAAAATCAAGTTATTTGGAGGTTGGTAACATAGGAAAACTAACTGTTTACATTAGGTCTTGTGTAACTCCCCTATTTCACTTCGCTTGCTTAGCCTATCTTGCCTCTTTCTTTGCACACTTTGTCCCTTTGTTTCTAACTTGCTCCATGAACCTTTTTGGTAACTTAACTGGTAAGATTTGAACATAAAATTTAACATTGCACATGTATATACATTGTATTAGAACCTAGCCATGAGCACCGAATTAGCATGAATTTCTTGTTACATTCGTGACCATGCTTAGCTATCGGAGGAATCCTGCTTGGTTAATCTTCTCATGCATGTTTATAAGTTACATGAACTCTAATTGGATTATGCTTATATTGATATGTGTTTAAATTGTTATCACTAACCGGTAGCAACCTACTTTGTTGCTTCCAAGCTTGTTTTTACATTTGAAATCCACTCTCGCTTGGTGAATTCTACTTGGAGAGATAGAAGTTATATAAATGATATAATTAAGCAATATAATGGACCCCATGGTAGAAGTTCCGGTACTGCCTGGGCGGCATTGGGCTTGCCAGGACGAACAGGCTACCGTGGCATTAGGGTGTATATCCGGATTTCATCCTCGTAATTTGGCGTATGGGGTTATGATATTGATGAAGCAGCGAGACTGGCCATCTCTAACATTTGCAACCATTCTCGCTTGGTCCCTTGAGGTCCTCAGAGGAAAGTGTTGCCCGCATCTCTAGCAATTGTAACCATTCTCGCTTGGTCCCTTGAGGTCCTTGAGGAAAGCGTTGCCCGTATCCTTTGATTATATGTTCAACCACTCTCATTCCGGGAGAAGAGTTGATTACTTGTTCACATGTTTAATTTTGTTATTAACATGCTTTGTCACCTCTTCATTAAATGTTTGGGATACATGTTCTCTGCTAATAGTACTTGTTTATACATGCTCAAACTAGTTTTTTATCAGGTTTTTACCTTGTTTCTTATCAACTGTTTGTATGTGCGTGGCATGACTTTTCAAAAACGCACCCTAAAAGGTAAAATGTTTGCGAAAACCCCATTTTTCCATATCCCTCACTGAGCTAGGTGTAGCTTACTCTCTCTTTATAACAATTACAGGTGAACTTGGATTCAAGCCAATTTCACAAGTTGATACATGAAATTCTCTAACTGTTAGGACGTGTTTATGCTCTTGCGGTCTACCTGTATGTTGTTGTAGCTATAACTTTTGTAATAGGAGATTATGTTGTAAGTTAAACAACGTGATGTAATATATTAACCTTTCAGATTCTAAGACAGTATTTAACTTGATCTTTTATTCTTTTGTAACCTAGGGGTTGGTTTAGGTTGGAACTATGAATGAACAATTGAACCTAGGTCTTGTAAGTGTAATTCCAGTGGTTATGAACTTAATTATTAGTGATGAAGTTTGTATAATGTGCTTTACTAGAATTAGCTTAAAAATAGGTATTGTAATGGTAATATTAGCTTCTTGGTTGTATGGTTTTATGGACATTAGAGCCCGGGCTAGTAACTTATGCCTTAGCGGACCTAAGAGGAGTGATCTTCTTAAGCCCATGGCATCACGATCCCAGATGTTCAAGGTTATTATAAGTTTGAATATATCTTTTTTCTTGCCGATTTGTATGATATCAGAGGCTATTATAGTAATTAAGAAGATCGGGTCATGTCAGACTTCCTGCCAGGGTGTTCAGACTAGAGCTTCTGGAGCAGTTACTATTCCACTAGGCCATGCACGGGTATTTGCACTCGATCAGGAGGAGCTTCCAGACACGACGGTGGTAGTGGAATGTACTTTTCTTATTAATAGTCAGCTAGTAGTAATTTTGATTGACACTGGGGCTACACATTCATTTATCACTCCTGCATGTGCACAATCTATTGCTTTTAAAGATGATAAACTGTCGTATGTGATTGAGGTAGGTAATCCTATGGGTACCAATTTTGTTACGGAGTCTGTGTGTAAAAATTGTAGTATTTGCATTGAAGGACAATGTATCATTTTGGTTTGATAATCATGCAATTTCGGGACTTTGAAGTTATTCTGGGGATGGATTGGTTGGGGCGGTATTATGTATATTTTGATTGTAGGAGGAAAATTGTATCTTCAGAAGTACTTAGTCAACCTGTTATATAAATCACTGGAAATCGGAAATCTACTGGGACCCGTATCATTTCTTCTATTAAAGCCACTAAGATGTTGAGTAAAGGTTGTTATGCATATTTAGCTTATTTAATTAATCAGCTTGGAGATAAATTGAAACTAAATGAGGTACTTGTTGTAAAAGATTTTTCGATGGGTATTTCTTGAGGAGTTGCCGAGGTTACCACCTGACCGAGAGATAGAGTTTGTAATTACTTGTTGCCAGGAACTAATCCTATTTCTAGAACCCCATATAGAATAACTCCCTCTAAGTTGCAGGAGTTAAAAATTTGGCTACAAGGTTTACTTGAAAATGGTCTTATTTAGCCTAGCTCATCGCCTTGGGATACTTCTATATTATTTGTAAAGAAGAAAGAATGTACTTTTCGGTTTTGCATTGATTATCGGGGTCTTAATTAGGTGATTGTGAAAAATAAATATCCATTACCTTTGATTGAGGAATTGTTTGATCAGCTGCAATGTGCTGTTGTATTCTCTAAATTTGATTGAGACAGGTTATTATCAGCTGAGAATCCAGAGGGAGGATGTGTCTAAGGCTTCTTTTAGAACCATGTACGACCATTATGAGTTTGTTGTACTACCCTTTGGGTTGACAAATACTCCAGCCGCCTTTATGGATTTGATGCAAATGGTGTTTAGACATTATCTTGATCAGTTTGTTGTAATTTTCAGTGATGACATATTGGAGTACTTTAAATTTGAGGCAGAGCATGAAGAATACTTGAGAATTGTATTGCGAACATTGCAAGAACATAAACTGTTTGCCAAATTTAGCAAATGCGAATTCTGGTTAAAACAGGTAGCCTTTCTAGGCCATATCATTTCACAAGATGGAATATCTGTAGATCCTGTGAAAATTGAGGTGGTTATGTCCTGGAAAAGACCCGAGACCGTCACAGAAGTTCGTAGTTTCTTGGGATTGGCCGGTTATTATAGGCGATTTGTTAACGACTTTTCTAAAATTGCAGGACCATTAATTTCCTTAACTCAAAAGAAGACTGTGTTTAACTGGGATGATAAATGTGAAGCCAGTTTTCAGGAATTAAAGAAGAGACTTACCACGGCTCTTATCCTTGCATTGCCTAAGGGAACAGATAATTTGGTGATCTACAGTGATGCTTCGAAGGAAGGTTTAGGCTGTGTTCTTATGCAGAATGGTAAGATGATAGCTTATGCCTCGAGAAAATTGAAACCATATGAACTTAATTATCCTACTCATGATCTTGAGCTTGCTGTTGTTGTCTTTTCTTTGAAGAAATGATGTCATTATTTGTGAGGTAATAAATTTGAGATATTTACTGATCATAAAAGTCTAAAATATCTGTTTTCTCAAAAGGATTTGAATATGTGGCAAAAGCATTGGTTAAAATTGTTGAATATTATAATTGTACTATTAGTTACTTGCCTGGAAAAACTAACACTGTTGCAGATGCTTTGAGTCGAAAAACTACTATGGCCAGTTTGATAATAAAGGACTGCGAAACTATGGAGGAATTGTGTATATGGAAACCGAAGGCATCTAGAATAGGTATCCAATTTGCTAGTTTACAAATTCAGTCTCTATTACTATCTAGAATCAGAGAAGGCCAACAGTCAGATCCTCAGTTATTGAAGATTCTAGAAAAGTCCAAAGGAGGAGAGTCCGACTTCAAGTTGCATGATGATGGACTACTCAGGTACAAGAATAGAATTTGCATTCCTGGTAATTCAATTGTGAAAGATGAGATTCTTGTTGAGGCTCATGGTTCTAAATACACGATTCATCCCTGTAGCAGTAAGATGTAAGGGATTTAAAGCAAAGCTTCTGGTGGAACAACATGAAAAGGGAGATAGCTGAATATGTGGCTAAATGTTTGACTTGTCAGAAAGTTAAGACTGAGCATCTGAGGCCTACGGAATTGTTGCAACCATTGGAGATTCCAGTGTGAAAATGGGACTAGGTTACTATGGACCTTGTATTGATTTGCCGAGATCATCGCGAGGTAATGATTCCGTATGGGTTGTGGTTGATAGGTTGACAAAGAGTTCACATTTTATTGCTACAAAAAAAAACTGATTCTCTTGATAAGTTAGTTGAACTTGATGTTGAAAATATTGTGAGATTGCATGGAGTTCCATCTAATATGTTGGATAGGGATCCTAGGTTTACTTCACAGTTCTGGCATAAACTACAAAAGGCTTTGGGGACTAAATTGAGTTTTCGTATTGCATATCACCCATAGTCAGATGGCCAATCTAAGAGGACTATCAGGATTTTAGAAGACATGTTACGAGCTTGCACTTTCGATTTCACTAAGAGTTGGGAAAGGTATTTGCCTCTTGTAGAGTTTGCTTACAATAATAGTTATCTGGCTACTATTGGTATGGCACCCTACGAGGTACTTTATGGGCGGAAATGTAGATCTCCATTATATTGGGATGAGGTAGGTGAAATGAAAACTGTTGACTCAGCTATATTACCAGAGATGATCAAGATGATGGATAATGTGAGACTTATAAAGAAAAGAATGCTTATAGCATAGAGTCGACAGAAGAATTATGTTGATAGACGCCGACGGGACTTGGTATTTTCAGTGGGTGATCGTGTGTTCCTAAAGTCTCTCCGTGTAAGGGTTTGATTCGATACGGGAAGGGAGGTAAACTCAGTCCTAGATATGTGGGGCGGTTTGAGATTATTGAAAAAGTTGGTGATTTGGCTTATGGAGTTACCTTCAAGTTTGGGTAGGATTCATGATGTATTCCATGTATCGTTATTGAGGAAGTATTATCCCTATCCTTCACACATTATAGGCGAAACCTTTGGAGATTGATGAGTCATTATCGTATGTCGAGAAACCTCTTTGAGTGGTTGACAAAAATATTCAAGAACTTCGAACTAAGAGTATTCCTATGGTAAAAGTTCTTTGGGATCATCACGGAGTTAAGGATGCCACTTGGGAGCGGGATGACCAAATAAGAGAAAAGTACCTAGAGTTGTTTAACGAATCATGTAAGAATTGCGAAGGCGCAATTAGTTTAAGGGGAAAATGGTGTGACGCCCGGGATATCATCACATATTTTGATATAACTGTTGCATATCTTTTTGAGCATTTATATGTGCATACCCTTTTCTTGCTTAATTATTTCACTTTGAGGGTACTATTCATAAGAAAATTAATTGTCTTGAATGCTCGATTTAATATTTTTGCTAGACCACATAACATATAAAAGGTATTGGGATATTGTAGTTTTGAGGTTTTGGGGTCGGGAGTATGCGTTTGAAAATTATTTTTTGCGTAACTTGAATAGTATTACGTATGTAAAAATAATAGTTTTGCATTAGTTAACAAACAATTGGAGTTAAGCTCATTTGGCCAAGGTTTTATTAGCATTTGACCTACAATAATATAACTTACTCATACATATATTAAACACATAAGACATATAAGCAAAATACTCACAAAAACAAAACAAGAAATTGCAAAAATATCATCCCCCCCCCCCCCTCAAACCCGTGAACCCTAAGAGGTAAGAGGGGAAAAAATTCTACAACTTTGAGCAAAAATTTGGTCCTTTTGGCTTGGTCTAGGAAGAGATTGGAACATTAGGGGGCATTTACAATTTGTTTCCACCTTCATTATTGTAAAGGAATTGCATATTTATTGAGTTTAAAGTTGATGCATATATGTTGAATTTCTTGTATTGTTGAGTATAGCTATATTACTTGTTATAAATGCTTGTTATATGACCTTTAGAGCCTATAGAACTATCTTTTATAGCTTGATAAAGTATTCCATGGTTAAAGCTTGAGTTCTCACGAAGAAGATGATGAATAGTGCTTAAACTTAGGGTTTTGAGAAAACTTGCTAATTAGAAAGAATTAAGGCTTCCTTTAAGTGCTCTAGACTATAGTGAATCCAGTTGGGAGGCTACGTGGAGTTGAAACACCCGAAATTAAGTAAAATCGCAAAATTAGCTAACTTTAAAAGGGAAATTTTTCACGTAATGCAATCCGGGCACGTTTGAGCTTTGGATTAGGTATCCTTGGGGTATGGAAGCACTTATGGTGCTTTTGTTGCATGAATTTGGAATCCAGATAGGGTAGTTGTAGTTAAAACCTGCTCGGGGCCTTCCTAAGTTTTTGTCTTCAAAATGGATTTTCATGGCATTGATAGGTTTCTTTTGGCTTAATTAGGAATGCAGTATGGTTAGATTGTGGTTTGTAACTTCAAAAGGCACATAGGAGAAGAATTGCTTGGTTAAAGAAAAGGGGAAAAGTAATAATTGGCTATTTTTATGCTTCTAAGTGCTTGTAAATGTATTATTATGTATTTATATGCTTGTCCAAAGTATAAATGAGCTATTTGAGGAAGTTGTGGTGGAAAATATGATATTGACTCCTTTATGTTCATATTGTGATTTTTGTGCATATCGTGGCTATTTGTGAGGGCGACCTACTTTGTTGTCCCTCTTACGTGTTATTTAGTATTCTTGATACTCATGGACTTAATTCGAGGTTGCAAAACCTTTTTGGACATGGTAGCGTTGAGAAACACTGGCGGCATCGGGCTTGCCGTGCTCCCTCGACTACCATGGTGCCTATTCCCTTTCTCTCGCTGAGTATACTCCATTACCCCAAAGGCGTGGTTCACCTGCTGGGCATATGGACCTACCTCAAGAGAAAGGGTTGTAGGATCGGGGTACATCCGGAGTACCCCACTTTGGAGGAATAAGGGTTTGCCGGCACTTGCTTGAAGATCGTGGCTCGTGGTTCGAGATTGAGGACAAGAAGTAAACTGTATCCTTTTTATATATGGCAAATTACTTGCTTAGCTAGTTGTGTTAATTGATGTTGATTATGTTGTATATCCTGTTGCATATCATGTTATACGCCTCGGTATGTTGCATCACCTCCCTCGCTTGGCAACATTGTTGCTTACTCCTTATTTAACATGTTTCAGGAGAGGTTGAGGTGGATCCCCAACCAGTAGCGGTAGTAGAAGAAGTAGAAGTGCAAGTTGATCAATTTCTGTGACTTCTTGTATGTGAAGGTTGGCTGACATGTGCTGCTTATATGAAATAGTTGGTTGATGTTCTTTTGAGATCATGTGGTCTTATGTATATTTGGTGAATGTAATAACTTGAAATCTTGTATGATGGATAGAAAATTAGATGACCGGTAATAATGAATTCTAGTTTGCTTCTCTTATTGCATGCTTGTGTGTTTAATAGCTTGGTGGTAGAACTTGACTATTGTTGTATCCAACTACTTACAGTAAAGTTAGAATTACCTTGCATGCTTGTATGTTATATGTAGACTTTGTTGTCCCAAGGTTCGGATGTCCTTGTGGTTTTGGGTTGGCTATAATAATCTTGGAAATTAGGTTGTAAGAGATGTTGTGGTTCAGGTTTTATATGTGACTATTTGCAGGTACCGATTTAGTTCATGGTACAGAGGAGACTCTGTCCGAGTGACAAGTCCATATTTGACCTATAGTACTGGGTTGGGTTCGGGGCGTTACAGTGGCTGCCATAGAGGAATCAAAACATGTTGATGAAATCAAGATTGATGAACTGATGGGGTCACTTCAAACTTTTGAGATGAAGTTTAAGCAGAAGAAGAAAGAAAAAGGCATTGCTCTTCGTGCTGATGTGGATGAAAATGAGCAATAACCTCTTCTGATGATGAGGACACAGAGATGTCTGAATCCTTAGCCGTGCTTACTAAAAATTTTAACAAAGTTTTGGAAAAATGGGACAAGCGGATAAAGGACTTTAAACAGTCGAACTTTGAAAAGAAGCCCCATGTTGCAACAATGTCTGACACTTTTAAGAAACAAAAACATACAAATGAAAAGAAAAAAGGTAAAGGAATTCAATGCCGTGAATGTGAGGGTTTTGGTCACATCCAATCTGAATGTGCAAATACCTTGAAGAAAAAAAAGAGGGCAATGAATGTTACCTGGAGTGATGAGGAGTCGGATGAATGCACCGAAAGTGATGAGTAGCACATCGGTAACTTTGTTGCATTCAATGTTGTAACAGTCCAGCGAGAAACCAGATTGAACGAAGAAGAAGATGCTATAGGTGTTACAACACTGAGTGAAATAGAGGAAGAGTTGAGTGAAGATGACTGTGCTGAGTCAGAAAGTGATGGCGACTTAGACAGCGAAGAAGTCATGAAAACGTACAAAGATATGTATGAAAAATGGTTGATCATGTGCAAGAAAAATAAAGGATTGGAGGTAAGGGTCACAGAATTGGAAAAACAAAAATCAAAACTGGAAAAACTGGCTGACAAAAGATTGCACGAAGTTCAAACGCTGCAACATGACTTGAAACAAATGCAGCGTAATGTAAAAATGCTAGATTCCGGGACTGAAAAGGTCGATCATATGCTATCCATTCAAAAATCAAGTAGTGATCATGCAGGACTTGGCTTTCATGGAGGAGAATCTTCTGGTAAAACGATCTTTGTCAAAAGCTCAAAAAATCTTGTATAGAAACAAGATGTCGCAACTTTATAGAAGGTTAGAGAGGAAGTTTCAGCTATTGGTGTTGCAACATGGACTGCAATAGCGCAAAAGAAACAAAGGAAAAAGAATAGGTTTGTTCCCATATGCCATTTCTGCTATGCACCTAGACACATCAGACCTTACTACTTCAGGCTCCAAAGAATGCAGGAAAAAGGTAAGTCTCTCAATCAGCAAAAGAGATCCTTACATATGTTTTTACAACACAAGGTAAGACAATTATGGGTGAGGAAATCAGACTTAGCTTGTTTAGTTGCTTATACCTCTATGCAATCGTGCATTGCTAACTCTTGGTATTTTGATAGTGGGTGTTCTAGACATATGATAGGTATGCGTGAAACATTGAGCAGCTACAAGGAGTGCGATAATGGCCAAGTTACTTTTGGTGATGGTGTTAAAGGAAAAATACTTGGAAAAAGAACTTTAGATATTGAAGGATTTCCAAGACTCAAGAAAGTTTTGCATGTGGATGGCTTAAAAGCTAATCTTATTAGTATTAGTCAATTGTGTGATCAAGGCTTACATGTGAAATTCATTAGAGATGGTTGTTGTGTGTTAGACATTACTAACAATTGTGTGCTTATAGGAAAAAGGTCTTTTGACAACTGCTATATGCTCACACCATCTCAGGAACAACCATTGCCATGTTATAACAATACCTGTGACAATGCTGAAATTTGGCACCAGAGATTGGGACACTTAAATTATAAATTGCTAACCAAACTTATGAATGTAGGTGCAGTATGAGGTGTGCCAAAGCTAAGGAGCAATCAAACAAGAGAAATGTTGGAAGAAGGAAGCACGAATAAGACAAATGCAAATGTTGAAGACGGTGTTGCAACACCGAAGGAAGAACAGACAAAGAGATTTGTTGTGATAGATACTTTTGCAATGCTAGAGACAAAAATTGAGCAGAAAGACATTGGTTAATGTTATGTTACAACAAGCAGTGAAACAACAGAAGTTAGCAGAAAGGAAATTCAAGCTGAAATGCCTCAAGTTTACAAAAATCATGCTGCAGAGGATATGATTGGATCAATACATGATAGAATCCAAACTAGAGGTAAACCCAAGCTTAACTATAAGGACATGGTAAGGTATATGTGCTATACTTCTCTCTTAGAACCCAAAAATATGAAAGATGCTTTAGAAGATGAATTTTGGGTAAATGCCATGCATAAGGAATTGAATCAATTATCCGTGAACATGTTGAAACCGGAACCATTGTTTTAGAACATGTTATAACATAAAAACAATTGACAGATATCTTTACTATATCTTTAAATCCTTTGAGATTTGAAACCCTAAGAAAAGCTTTAGGAATTTATAGTCTATAATGTTGCATCATGGATTGCCACAGGGTCATGAAAGAAGCTTGAGAAATTTGAAAGGTTAATAATCAATTCAACTTGTGATTTAGTTTGTGAATCATACTTTCTTGTACACACTGAATACTGATTGAGAAAGTTAATCTTGATGGTCTGCAAGTGCAGGAGCTTGAACTTTCTGATTACTGGGATAAAGAGAGAAGTCTCTCTAAATCTATTCCTGTATTCTATTCATCCTTGAGATCAAAAAGAAAAAAAGGGGCAGGAAAAAATGTGGTTATCAAGCACTGGAAAAAGCTACCTAATCCAAAATAAAAGAAATTAGTGTGAAAGCTACCAGTTGTAACATGAGCTGAAATAGTGAAAAAAATACATGTGAAAAGAAATACACTGTGCAAGCTACTAGTTACAACATGAACTGACATAAGAAAAATATTGTGTTTTCCTGTGAGATGAATAGACGATCATGTATGTTTGAGCTGATTGGGAGAGTTCCTACACCGTGCAGGTTTGATGGTGAAAGCTATCTGTTTCAAAATTCAATTTCACACACACAAACACATGGTACAATAATTAAATCCTGGACTGAAATGAGTATTGATGAGTAAAGTTTCTTGAGTGACTTCATGTTTCTTGAACATATCATGCATTTTAATTATGTTTTTATTTTCAAAAAAAAAAGGGTGAAATCTTAGAGGATTTTGAGCAAATTGGAGATACTGTGGAAAATATTATTGCAACATCGGTTCTAAATTGTTTTTGGATAACTATGTATATTATGTGTCAATATGTTGCAACTTTATTGTGTAATACATCAATGGTTAGAAAGGAAAGTGTTTGCGTGGGAATTTTGGATATTCTCAAATTGATAGTTACTCCATTTGTGCAGGTTTTGAAATTCTCAAGATCGTGGGATTGATAGTTGCATAAGTTGACTCATGATGGCAATTAGGACACGATTTTTTTAGTAGTTTTTTGTGTGTCTTTTCATTTTTATTATGTTTCTCTCCCTTATTTTTTTTTCTCTCTCTTAGAAATTTCATCAAGGTTCGCACAAGGTCGACATTCAGGGGGAGACTACTGATGGTACAATAGTACCACCCATTGGGAGTGTCAGTAATTTTACTGATCCATCTGTCGTGTCACAACAGCTGCAGCCACTTCAAGAAAGAGCAGAGTACTGTCCAGGCTAATCAGGATTAAACATTTCAGACTTTGCTTTATTTTTCTTTCCTTTGCCCCAAAGGGGGAGAATTACTCTGTTGTTTTTAAACCTTTCTGGTTTTAGTGTTTACTGTTTTCTACTATTGTTACTTGGTATGTCTGTTGCTGCTATCGATTTTTGTGGTATTAAGTTTGATTGTTGTCTCTGATAGTTTACTGATTGTTGCAACAGGGTTATCATCTTTGGGTTACTATTTTTTGCAGGGTCATTATCTTTGCTGTTTTGATACTTTCTTATCTGTGTTTCCATTATGTTGTATTGACTGTTGAAACAAGACCATCTTTGCTCTGATACACCCTTATCTGTGTTGCTAAACGATTTCTTTTTTATGTCTCTTCTACTCTGCTATTGTTACTGATCACTTTATTTTGCTAGCTTTATTGCTCTGTTAGTTTGCCTTTGCTTCTTTGCCTTTGGTTTGGCAAAAAAAAAGGAGTATGTTGTGCTGCTACTGATTTGCTTGTGGTTCTGCGAGTTTACTGCATGGTTGTTTTAGTATTTGTTGCAACAGGATTGTTATCTTGCACTATTTTTCTGCTCTAATACATTTTTATCTGTGTTCCACTGCATGTTGCACTCGGCTGATCATTGCTCTGATACTCTCCTCTTTGTATTGCTCTAATACTGTTGTTCTACTAAATGTTGTAACAGGATCATTATTTGTTGCACCTGCCTTTTTGCACTTGGGCAGTAGGAGGTTACATTGACTGCGATTTTAGGGTTTTGCCAAAACAAAGCCAAATGGGGAGATTGTTAAGGCAATTAGATTGATTGGCGATTGCTTAATTGATTGGAGATTATTAAGGCAATTATTGATTGGCTATGTTTTGCAAAACTTATGATATTCCTATACTTGTGCTTTTACCTTTTATATTGTGCAGAAAAAATCTTATGGTAACTTACTATATGAGAAGAAGATTTGTGCTAATTAAGGAATGACATTTATTGCATATTCACAAGGAAAAGAAGAATAGGGTTTGTGAGAGGATGTTTTTCTTGCACCCCAAAACGTGTTGATATGAAGGCAGTTGGGTATAAATATGAAGCAGAGGTCATAGCAAAAAGCGAGGCAGATAGAGAGCGACAAAGAAAATATAAAAGAGTTCTGTCCAACGTTCTATGTTATGTTGCAACACGATCTGTGTTCTAGTCTTTGGTTGTATTAAGTGTTGCAACTTTGTTTGTTTTGACAGTGAGTCATGAGCGAATTATATGAGTCTTTGAGTGATTAGATTATTGTCTTCTTTATTCATTCTTTGGGAAAAGAATGTGTAGTTCTCGGGAGAGAAAGCTGCAAGTCGAGGGGATCTCGCATTCATTCTTTGGGAGAAAAAGGTGTTGTTCTCGGGTAAGAACGTTGCAAGTCGAGGGGAGATCGCCAAACCAAAGTTCATTGAAAAGTTCATCATCAAGGCGTCAAAGATCAAGAGGGAGTCTTTACTTGTGTAAGTCCATTGGTGTTGTAACTGATTATATTTCTTAATGAATAGGTTTGTTGGACCAAGGGAGATCCCGCGAAAGTAGACCGCACGGTTGAACCACATTAAATCTTGGTGTTCTTTATTTTTGTAATAGCTTTATTATTAAAGCTACTGTTTATTATAACTAATTATGTTGGAACATTAAGTGGAGCAACTCATTTACTGACTAAGCAATTGGAGAAACAGACTATTAATGAACTGTGAAAGAAGCAATGTTCCAATTAATGTTGCAACATCACCTGTAACAGATTCACTTTATACCAAGTAATTGCATCAGTTTTTCATATTCACCACAGAACTCCATCGATTGAGCAAATTAGTCATATTGCTTCAAGATTAATCCATACTTATACTGCACAACTTCTAACAGTGTACATATGTTACACTCGTGCATCGCACAGGTACATCGCTAGTATATTCTAAGAGAACAACCATCTTGCCATGTGTCAAAAAATGAGCATTCCTCTAATAAATTCACTATCATGCCATGTGTAATTTTATTTTTTCTTTTTTCAACTAAAATTTTCAAATAAAAGCAATAATTTTATTTTTCAACAATTTTATCTGTTTGTTACATATTAAAAGTTTTATATTTATCTACTAAAATTATAAAAAGTTAGCTGAAAGCAATCATTTTTATTTCTCAACCATCTTATCTGTTTATTACATATTCAAAATTCTATATTTATCTACTAAAATGATAAAAATTTATTTGAATAATTTAATTTTCAACACATTTCTACAAAATTTAGCTAAATTATGAACTAAACTTTTGGCATAGACATCCACATAGAAACAAATATATTTCTATATGAATTTTGGAATACCAAAATTGTTAAATTATTACTTAATTTTTGATATTTTTCTACAAAACTTAGCTAAATTATGGAGTTAATTTTTGGCACTTTTTTATTGAATTTTTTTTGACATCCATATAAAAATCAATATACTTCTATATGAATTTTGGAAAAACAAGATTGCTAAATTATGACTTAATCTTTGATATACTTTAACAAAACTTAGATAAATTATGGACTTAGTTTTTGGCACATTTTTTGTCGTAATTTTTTTGGTACCTAATCCATATTCAAAACTATATCTAATAAAACCTAATCCATATTCAAAACTAACTTGCAAATTTATTAAATCAAATTGTATCTTTAGTTTATATCCTTTGTATCTTAGAAATAGATTTTATCTTTATTTAAACTCATTTTTATGTATAGATCACATGACCCTAATGTGTATATATATGATCTGCAATTTTTTTCTTCTGCATTTGTAAAATAGGTGATAATTGTTTATAAATTAAATCTTAGTGTATTTTTATTCAATGACTCCAAGTTATTATTATTTAATTTATAATTAATTTATTTCCTCAGTTTGGTTTTTATTTTTTGTCAAATTATTTGATGTTATTGCAATTGGATCAAGTTCTGCAAACATTGCTGACAAGTTGATTGTTGATATAATAATAGTTTAATCAATTTTATAATTATTACTAATACTAATTTTGTTTGCTTATTATTTTTACTCATCACTGTTAATTTTATTTTATGCTATAAGAAATTGGTGTAATATCCCAATGCTTTGAAAATGTTGTCGAGGGATTCAAGTTTCTGCATCACATTCTCGAAGAGGGTTTGAGATAGACAATAGATAAAGAGAATAATAAAATTAGATTTGAGATGTACCTTACTAAAATGAGGAAGATAATTAAGGAAGAGAAAGAATTGTATTCATTGATTTTGTTTAATTTTTATTGTTTGATGGTTTATATATCATGTGATATTTTATGATCTACTACAAAGTTATTTTTGTACTTTATTTTGATATTATACTTATTTTAATACTTTATTTTTGATATTTTTCATCATATTTGTTGGAGCATATCTCGGCATCATTAGTGGGATTCAAGAGCAATCTATCTAATTTGTATAATCAATTTATTCTCGTCAATCATGTACATACAATCTTGCATATCTTTTAATTGATTCCTTGTAATCACTAATTAGGACTAGCTAACCTTGTACACTATATATGTTGCTCTCAATGTCAATAACAATTATAACGTTGCTTCAACATCTTTTACATGGTACCAGAGCAGGTTACCAAATTAGTAATCTGTTAGGTCATCAACCAAAATCTCACCACGTCATATCATGGCTACTCCAACAAACACATCATGTAACGCCCTGAACCCAACCCCACGCTACAAGTCAAGTCCAGACCCGTCACACGGACATAGTCTCTTATGTACTGTGGACAAACTGGTTACCTGCAATAAACACATACGAGTCTCGAGCCACTAGCAAACATCTCATACAACCCAAACTTTAATATTAACGATAACCATCCAACTACCAAGACTAACCAAGCCTTGAGCCCACAAAATTTATATAACATACAAGCATGCAAGATATTCTCTAACTTCAAGACATAAAGAGCAAGGCATAATGATAGGCCAAGCTCAACCTTTTAACTATCAGACACACAAGCATGCAATAAGAGAAAGTAAAACTAGAATCAATTGTTACATGCTATCTACTTTACTATGATTCATACAAGATTACAACTTGTTACATCCACCAAATATATACAAGACCACAAGGTCTCAAAAGAACACCAAACATCTTCATACAAGCTGTACATTATAGCCAACCTTAATACACAAGAAAATCACGGAAGTTGTTCAACTTGTTCTTCTTCCTCTTCTACTACGACTACTAACTGGGGATTTACCTCATCTTCTCCTGAAACATGTTAAATGAGGAGTGAACAACAATGTTGCATAGCGAGGGAGGTGATACAGCATACCAGGGTGTGCAATATGATATGCAATGCGATATGCAACAAGTTAACACATATTCAACACCAAGTAACATAACTAGCTAGACAAATAATTAACCACATATAAAAAGGATACGGTTCAACTTGTCTTCAATCACGAGCCACGAGCCAAGATCTTCAAGCAGGTGTCGACAAAACCCTTATTCCTCCAAAATGGGGTACTCTGGATGTACCCCGATCCTACGACCCTTTCTCCTGAGGTAGGTCCATATGCCCCAACGAGGTGAACCACGCCTCTGGGATAGTGGAGTATACTCAGCAAGAGAAAGGGAATAGGCATCATGGTAGTCGAGGGAGCACGGCAAGCCCGATGCAACCCGTGTTTCTTGACACTACCATGTCCGAAAGGGTTGCCCAACCTTGAGAAGTCCACGAGAACCAGGATCATCAAACAACATGTAAGAGGGACGACAAAGTAGGCCGCCCTCACAATTAACCATAATATAAGCCAAATATGCACGAAATAACTATATAGTCACAAAGAGGCAAATAACATCATTTCTCACAAAACTCAATAGATAGCTTAAACACATCTTTTCTATGCATATAAACACCTAGCAAGCATCTAAAAGTGTATATAAACACAAAAACATCTATTTCTATTTTTTTCCCTTTGTTAATCATGCAATTTCTTCTCCCATGCAAAATTCAAGATACCAAATTTACAAGCCAGTCATTCTACATTCCTAGGAAGGCCAAAAGACACCTATCTAGGCCCTGAAAATCCACTTTGGAGACAAAAGCTCGGGAAGGCCCCGAGTAGGTTTTAACTACACCAACCCTATCAGGACCCTAATTTCATGTAACGAAGGCACCAAAAGTGCTTACATGCCCCAAGAATACCTAATCTAAAGTCCGAACGTTCCCGGATTGCTCTATGTGAAAAACCCTCTTTTAAAAGTTAGCCAATTTTGCATTTTAACTCAAATTCAAGCAATTCAACCTCATGTGAGCTTTCAACTAGTTCCATTAATGTCTAGAGCATCTAAAGGAAGCATCAATTCACTCTAAGTAGCAAGATATATCAAAACCCTAATTTTCATCACTATTCATCATCTCTTTCACGCAATCTTAAGCTTTCAACCATGGAGTTTATTATCAAGCTATAAAAGATAGTTCTATAGGCTCTAGAGAACACATATCAAGCATCTATAACAAGTAATATAGCTATAAATACAAGAATTTCAAAACAATTGAAACAAACTTTAAACTCAAAATAATGCAATTCCTTCACAATTAGTTGATGGATGCAAGATGTTGAAGCTCCTAGATGCCTCAAACTCCTCCTAGACCAAGCCAAGAGTCCAATTTCATGCACAAGAATTGAAGAAATTTCTCCTTCTTTGCTCTTAGGGCTGTCGGGTTTTTGGGGAGGTATTTGGGGAATTTTTTGCTTTGTTTTTAATATATTATGTTAGTATATATGATATAATATGTATATGGTATGCATATGATATATTATATTAAGTCAAATGCCACTATGCTTGGTCAAATGAGCTTAAAACTCTAATTAATTACTAGCTAATTTAAAATCAATGTTTACACTTACGTAATACTATTCAACGAAGCATAAATCATTTTTCAAATGCAAGTTCTCGGCCTCCAAAGTTCAAACTGCAAGTTCTCGGTTCTTTTTATAAGTTACACTGTCTAGGAATAATATTTAACCGAGCATTTACAGTCAAATTTTCTTATGAATAATGCCCAATAGTAAAGCAATTAAACAAGAAATGAAATGCACATAAAATGCACAAGTAGTTATGCAACAGTTACTTAAAAGATGTGATAAAATTTCCGAGTATTACACCCTCTCCCCCTTAAACTAATTGCGTCCACGCAATTCTTAAATGATTTAGCAAACAATTCTAGGTATTTCTCTCTTATCTGATCTTCCTGCTCCCAAGTGGCATCCTCAACTCTGCGATGATCCCAAAGAACTTTTACCATATGAATACTCTTGGTTCAAAGTTCTTGTATCTTTCTATCAACCACTCGAAGAGGTTTCTCAACATATGCCAAAGACTCATCGATCTCGAATGGTTCCGGCTCTAGTATGTGTGAAGGATCTGGTTGATACTTCTTTAACAATGATACATGAAACACATCATGAATTTTGCCCAAACTTGGAGGTAATGCTAATTTGTAAGCCAAATCTCCAACTTTCTCAGTAATTTTAAACGGTCCCACATATCTAGGACTAAGTTTACCTCCCTTCCCGTGTCGAATTAGACCTTTGCGTGGAGAGACTTTCAAGAACACATGATCACCCACTGAAAACACTAAGTCATGTCGGCGTCTATCAGTATAACTTTTCTGTTGGCTTTGAGCTGTGAGCATTCTCTTCTTTATAAGTTTCACATTATCAACCATTTTAATCAACTCAGGTAGAATGGCTGGATCAACAGTCTTCATATCTCCTATTTCATCCCAATACAGTGGAGATCTACATTTTTGCCAGTAAAGAGCCTTGTAAGGTGCCATACCAATGGTAGCCTGGTAACTGTTATTATAAGCAAACTCGGCGAAAGGAAAATACATTTCCCAACTCTTTCCAAAGTCTAAAATACAAGCTCGCAACATGTCTTCCAGTATCCTAATAGTCCTCTCAGACTGACCATCTGTCTGTGGGTGATACGCTGTGCTAAAGTTCAAATCGGTTCCTAAAGCGTTCTGTAGTTTCTGCCAGAATTGTGATGTAAACCTGGGATCTCTATCTAACACTAACAAGTTGGAACCCCATGTAGTTTTACAATGTTTTCAACATATAACTCAACTAATTTATCAAGAGAATTTGTCTTCTTTGTAGCAATAAAA
This sequence comes from Ehretia macrophylla, assembly GCA_037974665.1. Lineage (NCBI taxonomy): Eukaryota > Viridiplantae > Streptophyta > Magnoliopsida > Boraginales > Ehretiaceae > Ehretia > Ehretia macrophylla. The sequence continues at coordinate 35,711,767 of CM075768.1, forward strand.
TGTGAGGTTTTTGTCAACCTATCAACTACAACCCACACTAATCATTACCTTGCGGTGATCTCGGTAAATCAGATACAAAGTCTATAGTAACCTGGTCCCATTTCCACACCAAAATCTCCAAAGGTTGCAACAATCCCGCAAGCCTCTGATGTTCAGCCTTAACCTTCTGGCAAGTCAAACATTTAGCCACATACTCAGCTATCTCCTTTTTCATATTATTCCACCAGAAGTTTTGCTTTAAGTCCCTGTACATCTTGGTGCTACTAGGGTGAATTGTATACTTAACACTGTGAGCCTCAACAAGAATTTCATCCTTCACAGTCGAAACACTAGGAATGAAAATTCTATTCTTATACCTGAGTAATCCATCATCATCCAGCTTGAAATCGGACTCTCCCCATTTGGACTTCTCTAGAATCTTCAATAACTGAGGATCTGACTGCTGTGCTTTTCTAATTCTAGACAGTAATAAAGACTGAATTTATAAACTAGCAAATTTGATATTGATCGTGTCGTTTTACGATCAAAATAAAAGAGTAAAATAATAGAAAATTTTTTTTACCTTTGATTACCACATAGACATGGTGAGTCGAGGGTCGATCCACGGAGATTGGAATTACCAAATTAAGTTAAGTAATTAATTTAGAATTGATTGACTATTTTTTGTCACAAATGAGTTTGTTTTCAGTCCAAGAGTCCAAAAGATACTGTAAATTATAAAATTACAGAATTAAATTACAATACAATTTTAATTAAGTCCAAGAGTCGAATATGATTTGGGATGGTAAATAGTTCGGAATATTCAAGTATAATGTTATGGATTCAGATGTAAAGATTAAATCATTCAAAAATAAGGCTACAAGCTCCCACTTTTGAAGTTGGCCTCGGATACGTAAGTGATGAGATTTATTGATTATCAAGATTGGAGGTGTTGGTACAACCTAACTATATCCAATCTCACAATTAATCTTTCCCTTATGTACCTAGAGATGTCAGTACCACTGGACTGTATCCATCCGAGGTAGTTTTATATTGCCACTGTTTTACAAAACCAGGCGCATATATATTCTTGATTAACGAAAACATGACATCAAGTCTATGCATGATTAATCAAGTAATACTTGTCGAGAAAGAAAATACAAGACATAAAATAATTTGAATCCAAGAATTATATACAAAGAATATCCTCACTTACTACCACCTCGAATCTTGGGTTTAATGTGCCATAATAACAATTACAATACAAAAAATCATATAGAAAATCAAGAAATCTAAAGAATACTTATCGAAAACAGCGGGTCTTGATTCTCTGGAATGACTTTGATTTGGCTATGGCCTCCTTGATTCGGGCTTTGAATAAAATTACTTCTAAGCTAAAAATATAATATAAAGCTAACAACAAGAAGAACAAAATCTAAGAAAATGAATGATGTAAATGAAATGGCAAGGGGGGGTATTTATAGGAAAGATTAGGATACTATTATGGCGGCTACTGTTCACGGTTACTAATCACACAGCACTATTCATCCGTTGATTGTTACTATTCACACAGTGATGTCAGTGCTTGGGTTAGCATGATATAAGCGCCTGGGTCAGCACCTGGGTCGTGCATTTTTATTGTTCATGCTCAACTGGTTACCATTCACGGGAATAATTTTACCATTCACGCGTTGACCGTTGACTTTGACTTTGACCAAAAGTTGACCAAGGCTACTTCAAGGTTTTTCATCGTCCTGAGTCCGTTTTCGCACTCCGTTTGGCCAAATTCAATCTCGATTTGCTCGTGTCAAGGTCGCTCTACCTTCTTCCTTTAGTGATGTATCAACGATCGTTTCCAAATACTAGCATTTGACATCATTTTCACCATTTATCCTTCAAAACCTATATTGCACTGAATTTGTATCAAATATTCAATTTAAGCTTACAATAATAGTGCAATCGTACATGATTTAATGGGTTAAGATACAAAAAATATAGATTTATCAACCTCCTCAAACCCATCCTTTGCTTGCTCTCAAGCACATCAAGTATTTCATAAATTCAAAGATATGAAATTTGAATTAAAAAAAAAAAAGTATCCATATACTTAGATCCTATAAAATACAAGATTAATGGTGTGTTTGTCTTCCAAACAATTTTGCCCCAAGAAGTTATTTTTGTATCTAGCAGGATAGAAACACATCTTAATTAAAAAAAAAAAAAATCTTTAAAGCCTTTTTAAGCACTTGTAACTCAATCAAAAGGGTAAAAAAAATTAATTACGCAAGATTTATTAAATTAAAAATATTTCTCATTGATAGTCATGTAATGTTAAAAATCAACTACCTTTCAAGTCATGTAATACTCCCTTAGATTTTTTTTTTTTTTTTTTGTGAATAGATGACTCGATCAATGGATAATGGTTGATTGCTCGGCTTCTTTGAAGTGTCACCTTTCATTGATTGCATTTGTATTTGGTGAAAAGAGACTTTTCTGGCAGAGTTTTGAATTGATTGCTTTTTCATAACAAATGTGCTAAAAATGGTTAGAGAAAACACTCGTTAAGATTTTTTTTCTACCTCTATTTTGTTAAATTAACACTTTGAAAATTACACGAGTCATCTAACATATGTATTTTTTCATATTTTATATATATATATATATATACACTTTTTAACTTTTTTGTTTTTTAAGGGAGTACACCAACCTAGAAAAATCAGTCAAATTTTAATAAAATATAACATCTCACATTGAAAATACTTTAATCTAACTCCTCTTTTGATAATTAATCAAAAACCTCTAATTGAATCATGTGACGCTGTCACTGTCGGGATAAAATAACAATTAAGAAGGTTTCAAGAGTAAAAATCCCTAGATACAAACTTAACTCTAGTAGTTAATCATTTTTTCATTCCATTCTCACAATTAATTCAAATGTTTTATCAAAATCTAACATATTTCAACAATTACTACTCAAATTTAATTATCATAAATAAATGAAGCAAGAAAACTAGAAATATAAAATTTTAGAAATTTTGAAAATTTTTAACAGGTGGTATCAACTATTTTCTCCTACCTCCTCAAACCCGAGCCTTACATTGCCCTCAATGTAAGAAAGTGATGCAGTGCATTACAAATGAAAAAGATAGATACAACCTGATAAAAATTTCAAGCATTGGTCTTCGATTGATTCTAAAAGAGATTCATCATTCATAGCTTCAAACACCAACATATTGTGAGGATAAAATAGAATAAAAACTATATACAACAAACTCTTTGTAAGTTTTTTTTTTTAAATAAAAATAAAAATAAAACTCAATTATATACAATTGGGTTTTCGCAAGATCTATATTTTTTTCAACTTGTTCTATTTTTTTTGAAAATTTTACTTTATTTTATTTTATTTTACTTTTTTTTTTGTCAAACAAAATCAAAATCACACAAGATAGAACAAACACCATTTTCTTGTTGCAATTTTTTTGTTTTTGTTTTTGTTTTGTTTTTTTTTTTTTTTTTTTTTTTTGAAGAGAGAGAAATTTAACAAACCAAATCAAAATATACACAATAAATCTCCTTTAATGGTTTGCTAACGAGTGAATTGTAGGAGACTCAAAATATATATACTAATGAATGTATAGCCATAACAGTTGCTGAAAATTATGATGAGAGGGTAGAAGCAATGCCAAATTACCAAAGTTGTTAGAAGACCTTAGTTGCAACATTAACTAAAGACATTCTCGAGACATATCAAATATGCAACCCCTAGATTTAATATTCAGGATAACTAAATCAAAATAGATTTTTTTCTTTTGAACCACATTTGAGGGAGTTCGAACATTGACCAGATCTACATCCCCAGTTTCAACAAATCAAATATGAACTGTAATATCCCACATCGGACGCGGAGGTCTTTGGGCTGCTTGATATAAGGGGAAGTCTCCTTGTATTGTGTACGCGCATTTTTCTGGCAGTGGCTGGGAGGCGACAAAACCGTGAGGTGTATGGGCACCAAAGCGAACAATACGTGCATAGTGCTCTTCCGGGTCCGTACGCCATGGCCTCGATGCACGCTCGTCCCCTATGGGCGGGGTGTATCCTGCAGGCGTGGGTGCGTTGGCTCGGGGCGTTACAAAGGTGGTATCAGAGCCGAAGCGTTCTCATGGCCAGCGAGGACGCTGGGTCCCTAAGGAGGGGCGGGTGTAATATCCCATATCGGACGCGGAGGTCATTGGGCTGCTTGATATAAGGGGAAGTCTCCTTGTATCGTGTACGCGCGTTTTTCTGGCAGTGGCTGGGAGGCGACAAAATCGTGAGGTGTATGGGCACCAAAGTGGACAATACGTGCATAGTACGCTTCCAGGTCCGTACGCCATGGCCTCGGTGCACGCTCATCCCCTATAGGCGGGGTATATCCTGCAGGCGTAGGTGCGTTGGCTCGGGGCGTTACATGAACACTCTATTTTTTTTAACCCCTTCATCTTTTTAATCATGGAAATGGAAATGGTACATTAACTTAACTTGTACAACAACAAAACAACCTATATTATAAGCCTATTTCTCTTTATCTTCCCAAGAGCTGGTCAGTCCACGAACAACCAAACCAGATAAAGAAGAAACACAATAATGATACCAAGAACCACAAGCAAGGACTCCTCTGTCGTGAGATGCTTAAACAATACCATCTTCATGGAAATTTCAACAAAAAAAATTGAAAAATGAGAAATATTGTAAGGAGAAAGTAGGAGATGGTGTGTGACAACCAAGAACCTCATCATATTCATTTTAAATTGTTGAATGTCATATTTGAGCATTGAATGTGCATTTATTCAATTTTTAGCATAAGACACTATTCATAAGAAAAATTTACTGTTTAATTTTTCTAAAACTGTATTTTTCTTCTTTCATATATCATGTAGGAGAAATGTGAAAAATATTATTTTGTATATTTGATGTTGGGAGTGTGCATTTAGAAAATAGTTTTCGTCCTAAATGAATAGTAAAAGTTATTACTTAAACTAAATTAGTTAGACTCTATTGCATTTTTAAGCTTAGTTGATTTAGTCTTGGTTATTTTTAAAACCCAAATTAGCTACCCACCTATTAAATACCTCATATATCATACACACACTTATAACTTAGCAAATAAAAGAAAGAAAAAAAAACCCCAAAGAGCCCCCCAACCCGTAGAACCAGAGAAGGAAAAAGGGGAAAAAAAAACCTCACGTCAACCCTTACATTTCAAGCTCTTCCAAGCCATCTAGGAGTGATTCCAAGAGTTCTTAAGCCTTCTTCTAGCTCCTTTGCACGTTTTGGTGAGAAATATAGCATAATATTGCATTTTCTATGTTTATGTTGAAATTTTGAATTTTTAAATTTGCACATATTAGCTTATAAAATGCTTGGTTATGGTGTTATATGATCTCTACATGTTATAGAGACTTGGTTTATGAAGTTTGATGGCTTGTTTTTGGAATTAATGCAAGAATCAAATTCTTGAAGATGATGACTAGTATTTGTGAATAGTAACTTGCGAATTTTGGGGTTTTTGCATTTCTAATCATTTTATTGCTTCTAATACATGAAATAATAGCTAGAGAGCTTGTAGAGTAAACTTTTGACATGTATTTGCTTGTATGCCTATGTATTGTTGGTTAATTAGCTAATTGCATGAAATGGTGTTGAGAACTTGAAATGCCTTTAAGATGTTTGAGGAAGTGCCTAGGTGAAGCTTTAAGTTAGTTGTGGAGTTAGTAACATGCTAAGCTAGTGCATTGAGCAAGAGGTTAAACTAATTGAACATTAGTGCAAAGGTAGTAATCTGGGCAGCCTACTGTCCACCACGTTTGGAACCATTTTTGACATAGCAAACATACTCTAAAATTAACGAAATTAAACAATAGCTACATTAGGAAGTTCTGAACAAATGTTGATTTCTAGAGCTAAAGCTAATTCTAATGTTTTGACCCTCCGATTTAAGCATTTCAGAAATGTGTCTGAAAATCGCTGGTGCAGGGGCAGTTTGCGCAGTTGCACGAAAATGGACATAACTTGTGGAATTTATATTGGAATTGAGTTCCGCTTGGGGCTAAAATCATCTACACTCGAAGAGCTACGTTTATAAATAAAAATCAGAGAATTTGGAGATGAATAGAATAGGTAAATAATTTGATAAAGTTAGGGTTCTATTAGAAGATTTGGAAAAATGCATGCTTTTATGGAGCTCTTACTTGACTTGTTTTGAGTATTGAGGTAGTGTGATTGAAGCTTGATTTTGTGTTATCTAAGGGTGCTATAGGTGACATTAAACCTAGATTAGTGTTTAAATTGGTTAGAACTTGATTAATTGAATTGTACCCAAAAAGGGGCTATGTGTATATTTGTTGTCAGGATGGGTTTAAATAACTTGAATGATGTTATATATGTTAGATAATGTCTCTAATGCGTTTATGACATTGATTAAAGGTGTCGTTAGGGGACTTTGGAACAAAGGTTTTAATTCGACTTGTTTAATTATATAATTAGTCTTAAATGTATTAGGAAGCCTCTAAAATGTAATTATGACGCTTAATTGCTAATTGGATTAAGTAGGTATAATTCAAATCACCTAAGAGGCTTTTCGAAGTTTTTGAGTTAACATGCTTAAAAATGGGATTTCTTGGCATTTACGTGGGTCATAAGGTGGCAATAATTGATTAGTAAAGTTAGATTTAGAATTCTTTATCCTGTGTGAAGTTTAGAACATATTTTGTAAGCATTGGAATAGTGATTTGTTGGATTTCTTGAAATTTGGTTGAGCTTATTGCATAATTAATTATTTGAATTGCTATAACTTGCTATAATTACTATATTTGTCTATTGAGTGAGTTATAAATTGTAAATTGAGAAAAAATGAGCATGATGACTTGAATTATCTTATGATTAGCTAGAGTTGAGCTTAGACTAAGTGGTTAACTTGTTGAACATGTAAGTTGAAATATGAATTAAGGGTGATTGACAGCCATTTAGCTAATTAAATAAAAGTAGGGGCATGTGCACACTAATGATATTAAGCAAAGAACGTTTCTAGTCGTGTCCTCTAAGTTTAGTTAAGATAATGTATGTTTAGCGATTTTAGTGATTTTAGAGTTTGATATTGTGATGTGAACTTGTAGAACTAGTTAGTTAATTGCACGATTAGCATTCTTAACTCATGTTACTTGTGTATGGTTAATCGGATGAATGAAGAATGATTTTATTGCATAACCGCCTAACTAGGAATTGAAGAGAATTGAGGCCATGGGAGAAGATTCAAAATAGTGTTTGACTTGGTTTTGTATGTTTGGCTTCCTAAAGGTGAGGGAGTCTTCATCTCTTCTGTGCATTTTAACTTGATTTATTGTTTCTAAATTGAATTATGTAGTAATTGATAAAGTTTATATGTATTATTTTACTTGTTATCTTGAGTCTTTTTGTGTTATTTGTGATTAACTGCGAGGGCGGCCTACTTTGTTGTTCCTCTTATGTGATTTGATATTCTTGTTTCTCGTGATCTTGTCTCGGGGTTGCGCAACCTTTTCTGACATAGTAGTGTCGAGAAACACGGGCGGCGTTGGGCTTGCCATGCTCCCTCGACTACCATAGTGCCTATTCCCTTTCTCGCTGAGTATACTCCACTACCTTAGAGACGTGGTTCACCTACTGGGCATATGGACCTACCTCAAGAGAGAGGGTCGTAGGATCAGGGTACATCCGGAGTACCCCAATTTGAAGGAGTAAGGGTTTGTCAGCACTTGCGTGAAGTTCATGGTTCGTGGTACGAGATTGAAGACTTGAAGTGGAACTATATCCTTTTAATATTTGGTGAATTACTTGTTTACTTGGTTGTGTTATTTGGTGTTGGAAATGCTATTATTTTGTTGTATATCATGTTGCACGCTCCGGTTTGCCACATCACCTCCCTCACTGAGTAACTTTGAGTAGTAATTCCTCGTTTTAAAATGTTACTGGGGCAGTTAGATTAACTACCTTGAGTGCCGTGTTGCTGGTTGCCTATCGTGCTGAGGCTGGATGCCTACATGTGAATTGTATGAAGTTGTTGTTATATGATCTACTTTGAGGCTTGGCCTTGTATGTATTTGTTAGTCTTGATGGAGTTTGTGTTGTAATGTAAAGTAAGCTCGTGATAATGGTAGTAGGGATGTAATATTTGAAAATAGGCTTTATCACTTTGAATGCATGCTTGTGTGTTAAGGAAGATTGAATGATGAACTTAATATATGAGTATAGCATGTAGTTAATGTTATAGTATTATGAGAAGTGGTCTTATGACTCGAAGTTCTAAAGATATGTCTTGCATGCCTGTATGATTTGCTTTCGTTGATTTCCAAGGCTCGGATGACCTAGAGGAATTGTTGTTGTATTATGGTTATACTTGCTGCTTGTAGGTCTTTGTTTAGTCCTATAAACAGGGGAGACCCAATCTGTTTTCCCTAAATTTTCGTGCCTTGGTTTTTGGGATCGAGACCCTGGTCTCGTGAGGGATCAGGGTGTTACAGTTGTGGTATCGGAGCTTAGATAGCTCACAGTCGGGAAAGGGTCTTCGGCCTATTGGGTAGTGACCTTGATCGTGTGTTTGCAAAGTGTGTTACATGGATAGAGTACCATACGTGACTTGTGTGCTAAGTAGGTTAATATGTCATGTCCTCAGAATATGTAAAATGTGTATTGATGTGGGCTTGTGCCTGTTTGAGTGAAATGTGTTCCTATGTGTTATATTTGTATGAAATATGAAGATTGTGTGATACGTATAGCTATGTGATCATGTGTGACTTAAATGAGAAATGTATGTTACGTGATTTGCCTATGTGAAATATGAATAATGTGTTAGCTGAACAATTATGTGACCTTGTGTACTTTTATATGGTATATTTATTAATATTAGTATCTTATATATTCATCATTGTATGCATACATGCATTACCCGTCACATATGGTAAGTAAACTCTCCCCTATAAGAGATGATCAATAGCGGCACATTTGGAGGCGAGAACCAACAAGAAGAGGGAACATCTAGCATTATCTACATATATATATACAACTTATGTCCTGTGGAGAAATGTTGTTCACGGTTGAGCTTCTAATGCGGTATTCTCTTTGGCCTTCTAGTTGGGAGTTAATTGGTGACAGTTGATATTTAAACAACAATTTTCATAGGTAACATCTCCTGAGGATCTTGGATGCATCTCTTATTTGGTATCGTACATGGAATACTCGTAATATACTTCTATTGGAGGAATTGCACTCAAAGATACTCCATCAGTATTCTTTATGCGGTTTCTTGTTGGAATTCTTATTCGGGGCCTCACCTATGGCATTGTATTATCTTGGTATTCACATATAGATTTCTTATTATTAACTTCTGATACTAATAGATGAGATTCTTATATGGTGCTTCTATTTGGTTTTCTAAACGGTACTTCCATAAAAGCCTTTATTTGGCTATATTAATTGGGATTCCTTCTAAAGAGCTTTTGGTATTCTAAGTGGAATTATCGATAGCAATGGTATGTGTATTTCTCTTGGTAAACTTGTCAGTACAATTATTGGCTTCAAGTCTGACTAGAGTTGTTACAACTATTGAAGGATTATTCTGGAGCCTAAGAAATTGCGAGGACGCAATTTTTGTAAGGAGGGGAGAGTGTGACGACCAAGAACCTCATCATATTCATTTTAAATTGTTGAATGTCATATTTGAGCATTAAATGTGCATTTATTCAATTTTTAGCATAAGGCTCTATTCATATTTGAGCATTAAATGTGCATTTATTCAATTTTTAGCATAAGGCACTATTCATAAAAAAAATTTACTATTTAATTTTTTTGAAACTGTATTTTTCTTCTTTCACATATCGTGTAGGAGAAATGTGAAAAATATTATTTTGTGTATTTGATGTTGGGAGTGTGCATTTAGAAAATAGTTTTCGTCCTAAATGAATAGTAAAAGTTATTACTTAAACTAAATTAGTTAGACTCTATTGCATTTTTAAGCTTAGTTGATTTAGTCTTGGTTATTTTTAAAACCCAAATTATCCATCCACCTATTGAATACCTCATATATCATACACACATTTATAACTTAGCAAATAAAAGAAAGAAAAAATAAACCCCCAAAGAGCCCCTCAAACCGTTGAACCAGAGAAGGAAAAAGGGGGGGAAAAAAACCTCACTTCAACCCTTACATTTCAAGCTCTTCCAAGCCATCTAGGAGTGATTCCAAGAGTTTTTAAGCCTTCTTCTAGCTCCTTTGCACGTTTTGGTGAGGAATATAGTATAATATTGCATTTTTTATGTTTATGTTGAAATTTTGAATTTCTAGATTTGCACATATTAGCTTATAAAATGCTTGGTTATGGTGTTATATGATCTCTACATGTTATAGAGACTTAGTTTATGAAGTTTGATGGCTTGTTTTTGGAATTAATGCAAGAATCAAATTCTTGAAGATGATGAATAGTATTTGTGAATAGTAACCTGTGAATTTCGGGGTTTTTGCATTTCTAATCATTGTATTGCTTCTAATACATGAAATAATAGCTAGAAAACTTGTAGAGTAAACTTTTGACATGTATTTGCTTGTATGCCTATGTATTGTTTGTTGATTAGCTAATTGCATGAAATGGTGTTGAGAACTTGAAATGCCTTTAAGATGTTTGAGGAAGTGCCTAGGTGAAGCTTTAAGTTAGTTGTGGAGTTAGTAACATACTAATCTAGTGCATTGAGCAAGAGGTTAAACTAATTAAACATTAGTGCAAATGTAGTAATCTGGGCAGCCTACTGTCCATCACGTTTGGAACCATTTTTGACATAGCAAACGTACTCTAAAATTAACTAAATTTACACAGTAGCTAGATTAGGAAGTTCTGAACAAATGTTGATTTCTAGAGCTAAAACTAATTCTAACGTTTTGACACTCCGATTTAAGCATTTCAGAAATGTGTCTGAAAATCGCTGGTGCAGGGGCAGTTTGCGCAGTTGCATGAAAAAGTACGTAACTTGTGGAATTTAGACTGGAATTGAGTTCTTCTTGGGGCTAAAGTCATCTACACTCGAAGAGCTACGTTTATACATAAAAATCAGAGAATTTGGAGATGAATAGAATAGGTAAATAATTTGATAAAATTAGGGTTATGTTAGAAGATTTGGAAAAATGCATGCTTTTATGGAGCTCTAACTTGACTTGTTTTGAGTTTTGAGGTAGTGTGATTGAAGCTTTATTTTGTGTTATCTAAGGGTGCTATAGGTGACATTAAACTTAGATTAGTGTTTAAATTGGTTAGAACTTGATTAATTGAATTGCACACAAAAAGGGGCTATGCGTATATTTGTTGTCCGGATGGGTTTGAATGCCTTGAATGGTGTTATATATGTTAGATAATGTCTCTAATGCATTTATGGAATTGATTAAAGGTATCGTTAGGGGACTTTGGAACAAAGGTTTTAATTCGACTTGTTTGATTATGTAATTAGTCTTAGATGTGTTAGGAAGCCTCTAAAATATAATTATGACGCTTAATTGCTAATCGGATTAAATAGGTATAGTTCAAATAACCTAAGAGGTTTTTCGAAGTTTTTGAGTTAACATGCTTAAAAATGGGATTTCTTGGCATTTACGTGGGTCATAAGGTGGCAATAATTGATTAGTAAAGTTAGATTTAGAATTTTTTATCCTGTGTGAAGTTTAGAACATATTTTGTAAGCATTGGAATAGTGATTTGTTGGATTTCTTGAAATTTGGTTGAGCTTATTAAATAATTAATTATTTGAATTGCTATAATTACTATATTTGTCTATTGAGTGAGTTATAAATTGTGAGTTGAGAAAAAATGAGCATGATAACTTGAATTATCTTATGAGTAGCTAGAGTTGAGCTTAGACTAAGTGGTTAACTTGTTGAACATGTAAGTTGAAATGTGAATTAAGGGTGATTAACTGTCATTTAGCTAATTAAATAAAAGTAGGGGCATGTGCACGCTAATGATATTAAGCAAAGAACGTTTCTAGTCGTGTCCTCTAAGTTTAGTTAAGATAATGTATGTTTAGCGATTTTGGAGTTTGATATTGTGATGTGAACTTGTAGAACTAGTTAGTTAATTGCACGATTAGCATTCTTAACTCATGTAACTTGTGTATGGTTAATCGGATGAATGAAGAATGATTTTATTGCATAACCGCCTAACTAGGAATTGAAGAGAATTGAGGTCATGGGAGAAGATTCAAAATAGTGTTCGACTTGGTTTTGTATGTTTGGCTTCCTAAAGGTGAGGGAGTCTTCATATCTTCTGTGCATCTTAACTTGATTTATTATTTCTAAATTGAATTATGTAGTAATTGATAAAGTTTATATGTATTATTTTACTTGCTATCTTGAGTCTTTTCATGTTATTTGTGATTAACTACGAGGGTGGCCTACTTTGTCGTTCTTATTACGTGATTTGATATTCTTGTTTCTCGTGATCTTGTCTCGGGGTTGTGCAACCTTTTCGAACATGACAACGTCGAGAAACATGGGCGGCGTTGGGCTTGTCGTGCTCCCTCGACTGCCATGGTGCCTATTCCCTTTCTCGCTGAGTATACCCCACTACCCCAGAGGCGTGGTTCACCTGCTGGGCATATGGACCTACCTCAAGAGAAAGGGTCATAGGATCGGGGTACATCCGGAGTCCCCAATTTGGAGGAGTAAGGGTTTGCCGGCACTTGCGTGAAGTTCGTGGTTCGTTGTACGAGATTAAAGACTTGAAGTGGAACTGTATCCTTTTAATATGTGTTGAATTACCTGTTTACTTGGTTGTGTTATTTGGTGTTGGAAATGCTATTATTCTGTTGCATATCATGTTGTACGCCCCAGTTTGCCACATCACCTCCCTCACTGAGTAACTTTAGGTACTCATTCCTCATTTTAAAATGTTACAGGGGCAGTTAGATTAACTACCTTGAATGTCATGTTGCTAGTTGCCTATCGAGCTGAGGTTGGATGCCTACATGTGAATTGTGTGAAGTTGTTGTTATATGATCTACTTTGAGGCTTGGCCTTGTATGTATTTGTTAGGCTTGAAAGAGTTTGTATTGTAATGTAAAGTAAGCTCATGATAATGGTAGTGGGGATGTAATATTTGAAAATAGGCTTTATCACTTTGAATGCATGCTTGTGTGTTAAAGAAGATTGAATGATGAACTTAATATATGAGTATAGCATGTAGTTAATGTTATAGTATTATGAGAAGTGGTCTTATGACTCGAAGTTCTAAAGATATATCTTGCATGCCTATATGATATGCTTCCGTTGAGTTCCGAGGCTCGAATGGCCTAGAGGAATTGTTGTTGTATTATGGTTATACTTGCTGCTTGTAGGTCTTTGTTTAGTTCTATAAACAGGGGAGACCCCGTCTATTTTTCCTAAATTTTCGTGCCTTGGGTTTTGGGATCGGGACCCCGGTCTCGTGAGGGATCAGGGCGTTACATGGTAGCGGCAAGGAGGAGATGAAGAAGAAAGAGATGAAGAAAAAATGGTAGGGTTAGGGTTTTTAAAACCTTTGGGCTGCCAATTTTTTTTCTTTTTTTTGTTTTAAAATTTCAACAACAAAAAGAGTCATAACAACACAACTTATTACATAAGCTCAAAAAAACTGAAAATCTTTTTTTCCTTCTTGTTTTGTTCCATGTTGGATTCGTCTCATCCTAATCAAAAGATAGATGAGAAAGATGTATAAGAAAAAGACAAGGGCATAGCCACAATAAGAGGCAATGCTTGCATTAAAACTTGGTCAACCATTTTGAGTTGGTAAAGCAAGATTGGGAGATGGAGAGAAAATTGTGATGATTGTGTGAGAGAGATTGGGGTGTCGACGGTGAAAAGAAGAAGAGAATGAAGGAAAGAAAGATTAGGGTAAAAACCCTTTTTGATCGACCCCCTCTCCTTTTTAAATTTTTTTTTTTTTAAGAAAAAGAAAAATGACAAACATCTAAGCCACACATATGAGAATTTTTTTTTTTAAACTATTTAACCACCCAGACCATTTAAACTCTTTTCTGGGGTTCAAGAGTTTGTGAAAAAATGAGAACATTTCGAGATTTGTTTTAAAGACTAATGAAGATGTAATCTTTCTCAAACCTATTTTCACAAATATATATATATATATATATATATATATATATATATATATATATATATATATATATATTTCTAGAACATAGAGGACTAGCTCTCCCAGAGGTTTCTATGCTCACGCCATCTAATGTATTCCTTCGGCACTCACATGGGGCCACAACCAGTTCCACAGGGTCAAGAGCAATACAGTGGGGTTTTACGTTAATACTGTCTGGTGAATGTTCTCACTCCTAACTACCTTATCAAGTATTGCCCAACAGACCCAAACTACATTAAGCTGGTGGAGTAGCATACACTGTTAGACAGAATTGCACTGGCTAAGTCAATTGTACACAAAAACGTACAGTGACTACTAGTGTCAGACAATTGTACCTTTTTGAATGTTTCTCAGGATTAAAACCCAAACCACATAAAGTTGGAGAAAGATTTACTCGGTAAAGTAAATGACAGAAATCAAACAACCTCAATACATTAAAACATTGGAACAATAATATTAGGTTGCCTCTTAGTAGCGCTAAGTTTAATGTCTTCAGCAAGACAAACTTACCTCGAGAAATATTACTTGGCTATATTTGAATCAGTGAGTTCAATCGACTCTTCGCTCAAGTTTTGCAACTTGATTGTCGGCTTTAAAATTTGTCCATTTACAAACAGAGTTTTACCTTCTTTTTTATCTTTTATCTTAACAGCCACAAAAGGGAAAATTTGTTCAACTGTAAATGGTCCATCCCATCTAGACCTTAATTTTCCTGGAAACAATCATAACTTATAATTAAACAACCATACCTCTTGTCCAGGAACAAAAGACTTCCGAGCAATCATTTTGTCATGAATCCTCTTCATTTTTTCCTTGTAAAGTTTGGAATTTTCATAGGCTTCTAACCGTATCTCCTCAACTTCATTGAGGTGGAGTAACCTGTTATCACCAGCTTTAGGCAAATCATAATTCACATTCTTAATTGCCCAATAAGCTCTATGTTCAAACTCTACAAGTAAATGACATGGTTTTCCAAAAACTAAGCGGAAATGTGACATTCCTATGGGTGTCTTATAAGTAGTCCTATAAGCCTAAAGTGCATCATTAGGCGATTAGACCAATCTTTCCTATCAGGTCTGACTATCTTCTCAAGAATTGATTTAATCTCCCTATTGGAAACTTCAACTTGTCCACTAGTTTGTGGGTGATAAAGTGTAGCAACCTTATGAGTGACTGAATATTTCCTCAATAGTTTCTCAAATGCTCAATGGATGAAATGACTTTTACCATCACTAATGATAGCCTTTGGAATTCCAAACCTAGAAAAAATATTTTCCTTCAGAAATTTCAATACTATTTTGTGATCATTTGTTCATGTTGCTACTGCTTCTACCCATTTTGACACATAATCAACACAAACCAAAATATATTGAAAACCAAAAGATGGGGGGAAAGGACTCATAAAGTCTATACCCCAAACATCAAAAAGCTCACAAATTAAAATGGGATTCAAGGGCATCATGTCCCTTTTTCCTATGTTACCTGTCCTTTGACATCTTTCACAAGCCTTGCAGAATTCATGTGCATCCTTGAATAAAGTAGGTCAATAAAATCCGGAATGCAATATTTTTGCTACTGTTCTCCGTCCTTCAAAGTGTCCACCGCATTCTTGAGAATGACTAAAAGATAAAACACTTTCTTGTTCATGTTCGGGAACACAACTATGAATAATTTGATCAGAACAAATACGAAACAAATCAGGGTCATCCCAAAATTAGTATTTTGCTTTGAAAAAAAATTGGTCCTTCTCTGCCTTAGTCCACTCCATGGGTATTTTTCCTACAGCAAGGTAATTGACAATATGAGCATACCATGGAATTTTTGAGTGGGAAATTGCAAAAAAATTGTTCATCAGGAAAAATATCATTCAAAGGAATTTCAACTTTTGGATTTTCAACCATAATGCGAGACAAATGATATGCAACAACATTTTCACAACCTTTCTTGTCTTTAATTGTCAAATCAAACTCTTGAATTAACAACAACCATCTAATGAGTCTTGGTTTAGCATCTTTCTTTTTCATAAGATATTTCAATGCTGAATGATTAGAGAAGATAATAACTTTTGACCCTAAGATGTAAGATCGAAACTTTTCCAATGCAAATACTACAGTTAGCAATTCTTTCTCAGCCATAGTGTAATTTCTCTGTGCATCATCTAAGGTACGAGTTGCATAATAAATCACATAAGATGCTCGATCCTTACGTTGACCTAAAACAGCTCCAATGGCATAATTAGATACATCACACATGATTTCAAATGGGAGAGTATAATCTAGTGGTCGGATTACAAGAGCAGTTGAAAGTGTTAACTTTAGTGTTTCAAAAGTTGTCATGCATTTGTCATCAAATTGAAAGGAAGTGTCTTGTGCTAAAAGGTTTGATAAAGGTCTAGCAATTTTGCTAAAGCCTTGATGAACCGACGATAAAATCCAGCATGGCCAAAGAAAGATCTCACCTGTTTGACAGTGGTCGGGGGAGGCCAAATTGGAGATTATATCAATCTCGACTTTGTCAACATGAACTCTGTCTTTTGACACAATGTGTCCTAAGACAATGCCTTCTTGAACCATGAAATGGCTCTTCTCCCAACTGAGAACAAGGTTAGATTCACGACATCTATTCAAAACCAAAGACAAATGATTTAAACAAGAGTCAAATGATAGACCAAAGATGGAGAAATCATCCATAAAAACTTCCAGGAAATCATTAATCATATCAGTGAAATAGTCATCATACATCGCTGGAAAGTGGCTGGTGCATTACAAATACCAAATGACATTCTTCTATATGCAAATGTTCCAAAATGACAAGTGAAAGTAGTTTTTTCCTGATCCTCAAGATCCACAGGGACTTGGTTATATCCTGAGTATCCATCAAGGAAGCAAAAGTATCATTGTCCTGCTAACCAATCTAGGATTTGGTCAATGAATGATAATGGGAAGTGATCTTTGCGGGTCATGGAATTGAGTTTCCTATAATCAATGCAAACACACTAACCCGTTGTAGTATGAGTTGGAACAAACTCTTCTTTATCATTTGTTACAATTGTGATCCCTAATTTCTTAGTTACGACCTGAACAGGACTAACCCACTTATTATCAGAAATCGGATAAATGATACCTGCCTCAAGTAATTTTACTACTTCTTTTTTTACAATTTCCCTCATGTTAGGATTCAACTTACGTTGCATTTCCCTAGATGGCTTAGCTCCGTCCTTTAAGTTAATTCTATGTATGCAAAATGAGGGATCTATTCCTTTAAGGTCGCAACGGTCCAACCTAAAGTCTCTTTGTTCCTAGAAAGTACATCTATCAGCTTAGATTCCTGTTCCTCAGAAAGGTTAGAAGCAATAATGGTAGGAAGTGTTTGGTTCGACCCAAGAAAGACATACTTAAGATGACTCGAGAGCTGCTTAAGCTCCAATTCAGTTGGAAACTGAATGGAAGGAAGCATAGGCTCCTTAGACATAGTTAAAGGTAGCTCTATGGAACAAACCTGAAGTTCTTTCTCAATTTCTGAATCATCCTTAAAAGATTTGCTATCTTCTTCAATTTTCTCCTTAAACCCAATCAAAGTAGTCTCTGGAGAATTCATTTGCATGAGGGTAAGAAAAGACTATTCGATCAAATGATCAATCTTATCCAAGAAGAAACATTCTGGACCTTCATCACTGTTGACAAACTTAGCTGCATTAGCTGCATTCAATTTTATTCTCATGTCTCCAAATGCAAGTTCTAGTTCTCCAGTTACACAATAGATTTTTTCATCGGTTGTCGCTAGGAATGGTCTCTCTAGAATCACTGGAGTTTGAAATTTTTGACTTACTCCTGGCTCCATATCTAACATAATAAAATCAACAAGAAAACAAAATTTATCAACCTGAACTAGAACATCCTCAATCATACTTCTCGAAACTCGAATTGATCTATCAACCAATTGGAGTGTGACAGGAGTCTGTTTCAGTTCACCTAGATCCAATTGTTCCAAAAGATTGTAATGAAGCAGATTCACACTGGCTCCTAGATCGAGAGCGTGATCAATGCTATGCTCACCAATATGACAAGGAATTGTAAAAGCTCATGGATCTTTTAGTTTAGGAGGAGTAAGAGACGTAAGAATGCAACTCACCTTCTCAGTCAACCTTACCTTACTTGTCATTTGAGATAAATTTCTTCTCTTTTAAGTGCACAAATCTTTTAAAAATTTTGCACAAGCAGGAATTTGCCTAATAATCTCTAAAAGGGGCAAATTAATTTTAACTTGCTTGAAAGTTTCAAGTATTTCTTCCCTTTTGGATTCTTTATCAGGTTGTTTTCCTAATGCATGGGGGAAAGGTGTTTTGGGATTTATAGATGATAGAACTTTGTCATGCAACTTTTCAACAATAATTTCATTTTCTACTGCTAATGATTCAGTGTTATCTTGAGACTTATCTGTTTGTCTAGATTGCCTAGCCTGCACATAAGCTTTAAGACTTATCTTATTATCAACTTTCTTACCACTACGCAGTGTAGTAACGACTTGCATTTGTTCAGTGGATTCCTCAGTAGCAATAACTTCGGCCTTACCCCTAAGGATTCCCATCTGGTTGGGCAGTGAGTTTTCCTTCTTCTATTTTCTGAAGGGTGCTAGCCAATTGCCCTATTTGTCTTTCCAAATTTGCAATTGATTGTGAATGAGAATGCAGAAGTTGGGTATTGGACACAAATTTTTGTAAGGATTTCAAAACCTGTTCTTCAAAATTTGCACTATACGGTCGAGAACTTGAATTGGAATTTGAAGGTACTTGATTCTGAGTGTATCTTGTTGGTAGAAACCCCGGCGGATAAGCTGGACCTCTTGGTCTTGGTTGGATAGTTTCCTGATCCTGATTCCATCGCAGGTTCGGATGATCACGAGTACCTGGATTATAAGTGTTAGAAAATGGATTATATTCATGAGAGTATCTATAAGCAGCAAGAACCTATTCCAGAGATGGATCAGTATTTGATGCAAGATCATTTTCGCCAGAATCAACTACATGCAAAGATTCTTTTCTCTTGACCAACTTTTCAAGTGCCTGAGTTAAACTTTCAACTTTTGAAGATAATGAATCATGATCACTACTTCCTACATTCTCCTTCTTAGCTCTAGATGCAGATGCCCGTTGTTAACGCCAAAATTGGGCTTGGGTCCATAGTCTAACCATGACCCGTCTTGTAGCCCCAATCCGTTCGGTTATTGGGCCAGGGCCCATATGCAATACTATAAGTTGCGGCCTACTCCCAAAGAAGCCTACTCGGAGGCCCCGATCTCTACGCTAGGCCTAAATATCGAACTATCTCATATAGGCGACTGGCGACGTACTCGGGCACGACGCGAGGCCTTGCCGGGTGCTAACAGATAAGTGACCAAGAAAGAGACCTTAAGTGACTAGCCTACCGTAGCAGAGGACGATTGACAAGTTCAGATGAAGGCCTATCCTACAGGATAAGTGGTTACTTCCTCGAAGTAGTCTACTTGATTTATAAGTCTCAGGAGGTGAAGCGACTCTCAACCTATCACAATCGCCCAGCCTACAAGAAGGGGACTACCATTGAAGGACTTGGGCTAAAAACTACCTTTATCCTACACGAAAAGTGATCAGGTAGTCTATTAGGAATACAAGTCCCAAGGATCCATGACTCTTGGTCGACCCACACTTATAAGTAGGCCACACCTACACAAGGAGAGGGCATCGAGTATTAGCTATATATAGCAATACCCTACCTCTCCTCTTTACGAAATCACAACCTACTCTTCCTATAACAACGCCGCAACTACAGTAGTTTTCGATTATCCCTCCTTATAATCCTCATTTGCTCTTCCCTTACGATAGACTACTGACTTGAGCGTCGGAGGGTCTTCGGCCGGCACCACACTTGTATCCCAAGACTCACGTTGTTCGATTACTTTCTATCTCTGTAGGTTGCTGGTGGCCCGCAATCCGTGATCGTGTATTTTGACATCTATAATTTGGCGCCTACCGTGGGGCCCTGGCAACTCAGTTACCCAAACAGAAGGCTATGAACTCTTGATCACTCTTATTTTAAAAAGCCATGGCTGAAAGCAGCATTCAAAATGATATCCAGGCACAGATAGAGGCCTTGATGACCGAGATGGAAACGTGCTAGGACAAACTTAAGGAGCTCGAGGTGGAAAACACTGTCTTTCTCCAAGAGAATATTGAGCTAGAGGAAAGGGTCAAGACCCTCACAACGACCACCGGCCCTTTGAACCGCGGGAAGACAATTGCCCATGGTGAGATGGTAGCGCCCATGCAATCCTTTGGGTCCACACCCCAGCAGATACCCAGCAGTGGAGTCTACCTCCAAACCACTGTCACAACTGAACGACCTCTAACATAGCCAGCAGACGAGGGATGACCGCGCCATGATAGGGGTGATCGCATGTGCTCTCTAACGTCTGATCCGTATAGTAAAAGACGCGAGCCTTACCCTGCAGAGGAACGAAGAAATAAACGATCACGCGATGACAAGAGACCACTTGACTAGAGGCGAGACCGCAGCCTAGACATACGAAGAATGCCAGACTACAACCTCAGTATAGCCCTGACTAAGCTTGTTCATACTTTGAAGAGGATGGGCAACGTGGTCAAGTGGCCGGAGAAGATGAGGTCCCCTGCTAACCGGAGAGATAAAACTAAGTGGTGCGACTTCCACGACGACCATGGGCACATAACTGAGGAGTGCATTGGCCTAAAAAAAGAAGTCGCAGAGTTGCTAAAGAGGGGCCACCTCACCCAATTCTTGACCGACAGAGGGAAACAAACCATAGCCCAGCGAGAGGGAAAACAAAAGGCTCGAGAGATCACCCCACCTAAGCTGCCGCGCCTTGAGCGAACAGTGAATTGTATCACTGGTGGATCGGAGGTCAGAGGTATCAGCCACTCGGCGGCGAGAAGACACGTTCGACAGGCAGTCAGTTTTGGCTTAAGGCCTCGGCTACCTAGGGAATTTGATATTGAACAGATCATCACGTTCTCTAACAACGAAGCAGCCTACTTGGATGATCAGCACCATGACGCCCTGGTGATAACATTAAGGGTGGCCAACTGCCTGGTCAAACGGATACTAGTCGACAACGGCAGCTCAACCAACGTCCTCATGCTAGATGCCCTTAGGGGCATAGGGATCGATGAAGCATGTGTCACTTGTCATTCAACCACCCTAATCAGGTTCAACGGCGAACACAAAAGTACCATTGGAGAGATTGTGCTCCCAACTTACGCCGAGGGCATTAACCACAATACTCGATTCCTAGTGATAGACTATTCATCACCCTACAATATCATACTGGGGCGTCCGTGGATCCATGAAATGAAAGCCCCCCGTCCACCTACCACCAGGTAGTCAAGTTCCCGACTAGTTGGGGAACATGAGAAATAAGAGGACAGCAAAGGGACTCTCGCGAATGCTATCGTTCTGCCTTGAGGAGGGCTGGCCATGACATTTTTGTATCAGGTGGAACAAACCACAATACAAGGTTACCCTGACCAGCCTACCATAGAAGAACTCGACGAAGTATAAATCCACCCCGACCATCCAGATCATGTCGTTTTGATTGGCTCAAAGTTAAAGCTGAGACTGCGCGACCAGTTGGTGGATTTCCTCAGCCATCACTACGACTGCTTCGCTTGGTCTCACGCGGACATGACCGAAATTGACCCGGCAGTCATGGTTCACAAACTACAAGTTGACCCAGTGCATTCTCCTGTGAAATAGAAACGGAGGAAATTCGTAGCAGAGAAGAATCGTATCATCAATGAAGAGGTGCAGAAGCTGATTGACATTGGATCCTTTCGTGAGGTCCTCTACCCTGATTGGTTGGCAAATGTGGTGGTTGTAAGGAAGAAGAACGGTAAGTAGAGAGTTTGTATCGACTTTACAGACCTGAACAATGCGAGCCCGAAAGACTCATTTCCTCTCCCGCACATAGACACAATGGTAGATGCAAGGGCAGGGCATGAGCTTCTTACTTTCATGGATGCCTTTTCCGACTAAAACCAAATACTCATGCATCCAGAGGATCAAGAGAAGACAGCGTTCATCACAGAAAGAGGGATATACTGCTACAAAGTCATGCCCTTTGGCTTGAAGAACGCTGGTGCAACCTATCAACGTTTGGTCAATAAGATGTTTGCTGATTTGCTAGGACAAACCATGGAGGTTTACATCGACGACATGCTGGTGAAGTCTCTTATTGCGGAAGACCACCTTAGTCACTTGCGCCAGACGTTTGAAATTTTGAAGAAATACAACATGAAGCTGAACCCCACGAAATGTTCATTCAGGGTCACTTGTGGAAAGTTCTTGGGATACCTAGTCACCCAGCGCGGGATCAAGGCCCACCCAGATCAGATAAGGTCCATCCTTAACATTCAGTCTCCGACTAATATCAAGGAAGTGCAGAAACTCACTAGGAGGCTCGCAGCTCTAACCAGGTTTATTTCACGGTCCTCTAAGAAGTGCCACGCCTTCTTCGATACCCTCCGGAAGAGTAAAGACTTTGCTTGGACACCTGCCTGTGAAGAGGCACTACAACAACTTAAGGCATACCTTACCAGCCCACCGCTGCTCTCCTAGCCGAAAGCTGGTGAAACCCTTATAATCTACTTGGTTGTCTCAGAGACTACCGTAAGCGCTGTCTTGGTACAAGAAGAAGGAAGGAAACAACACCCAGTCTACTATACAAGCAGAGCCCTGCTCGATGCTGAGACTAGGTACAGTCAACTAGAGAAGCTAGCATTTGGCCTCGTCAATGCAGCACGCAAGCTAAGGCCATACTTCCAATGCCATCCAATAACAGTGTTGACAACCTTCCCTCTCAAGTCCGTATTACACAAACCGAAACTTTTTGGACGACTGTCGAAATAGGCAATCGAGCTCAGTGAGTATGAAATCTCCTATCAGCCACGGACTACAATCAAATCACAAGCCCTGGCGGACTTTATGGCAGACTTCACGCCCGACATCCACTTATTAGCCGAGAAAGAGTTGTTGTGCCTTAGTGTCTCATCGAAACAAGGGAGGTGGACATTGAGCGTAGATGGGGCAAGTAACGCCAAGGGTATCAGCCTCGGGTTAGTGTTACAGTCTCCCGAAGGGGACATCATTGAGCAATCGGTCAAGTGTGGTTTCAAAGCCACCAACAATGAAGCAGAGTACGAAACCCTGATTGCGGGACTCACTTTGGCCAAGGAGATGAACGTCAAGAGGATAACTGTCAACAGTGATTCGCATTTAGTAGTCAACCAAATCCTAGGAACCTACCAAGCAAGAGACAACAAGATGGCAGCCTACTTGTCACTTGCCAAAGAGTTACTGGCAGCTTTCGAGGAGTTCGAGATAAAGCAGTTGAGTAGAGAAGATAATGGTCACGCCAATGCTCTAGCGGCCCTAGGGGCATCCACCCAAGTGGTAGCTCCTAAGGTAGTTCCCGTCGTCTACCTTTAGTGGCCCGCCGTTTGGAAAGAAAAGTCAGAAGTGGTAACATGTATCAGCAATATGCCATCTTGGATGACTCCTATCATTTAGTATATCCGAGATGACGTCCTACTTGAGGATCGCAATGAGGCGCGAAGGCTCAAAGCCAAAGCGGCCAAGTTCTGTCTCATCGAGGAAAAGCTCTACAGGAGGTCTTATTCCGGGCCCTACCTTCGTTACATCAATAAGGAAGAGTCTGATTACGTCTTGGCCGAACTACATGAAGGACAGTGCGGAAATCATTCCGGAGCATGCAGCCTCACCAATAGGGCATTTATAGCAGGGTACTACTGGCCTACTATGCGTGTCGACACCATAGAGTATATGAAAAGATGCAATAATTGCTAGATGTTTGCGCAAGTTTCTCATCAACCGCCTGAACCACTTGCCACGATTTCTACCCCGTGGCCATTCATGAAGTGGGTTATGGACATTGTAGGTAAACTGCCAACCGCACAGGGACAGCGCATCTATATGCTCGCCGTTACTGACTATTTCACCAAATGGATCGAGGTTGAGGCCTATCACCAAGTCCGAGATAGAGAGGTGAAGAATTTTGTGTGGAAGAACATTATATGTAGGTTTGGGGTACCAAAGGAAATCGTCACAGACAATGGCTCCCAATTTATTATTCGCGACTTCCAAGACTTTTGCAAAGAATGGAAGATCCAGTTAACCTTCTCCACTCCACACTATCCACAAGCCAATGGTCAAGCTGAATCATCCAACAAGATAATCATCTCGACTCTCAAGAAGAGATTGGAGAGTTCGAAAGGAAGAAGGGCTGACGAGCTCCCGGGGGTGTTATGGTCCTATCGGACTACGGCAAGGTCTTCGACGGGAGAGACACCATTCTCCTTGGTTTACGGCGCAGAGGCAGTCATTCCAGTGGAAGTTAGGCTTCTAACCCTCCAGGTTGTGCAAGCGTCCGAGGAGCAGAATAGTCAAGAACTTAGTCATTTGCTCAACACTATTGATGAAAAGAGAGAACGGGCTCTTGTTCGAATTGCAACCTACCACCAGAAGGTAGCACGACACTTCAATAAGAACATCCGAGTCAGGACCTTCAAAGAAAGAGATTGGGTCCTGAGGAAGGTATTCCAGAACACCAAGGAAATCAACGCCGGGAAGCTAGGACCTACT
The DNA here is from genome assembly GCA_037974665.1 of Ehretia macrophylla. NCBI lineage: Eukaryota > Viridiplantae > Streptophyta > Magnoliopsida > Boraginales > Ehretiaceae > Ehretia > Ehretia macrophylla. The sequence continues at coordinate 35,736,596 of CM075768.1, forward strand.
TGGGAGGGACCCTACCTCATCACAAAGGTGGTCGGTCATGGAGCCTATAAGCTTTGATCCGTAGAGGGCAAAGACATTGGAAATAGTTGGAATGCTGTCCACCTCAAGAAGTACTACTTTTAGGCATATTGTTAGCTCGCCCACTAGGGGTTGATAGACTTGATTAGTTTCTCCCTCTATGGGGTTAGTAGTTTCTAGTTAACTACCCCTTCGTGGGGGTCTTTCGTTAATACCACTGTAGTTCGTTGCACGCCCAGGCGCGAGTCAACGTAGTGAGTTTCAATGAATGAAACACTTTTCTTAGTTTAATTCATTCATCTTATCATCAACTCAAACATGGGGAACCTATCCAGGGGCAAACTAACCAGGCATACCCGCGCGCAATTGATGCGATAACAACGTATGCTTCAAAGTAGTAGCCTCTCATGACTAACCTATGGTCCTACATGACCGTGCTGGGTCCTATGAAGACTAGCCTATGGTCCTACGCGGCCACACTAAGACGCCTAAAGGGCACAACCTACTATGGTAAGGTCCAAGTGATATACCTACCAACTAAGACGCCTAAAGGGCGCAGCCTACTATGGTAAGGTCCAAGTGATATACCTACCAACTAAGATGCCTAAAGGGCGCAACCTACTATGATAAGGTCCAAGTGATATACCTACCAATTAAGACGTCTAAAGGGCGCAGCCTACTATGGTAGGGTCCAAGTGACCTACCTACCAAACAAGACGTCTAAAGGGCGCAACCTATATACCTACCAATTAAGATGCCTAAAAGGCGTAGCCTACTATGGTAGGGTCCAAGTAACCTACCTATCAAACAAAATGCCTAAAGGGCGCAACCTGCTATGGTAGGGTCCAAGTAACCTACCTACCAACTAAGACGCCTAAAAGGTGTAGCCTACTATGGTAGGGTCCAAGTAATATACCTACCAATTAAGACGCCTAAAGGGCGCAACCTACTGTGGTAGGGTCCAAGTGACCCACCTACCAACTAAGATGCCTAAAGGGCGCAGCCTACTATGGTAGGGTCCAAGTGATATACCTATCAATTAAGATGCCTAAAGGGCGCAGCCTACTATGGTAGGGTCCAAGTGACCTACCTACCAAACAAGACGTCTAAAGAGCGCAACCTATATACCTACCAATTAAGACACCTAAAAGGCGCAGCCTACTATGGTAGGGTCCAAGTAACCTACCCACCAAACAAAATGCCTAAAGGGCGCAACCTACTGTGGTAGTATCCAAGTGACCCACCTATCAACTAAGACGCCTAAAGGGTGTAACCTATTCTGGTAGGCTCCAAAGTGGTTAACCGATCAATTGAGAGTCCTAAGCGGAGTAACCTACTAAAATAGAATTCGAAATGTGTAATGTACTAACTCGACCTTTCGTATGCTGCAACCTACTACGGTGGGCTCTAAAATTAGCAACCCATCAACTTGGGATCCTAAGCGGACCCACCTACTATGGTAGGCTCTGAAATTATCAACCTACCATGTTAGATTCCTATGCAGACTGACATGCCGTTGAAATAGGATGCGACAAAGTCCCATACGGACTAACTTATGGTCTAGCGGCCTGTGACGATGGGAGTCAACTTGCAAATATATCCTCTCGTGGCCAAACGTGGGTCCTAAGGGGATCAACTTTATATTAAGCATGGCCCATTGCGGCTGAGTAAGATCCTATGTGGACCAACCTACGGACCTTCGCGACCATACAAAAGTCATATGCGAACCAACTTGCGATCTAACATGACTATGCGAGAGTCGTATGAGGACCAACCTACAAGTGGTGTGACTTTTGAAGGCCAATCTACCCTACGTAAATCCATGCAATAGTAGGCTACTTTTGGGACAAGCACACTAAAGGCCAAACTACCTCTACGGTAGTCTGCTCTTCTAAATTGGGGTAGATAGCAACCATTCGATCAAGAGCAATAAAGCTTACCTACTAGTAGCCACCTCGAGTCAAGCTCACTCGACAGTAGGCCACTTCTTGGCCAAACAAACTATGAACCAGACTACCACCGTGGTGGTCTTATCTCCTAACTTGAGGGTAAAAGATAACCATCTATTCCAGTTAATAGAGCCCCAAAGACCGAATGCTTGGCGCTAAGCCTACACCACTACAATAAGTAGGGAAAAAGCATAGTCAAAGACCACGAGCAGCATTATGGTAAAACCAACGCTAAGTAGCTCACAATACAACAAAGCTCGTACAAAGCGTAAGCATAAAAACGTTGTATGCATGGTACACACACTTAAAAGGGTAAACTTATAAGTCATCGGTGCCTATCATACCAGGATACACCTAGAAGCACAATATGCGCAACACTTGCATCCGAAATGTCAAAGTCAATAGTAACAGTATCTACCATACATCAAGGAGTACTATGGGCACACTACTTCATAGCTAAGCGGAATTTGCGCTACAAGTCGTCAAAGAGAGAAGATCGACAAACTAAAGAGAGAGATTCTCCGCGAGCTTGTCATAAACGTTGGGCTAGCTAGCTTGTTTGAGTCGATCTAACCTTCGAGTGACATATCAGTACAACAACGAGAGTACATAACAAAGGGATACCCTTACTTGTAACTACCAAACTATTATCTGAAAGTGCTACAGCGCGTCGGCTCCACCATGGCAACAAGATGAAGGTCCAAAAAAGTAGTTACCTGAAGAAGGGAGTGTGCTATGTTGTCGACGGCCGCCGAGTCACGACCTCAGGGCGCCAAATGAGTCTATTCAAGTTCGAGGGTGCCAAGAGGTCACCTACCGTCAAGATTCAAAGATCATAGCCTACATGAGGATGCTAAGTTATTGCCTACAATAAAGGTTAAAAAATCGCAACCTACGTTAGGTTCGAGCGACTAGCTTAAGCTAGCTCCAAAGTCTAGCCTACGTGTAAGGGCATCTAAAGAGCAACTTACATATAGAACTCATACAAGAAGGAACTCCAAGGAGTAACCTACATAAGAAAAATGTAGCTGGCGAATTGTAAAAACAAAAAAATATAGGCTACAAAATTGCGGAAGAGAATTGTAGGTTGCGAATTGCAAGACCAAAGAATGTAGGCTATGAATTGAAAACAGTCATTGTAGGTTGCGAAATTGTGCACTACCACGTGATAGGCTGTGAAATTATGCACAACCGCATGGTAGGTTGCAAATTGTCGACTCCAATATCACGCACCTAAAAAGCATCATATGCCTATTACGTACATTCGAGAGTTTGCTCGGGGTCAGTCACCCCTAAGGGTCTTAGGGGATCGCCTACTATCAAGGTCTAAGAGACTAGCCTATGTAAAGTCTAAAAGACTATTCTATGTAAGGTCCAGGAGACTAGCCTACAAAGAAGAACTTAATAATTGCAACCTACGTGCAGGAAGCCGCGCATAAAGAAATTGTAGGCTGCTCAAGTCATTCTTGGGGATTGTAATCTATGTGAAAGTAAGACTTGGCTACGTAGGTTGCGCCCAACCAAGACTTGGTTATATAGGTTGCGCCCAAGCAAGTCTTGGCTACGTAGGTTGCGCTCGAACTTGCTTAATGGTAGGCCCCTCATTCAGTCCAACAAACTACGAAGTTAAGCTACCGCATGCGGTAGGTGGGGCCTTCGGCTTGGCGAAATACAATTGTTTACTACTGTAACGAGCAAAAAGGCCACTAGCCGAGTCGCTTATGAAAAAGGAAAGAGAGTATAAGGGGAGGTTACTCACTACAGATGAGAAACTACAATGACAATCTACTCCGCTATGAGAAATAACAAGAGAAATACAATTGCGCATACCAACATCTTGTGTAAAAATTTTCAAAGATCGGGTGTCATGACGAATCGCAAGAGCATCTCAAAGAGTTTACATGTCGGTTGACTTAATTACAAGGCCCATACTGCTGAAAAAAAAAGCTACAAGCGGACTATAATTGAACTAGTACTACAATGTTGCACACTTCAAAATTTTTTACTCTGGTCAAAGGCATCGTCGGGATAGAAGCCCAACCATCTTTCTAAGGTATGCCAAGACGATATAATATCATATACTATTACCATGGGAGAACTCATTAGTGCAAATTTAACGACGTTATTATACGGTGCCAAACATAGCATGTTACTTACCACACAACTACTTGAACTTTATAGTCTTAGGATGATATTGCATAATATATTATTATATAGCATGATTGCCATTATTCGAGATCTAGGCAGCATTGGCATCTTATAGTAGTAAATAGTATATTATATTAGTATATTATGATATATTATTGAACAGAATGTTGCCATTTGAATTATAGTCAGCATTGACAACTTATGATATTATATAATATAACATTTGCATGTTGCCATAAGTTTGACGTGAAGCTTTAGCCTACTTACAGTACAACGCCTAGCACTCAAAGGACGTGCACGTTGGCACGTGAAGAAAAAAAGTCATATGCTGTCAAGTACAAGACAACATCATTTGATGGTAGTTGTCACCGAGGAACGTGCAGGCTCCCTACTAAAAAAAAGAAAAAGGAAAAGCAGTAGAAGTAAAAAATGTGGTAGGCTGCGAAATGCTGAAACAAAATGGTAGGCTGCAAATTTCAATAGGTAATGGTAGGATGTGGACCACGAGACCGAAGATAGTAGGCTGCGAATTGGACATTGAAGACTACAAGCTTGTTAATTTAATAAGCCGTACCCACTGATCAACTTTGCAAATCACATATTCACGTGATCATACATATTATTATAATATTAAATATGTAATCATACATATTATTATAATATTAATACGTGATCATATTTAATATATTAATGTGCACATCACATTATTATAATATCACATATTATATTGTACAATACAATGCACTACCATGCATGACAATCTGAAATTGGACCTGTGGACTGACGCGAAACAAGAAGAAGAATGTTGAAACAAAGGACAAGTATGATCTGCCTTGTCAAGCCACACATTTAATGCGCGAGGGCCCCACGTTTTTCCTAACTGCAAGCAAGAAATATGGAGCAAGGCTGACCCCACGCGTGTGTCAGCTCCTGATTGGTGAACCAATCAAGTTTTGGAATATAAATGTGTAGACCGCTTGTCCTACTAGCTGCAAAAAAAAGGAAGAAACGAAAATTGGTTTCGTAGCCTACTCCAAAGAAAAGTTTCGCGAGTTGTAGTTCGTAGGCTGGGAGTCAGCGTGATCAAATGGTGTAGGCGGCGGACTTGCAGCAAGTATAATGGTAGTCTGCGATGTTTCAAGAGAAAATGGTAGTCTACCACATTGTGAAAAGCAACGGTAGGCTGCGGTTTGTGGAGGCAACTTGTAAGCAGTGAGTTGGCAAGCGAGTGATAGCACATAGTAGGCTGCGGAACCATAATACACAGGGTGGTAGGATACGGAATTGCTCGCCAACATATGGTAAGTTCTGAACTTTCCACACGATAAGTTACGAAGTCATGCCCGAACTGAAAGTAGGATACACCACTACACATTGAATATGTACATCATTCTTGAGCGTGTTTCGGCCAAGTAAGCCCCTCCACCTCATGCACATGATCCCCTCGTAGTTTGCAATGACGATTATGATTGGAGCAAAATTGTGCCCGAAGATTCTTCAATTTTAGCTCGGGGTCCACTCACAGCCGCGTGCTCCCAAGCGCCTAGTCCCGAGGAGTGTGAACCGAAGTTATTTTACGAACAATTACTCCCTAACTCGAAGACTCTTCGACTTAAGGAGTGAGGGACTAATTGTTAACGCCAAAATTGGGCTTGGGTCCATGGTCCAACCACGACCCATCTTGTAGCCCCAATCCGTTCGGTTATTGGTCCAAGGCCCATATGCAATACTATAAGTTGCGGCCTACTCCCAAAGAAGCCCACTCGGAGGCCCCGAGCTTTACGCTAGGCCTAAATATCGAACTATCTCATATAGGCGACTGGCAACGTACTTGGGCACGACCCGAGGCCTTGCCGGGTGCTAACAGATAAGTGACCAAGAAAGAGACCTTAAATGACTAGCCTACCGTAGCAGATGACGATTGACAAGTTCGGATGAAGACCTATCCTACAGAATAAGTGGTTACTTCCTCGAAGTAGTCTACTTGATTTACAAGTCTCAAGAGGTGAAGCGACTCTCAACCTATCACAATCGCCCAGCCTACGAGAAGGGGACTACCATTGAAGGACTTGGGCTAAAAACTACCTCTATCCTACACGATAAGTGATCAGGTAGTCTATTAGGAATACAAGTCCCAAGGATCCGTGACTCTTGGTCGACCCACACTTATAAATAAGGCGCCTACACAATTAGAGGGCATCGAGTATTAGCCATATACAGCAATACCCTACCTCTCCCCTTTACGAAATCACAACCTACTCTTCCTATAACAACGCCGCAACTACGGTAGTTTCCGATTATCCCTCCTTATAATCTTCATTTGCTCTTCCCTTCCGATAGACTACTGACTTGAGTGTCGGAGTGTCTTCGGCCGGTACCACACCGGTGTCCCAAGACTCACGTCGTTCGATTGCTTTCTGTCTCTATAGGTTGCTGGTGGCCCGTAATCCGTGATTATGGATTTTGATATCTACACCCGTTTGCGTGAATTATTACTCAATTTAATGAACAATTCCTAAGCTTCTTCTGGGGATTTTTCAAGAAGTGAGCCATTACAAGTAGAATCAAACATACTTTGATTGTGTTCATTCAACCCTTGGTAAAATTTTTGAGCTAATTGCCAAACAGGAATACTGTGATGTGGACATACATGAAGGAGGTCTTCATATCTATCCCAACTTTTATGGAGGACTTCGCCAGGCAATTGAGCAAAGTTGCTAATTTGATTCCTATAATCATTAGTCTTTGAAGAAGAGAAAAATCTATCTAGAAATTATCTTTGCAATTTTCCTAAGAGACTATTGATCTAGAAGGTAATCTATAAAGCCAACTTTGTGCTTGACCTTGTAAAGAAAATGAAAACATGGTTAACTTAACAACTTCATTTGAAGCAGATCTAGTATTGATTGTAGTGCATGTTCGGACAAAGTTGTCAATGTGATTATACGGATTTTCATTGGAAAGACCGTGAAAAATGGGAAACATTGATATCATGTGGGATTTAATCTTAAAGGCCTCTACAGTTTCAGGTAGATCAATGGCTTGAGGAGGAACATAATAACTGGGTGTGGAATAATCTTTAATGCTCCTCCTAACATTTCCTACTTCTCTACCAGTATTTTGGTTTTTGTTTCAATCCTGATTTTGGTTTGGATTAGGATTCAGGTTTTGTTCAGCCATGGATTGAGTTGAAAGCTTTTGTGCTTGACTTCTAAATTAAAAGTTTTTTCAATTTTCGGATAAAAAACAGAGATTGGTAGCTTTAAAGATTGACGACTATGCATACAAGGAATAACAAGACTAAAAGAAAGAAAGAAAAGACACTAAATGAAAAAGTACACAAAAGAAATGAAATTTAAAATCTAAATTTGGCTCAAAATATATACATATAAACAAATATATACATAAGTTAAATACTTACCTCAACTGACGAACGCCAATCCCCGGTAATAGCGCCAAATTTTGATCGTGTCATTTTACAATCAAAATAAAAGAGTAAAATAATAGAAAACAACTTTACCTCTAATTACCACATAGACATGGTGAGTCGAGGGTCGATCCACGGAGATTGAAATTACCAAATTAAGTTAAGCAATTAATTTAGAATTGATTGATTATTTTCCATCACGGATGAGTTTGTTCTAAGTCCAAGAGTCCAAAAGATGCGGCAAATTATAAAATTACATAATTAAATTACAATACAATTTTAATTAAGTCCAAGAGTTGAATGTGATTCATGATGGTAAATGATTTGAAATATTCAAGTATAATGTTATGGATTCAGATTTAAAGATTAAATCATTCAAAAATAAGGCTACAAGCTCCTACTTTTGAAGTTGGCCTCAGATACGTAAGTGACGAGATTTATTGATTATCAAGATTGGAGGTGTTGGTACAACCGAACTATATCCAATCTCACAATTAATCTTTCCCTTACGTAACCTAGAGATGTCAGTACAACCGGACTATATCCATCCGAGATAGTCTCATATTGCCACTAGTTTACAAAATCGGGCGCATGTGTATTCTTGATAAACGAAAACATGACATCAAGTCTATGCATGATTAATCAAGTAATACTTATCGAGAAAAGAAAATACAAGAAATAAAATAATTTGAATCCAAGAATTAAGTACAAAGAATATCCTCACTTATTACCACCTCGAATCTTGGGTTTAATGTGCCATAATAACAATTACAATACAGAAAATCATATAGAAAATCAAGAAATCTAAAGAATACTTATTGAAAACAGTGGGTCTTGATTCTTTGGAATGACTTTGATTTGACTATGGCCTCCTTGATTCGGGCTTTGAACAAAATTACTTCTAAGCTAAAAATATAATATAAAGCTAACAACAACAAGAGCAAAATCTAAGAAAATGAATGATGTAAATGAAATAGCAAGGGGGTATTTATAGGAAAGATTGGGATACTATTATGGCGGCTACTGTTCATTGTTACTATTCACACATCACTATTCATCCAGTGACTTACTATTCACACAGTGATGTCAGCGCCTGGGTTAGCATCATATAAGTGCCTGTCAGCGCTTGGGTCATGCATTTTTACTGTTCACGCTCAGCTGGTTACTGTTCAAGGGTTGAATTTTACCATTCACGCGTTGACCGTTGACTTTGACTTTGACCAAAAGTTGACCAAGGCTACTTCAAGATTTTTCGGCGTTTTGAGTCCGTTTCCGCACTCCATTTGGCCAAATTCAATCTCGATTTGCTCGTGTCAAGGTCGTTCTACCTTCTTCCTTTAGTGATGTATCGACGATCATTTCCAAATACTAGCATTTGACATCATTTTCACTATTTTTCCTTCAAAATCTACATTGCACTAAATTTGTATCAAATATTCAATTTAAGCTTACAATAATAGTGCAATCGTACATGATTTAAAGAAATGGTGTCATTACTTGTGGGGTAATTAATGATTACCCCACAAGTAATCATTAATTGATTACCCCACAAGTAATGACGCCATTTCTTTAAAGCAAAGACAACAGCAGCAAGCTCAAGATCATGCGTAGGGTAATTAAGTTCATATGACTTCAATTTCCTCAAGGCATAAGCTATCACCTTACCATTTTGCATAAGAACACAACCCAAACCTTTTTTCGAGGCATCATTATAGATCACCAAGTTATCAGTCCCTTCAGGCAATGCAAGGATAGGAGCAATGGTAAGTCTCTTATTCAATTCCTAAAAACTGGCTTTGCATTTCTCATCCCAATTAAACACTGTTTTCTTTTGAGTTAAGGAAGTTAATGGTCGAGCAATTTTGGAAAAATCCTTAACAAATCGCCTATAATAACCAGCCAATCCCAAGAAACTACAAACCTCCGTGATAGTCTCGAGTATTTTCTAGGACATAACTACCTCAATTTTTACAAGATCTACAGATATTCTCTTCTGTGAAATGATATGGCCTAGAAAGGCTACCTAACCAGAATTCACACTTGCTAAATTTGGCAAATAATTTATGTTCTTGTAGTGTTCGCAGCACAATTCTCAAGTGTTCTTCATGCTCGGCCTCAGATTTAGAGTACACTAGTATGTCATCAATAAAGATTACCACAAATTGGTCAAGGTAGGGTCTAAACACCCTCTAGTTCATAGTGGTTGTACCTGGTTCTAAAAGCAGTCTTGGGCACATCCTCTTTTTGGATTCTCAGCTGATAATAGCCCTATCTCAAATCAAATTTAGAATACACAATGGCACCTTGCAACTGATCAAACAATTCCTTAATCAAAGGCAAATGATATTTATTTTTCACAGTCACTTGATTAAGACCCCGATAATCAATGCACAATCGCAAAGTACCGTCTTTCTTCTTTACAAATAACACAAGAACATCCCAAGGCGATGAGCTAGGCTGAATAAAACCCTTTTCAAGTAAACCCTGTAGCTGAATTTTCAACTCCAGCAACTCAGGGGGAGCCATTCTATATGGGGTTCTAGAAATAGGATTAGTTCTTGGCAACAAATTAATCACAAACTCTATTTCTCGATCAGGTAGTAACCCAGGCAACTATTCAGGAAATACCCTGGAAAATCTTTTACAACAGGTACCTCATTCAGTTTCAATTTATCCCCAGGTTGATTAATTAAGTATGCTAAATATGCATCACAACATATACCCAACATTTTAGTAGCTTTAATAGAAGAAAGGATGTGAGTCCCAGTAGATTTCCGACTCCCAACAATTTTAATTACAGGTCGTTCAGGTATCTCTAAAGTTACAATTTTCCTTCTACAATCCAGATATGCATAATACCGCCCCAACCAGTCCATCCCCAAAATAGCCTCAAAGTCCCGAAATGGCATGATAATTAAATCAACAGGATATATGTGTCCCTCAATGCAAATATCACAATCTTTACACACAGACTCCGTAACAAATTTAGTACCCATAGGATTACCTACTTCAATTACATACGGCAATTTATCAACTTTTAAAGCAGTAGATTGTGCACACATAGGAGTGATAAATGAATGTGTAGCCCCGGTGTCAATCAAAATGACTACTGACTGTTTATTAATAAGAAAAGTAGGCTCAACCACTACTGTCGTATCAGGTAGCTCTTCCTGGTCTAAAGCAAATACCTGTGCCTGGCCTCGTGGAACTGCAGCTACACCTGATGCTCGGGTCTGGGCATTCTGGCCGGATGTCTGACCCTATCCCGACTTAAACCTGGGGAAATCTCTAGCTCGGTGTTGGTCACTACCACAACCAACGCATCGACCCAACTTCTTCCAACACTCTGCCTCAGAATGCCCCTTGCGATTACAATGACTACACTGCTGGTTTTTTCTTGCAGCAGTGCCCCACGTAGGAGCCCTGTAAGTGGATGTAGCGGAGCTACCTTGCTGAGATCTAGAGGCAACTAGTCGGGTCTATGACTGTCCCTGTGGCTAGCTCTGAGTTGGCCTTGGCTGAGACTGTACCTGAACTAGTCTTGGGTAGCTCTGGGTCTCCCTCGACTGCTGAACCTGAATAGGCTACTGAAACTGTCTCTGATAACCTTGACTCTAAGACTGATACTACCATTTACTTGACTGACTAGACTCGGCCAACATATCTGTCTTGCGTTTCTCATATCTCGACGCGGCCCTAACTACTGCAGTATAATTCGGATAATCTTGCGAAGACAAATTAAGCATAATATCACTTCTCAAACCTTTGATAAATCTCAGAATCTTCATGTCCTCTGGATGCACTAAAGCTGGCACGTAACGAGAGAGTCTAGTGAAAGTAGCCTCATACTGATCCACAGTCATGTTTCCCTGCCTCAGAGCTATGAACTCCTCTTGATTTCTCTCACGAGCTACCACAGATACATACTTATCTTGGAATTCCCGAACAAAGTCAGCCCACGAATGTTGTATTCTCTCAGCCTCCCATTTTTCTCAAACAGTATGCCATCATTCTTTGGCGTTACCCTCTAGTAAAAATGCAGCATAAGTGATTTTCCTTTCATCATTACACTCGAGTATCGCAACAACTTTCTCAAATTTACCCAACCACATTTCTGCCTTCATGTCATCTGGCTCTCCATAGAAGCTATACGCCCCATGGTGTAAGAACTTGTCATACAAATTACCCCCAGTAGCATCACTACCCTCGGCTCTAGCGGCCTGATTACCTCTACCAGTTCCTGGCTGACCTTATTGTGTCACAAACTGTGCAATAGTGTTCATAGCATTGGCCATTGTGGCCATAATCTGTGTGTTGCTCGGTTCTTGTACCTGCGGTACATTCCTTGCTACTCCGGCCTCTTGCCTAGGTATATCCTACCTAGAAACCTCCTCCGGTTCCCTTCTCGGTCTTCCCCTTCTCCCTATCTTGATGCTAGAAGGATGCAGTGTTATAATAGGCAATAGATAACACAAAGATAACATATACATGTTTCAAAACACCTTATGCACATAAGACAACATATAAAACACTTCACAAGCATTAAACACTAAACTTTTCATATTCATATCATATAATGTGATATGATGATATTTGCACCACTCAAACCACTGTATTTACCAACTATTACATCTTAACTTGTGGAATAAATGCAATACTTAATACACTTTTGATGCAATGTAGGTTGATCCTTAGAAGTGAAGAAATTGGTCTTAAAACAGCAAAATGCAAGTCAAAGAATTGTGCGATAGCAAAGACTCGAGAATCGGTGGTGGAAACAATGACCGTTGAGGAAGAATTTTGCCAGATCAAACTACAAATAGTGACCTTTGTTTGTTTTTCACAAACCGTACTAGTTTTTCGGGTAGAATTGGCCTTCAAAGCAAAACGCAGGTATAACCCTGTGAGCAGCATGATTTTAGCCAAAATCCATCGTTTGGATGGTCAAAACAGTGAAAAATACCCAAAAATTCCTCGGTCAAAGTCAACAATCGGAGCCGAAAAAGTCAATAGACGGGCGCTCGAGCGCGTTTCACTGGCGCTCGAGCGCCCCATATGAAACTTTCACCGTCTTCTGAAAATAACACGTGGCATAAAATCAAATGGAGCAGCAGAATGGCGCTCGAGCATGCCTTCCTAGGTGCTCGAGCGCCCATCTACACCTTTCGGAACCTTCTAGAAGCACTACGCGTCGCTAATTCAACGGACCGAAAAAGGTAGTTTAAATATAGTAGTATAAATAGTTAATAGTTGGGGGAAAATTCGGCATAGGTAATGCCCAAATTTCTAGGGCATGGGAAAATGAGGAAATCTCGTAGCTGTTCTCGGGACTCCGACCTCGGACCTCGACTTCATTTACGGGGGAGCATCTCTTTAATCTCTTTTATATTTGAATGTCGTTATAATGCCCATGTTAATTTGGGATTTTGATTATATATTAATGGTCTTTTAATTTACCGGTCTCCATGATTTGGACTGATTTAATTCTTATGCAATATATGACTTGTATTAATTAAGTATTGTCTTTCATACATAATACTTTTAAGTAAATGTTATGATTGCTTTATTTTCGTGTCATATATCCATGCTTTAATAGTGAATCAATATCTTGACAACCTTAAAGATTCCAAGAGACTATAGGTAATGCTTTTAAGTACCACCATATGTTGGTTGATCCTTTTCTATTTCTGAACAATATGTTAGATACTTCTAATCTATCGGTTGACCAATTGAAAATGGGACACACTGTTTTACAACACAAAATATCCCCCGTTGACATAACCATGAACATTCCCACACACATCACATTGGGATAGGAATTGTCGCCCTTTTACGGTGACTTGGGAAAGGCATGTTATGTAGAAATAATGTACCACCATCTGTTGCAAGATCCTTTTCCATTCAAGAAATGTGCTGACATGATTATCAGGCAATATGTGTCGAAGAGCTTTAAACATAGATTGCTCTAACATTGGCACCTGGCTGAGGGCGTAAAACTCAGCGCTACTAGGAGGAAACCTAGATTTTTAAAATGCTTTTGTGTGATTTTAGTTTTGTCTATGTGATTTTTATGCTTTTCTTAGCCCTTCATATTTGTTTTTGTTAAATGTATTTATAGGAATTTTGTTGAAATCTAGCCGCGTACTTGTAGCAGCATATTCATAATTGATTGAAACTGATGATAATCTTAAACTGTTTTGTCTACTAAATCTTTAATGAGGTTGCAGAATTATTTATCTTTTGACAAATATGGTAGACACATTTTTCATCAACATTTAATTGCTACAAATCAGGTGATATCTTTCCTTACTTCTACATTTTCCTTTAAGCCTGATTCACATGTGCTGATGAGTTAGCAAACTATAGGTTTGGGGATGTAGTATTTGTCATTTTGTTATTACTTCCATATTGTACTCTCACTTGTTTTACATTGCTATTTGCTTGAGGACAAGCAAAGTTTTGGTATAGGGGTACAAAGTGTTGCACGATACAATTTTTCACAAATATGTAAGAAACACACTATTTTCATGAGAAAGAGTAATTTGCTACTTTACTGTTTATAGGAGAATGAGTTAGATAATTTGAGGACCTGTGTTTTTAGCTATGTATTGTGAAAAATTCTTAGGAATGTCTAAAGAAAAACTTTGGGGTACTGTATTCATGAGTTAAACTTAGCTGTTCCTTTCTTCAATTGATGAATATATGAAATTGAGAAGAATGAAATAGGATTACCCTTTGTTATGAAAGCTACTTGTGATTGAGACTTAAACCCTAATGCCATGTCTGTACATTTATGTTCTGTTACTATGTCTGTATGTACACTCTGAAAAAAAAAAGAAAAAAAAAAAGAAAAAAAAAGGAGTTGTACGTACCTTTACTGTTGAATAAATTTTTGGTGTAAATATGTTGTAAATCTCTAAGCACCACTATCTTAGACATTGTAATTTGGGATATGTGCTATAGTGTAAGGTTTCGAGCCTGGATATCTCATGTGATTAAGGCACATAGGGGTCCCTTTAAAACCTGGCAACTTTAGTCATAATGGCAGGGGATTGTTGGCCTTAAAGCCCGCTACATAGGATATCCAAAAAGCAAAAGAAACTAAGCACTACAAAGAGATAGTTTTGTATTGTACTTTTTATTTTGGCAAATAAAAAGGGTAAAGGCATGATCAAGGGTTTGATTACAAATGGGTAAGAGTATCAAAGTCTAATCTGTTTAAATATTCTGAAAGATGAGAATGTTTGAACTTAATTTGCTTAGTTTTCTTCTGAATACTTACTCCAAAGCAATTGATAGAATAATTCTAAAAGAGTTGCTATTTTTAAAAACTGTTTAAAGGTTCTCTTGTTATTCTTGTCATTTACTTATGAACTTGTAAAGAAAGGTGGATTACATTTGCTCATGAACTCATTTTGACAAAGGTTAGGAATAGAGTTGTATTCATCTGCTTTTGAAATTGAACTTGCAAAATCTTGAGGTTTTCGGGTTTGAATCTATGTGCTTTAAAGTAGTCTTGCTTGAGGACAAGCAAGGTTTAGTTTGGGGATGTTGATATGACGATATTTGTACCACTCAAACCACTGTATTTACCTACTATTACATCTTAACTTCTGGAATAAATGTAATACTTAATACACTTTTGATGAAATGTAGGTTGATCCTTAGAAGTGAAGAAATCGGTCTTAAAACAGCAAAATGCAAGTCAAAGAATTGTGCGATGGCAAAGACTCGAGAATCGGTGGTTGAATCAATGCCCGTTGAGGAAGAATTTGGTTAGATTAAAGTGCAAATAGTGACCTTTGTCCGTTTTTAACAAACCGTACCAGTTTTTCGGTTAGAAACGGCCTTTTGAGCAAAACGCAAGCCAAGTCCTGCGCGCGGCGTGATTTTATCCAAAATCTATCGTTTGGAGGGTTAAAACAGTTAAAAATACCCAAAAACTCCTCGGTCAACATCTCAATCAAAGTCAACAATCGGAGCCAAAAATGTCAACAGACGGGCACTCGAGCGCGCTTCACTGGTGCTCAAGCGCCCCTTATGACCCTTTCACCATCTTCTGAAAACAACACGTGGTGCAAAATCAAACGGAGCAGCAGAAGGGCGCTCGAGTGTGCCTTCTTGGGGGCTTGAGCGCCCATCTACACCTTCTGGAATCTTCTGGAAGTGCCATGCGTCGCAAATTCAACGGACCAAAAAAGGGCCTGCTCAAGCGCGCCTACTAGGCGCTCAAGCGTGCCCCTAATTCTAGCCCTATAAATATCCCTCAACACCCAACGGAAAAGATATATAAAATAATTTTAGGATTTTATTTTAATTTTTTTAATTGCTTTTTTAGTGTTAGTTTAGGTAGTTTAAATATGGTAGTATAAATAGTTAGTTATTGGGGAAAAATACGGCGGAGGTAATGCCCGAATTTATGGGGCATGGGAAAAGGAAGAAATCTCGTAGTTGTGCTCGGGACTCCGACCTCGGACCTCGACTTCATTTATGGGGGAACATCTCTTTAATCTCTTTTATATTTGAATGTTGTTGTAATGTCCATGCTAATTCAGGATTTTAATTATATATTAATGGTCTTTTAATTTACCAGTCTCTATAATTTGGACTAATTTAATTCTTATGTAATATATGACTTATATTAATTAAGTATTGTCTTTCATACATAATGTTTTTAAGTAGATGTTATGATTGTTTTATTTTCGTGTCATATATCCATGCTTTAATAGTGAATCAATAGCTTGACAACCTTAAAGATTCCAAGAGACTATAGGTAATGCTTTTAAGTAGATCATAGTTTCTAGACTAGAAAGGAGACGTTAATTACTTAGTTGAAACAGACCATTTATACCAAGCTGCAAGGACAGTTCCATACTATGGCTCTAATGCTCGTAGATGGCAAGCACCTACATCAGAGTTAGTAATCGAGATTTTAATAGACTAAGATAATTGACTAAATTAATGCTTGTAGCTTAACCTCTTGCATAGAATTAAAGAATCCTATTTTTGAGCCTAGATTAATTGCCTTAATATTAATCTAAGCTTAATTACTACTTTCTCATATTTACACTCTCAACTCTAACTTTAGTTTAGTTAACTTAGTTTAGTTTAGTTTTAATCAAAACCCACCAATCTATCTGTCTTTAAATTTACAACACTCATTTAGAACACTTTCATATGCACTTATTCAACCAAACTAAACTTAGGAGCCTCCCTATGGAATTCGACTCCGCACTCAGAGCACACTACACTACGAAGATCCGTGCACTTGCGGGTTATTAAAACTTGGTCATTTTGCACCTAATTATAACGCACCGTTTGAACGCATCATCATGCATTTGACATTTCTTTTACATGCTAGCATGTTCCTTGCTCAAACAATTGTTCACCTAACCAATTAGACAATCACATAGTCATGCAATTCATATTTCACGTATGGAACTCTACCCACAAGCAGAGGAAATTAACCCAGCTTCATGCATTCAAATAGCTCTGATACCACCTAAATATAATGCCCCGAACCCAATCCCACACTACAGGTCAAGTCCGGACCCGTCACACGGACAAAGTCTTCTCTGTACTGTGGACAAACTGGTTAACTGCAATAAACACATAGGAGTCCCGAGCCACTAGCAAACATCTCATACAACCCAAACTTCAATATTAACGATATAACTACCCAAGACTAACCAAGCCTTGAGCCCACCAAATTTATATAACATACAAGCATGCAAGATATTCTCTAACTTTAAGACATAAATAGCAAGGCATAATGATAGGCCAAGCTCAACCTTTTAACTATCAAACACACAAGCATGCAATAAGGGAAAGTAAAACTATAATCAATTGTTACATGCCATCTACTTTACTATGATTCATACAAGATTACAACTTGTTACATCCACCAAATATATATAAGACCACATGGTCTCAAAAGAACACCAATCAACATCTTCACACAAGCTGCACATTATAGCCAACCTTAACATACAAGAAAATCACGGAAGTTGTTCAACTTGCTCTTCTTCCTCTTCTACTACGGCTACTAGCTGGGGATTCACCTCAACTTCGCCTGAAATATGTTAAATGAATAGTGAGCAACAATGCTGCCCAGCGAGGGAGGTGATGCAGCATACCGGGGCGTGCAATATGATATATAATGTGATATGCAACAAGACAACACATATTCAACACCAAGTAACATAACTAGCTAGACAAGTAATTAACCACATATAAAAAGGATACGGTTCAACTTGTCTTCAATCACAAGCCACGAGCCAAGATCTTCAAGCAAGTGCCGACAAAACCCTTATTCTTCTAAAATGGGGTACTCCAAATGTACCCCGATCCTACGACCCTTTCTCCTGAGGTAGGTCCATATGTCACAACGAGGTGAACTACGCCTCTAGGGTAGTGGAGTATACTCAGTGAGAGAAAGGAAATGGGCACCATGGTAGTCGAGGGAGCACGGCAAGCCCGATACCGCCTGTGTTTTTCAACACTACCATATCCGAAAAGGTTGTACATCCCCGAGAAGTCCACGAGAACCAAGATCATCAAACAACACGTAAGAGGGACGACAAAGTAGGCCGTCTTCCCAATTAACCATAATATAAGCCAAATATGCACGAAATAACTATATAGTCACAAAGAGGCAAATAACATCATTTCTCACAAATCTCAATAGATAGCTTAAACACATCTTTTCCATGCATATAAACACCTAGCAAGCATCTACAAGTTCATATAAACACAAAAACATCCATTTCCACTTTTTCCCCTTTGTTAATCATGCAATTTCTTCTCCCATGCAAAATTCAAGATACCAAATTTACAAGCCAGTCATTCCACATTCCTAGGAAGGCCAAAAGACACCTATCTAGGCCCTGAAAACTCGCTTTGGAAACAAAAGCTCAGGAAGGCTCCGAGTGGGTTTTAACTATACTAACCCTATCTGGACCCCAATTTCACACAACAAAGGCACCAAAAGTGCTTCCATGTCCTAAGGATACCTAATCTAAAGTCCGAACGTGCCCGGATTGCGCTATGTGAAAAACTCCCTTTTAAGAGTTAGCCAATTTTGCATTTTAACTCAAATTCGAGCAATTCAACCTCACGTGAGCTTTCAACTCGTTGCATTAATGTCTAGAGCACCTAAAGGAAGCATCAATTCACTCTAAATAGAAAGATATATCAAAATCCTAATTTTTGTCACTATTGATCATCTCTTTCATGCAATCTCAAGCTTTCAACCATGGAGTTTATTATCAAACTACAAAAAAATAGTTCTATAGGCTCTAGAGAACACATATCAAGCATCTATAACAAGTAATATAGCTATAAGTAACAATATAAGAATTTCAAAATAATTGAAACAAACTTTAAACTCAAAATAATGCAACTCCCTCACAATTAGTTGATGAATGCAAGATGTAGAAGCTCCTAGATGCCTCAAACTCCTCCTAGACCAAGAGAAGAATCCAATTTCATGCACAATAGTTGAAGAAATTTCTCCTTCTTCGCTCTCAGGGCTGTCGGGTTTTTGGGGGGGGGGTATTTGGGAAATTTTTTGCTTTGTTTTTAATATATTATGCTAGTATGTATGATATAATATGTATATGGTATGCATATGATATATTATATTAAGTCAAATGCCACTAATGCTTGGTCAAATGAGCTTAAAACTCTAAGTAACTGCTAGCTAATTTAAAATCAATGTTTACACTTGCGTAACACTATTCAACGAAGGCTAAATCATTTTTCAAATGCAAGTTCCCGGCCTCCAAAGTTCAAACTGTAAGTTCCCGGTTCTTTTTATAAGTTACACTATCTAGAAATAATATTAAACTGAGCATTTAAAATAGTCAAATTTTTTTATAAATAGTGCCTAATAGTAAAACAATTAAACAAGAAAAAAAATGCACATAAAATGCAAAAATAGTTATACAACAGTTACTTAAAAGATGTGATGAAATTTTCAAATGTCACACATCAACCATGACAGCCAACATGGAGTCAAGCAACACAGTCGTCGTTACGAAAGACAGTAACCAAGTCGCAACAGTAAGGGATGTTAACTCCTACTTTCTCCAATCTTCGGATCACCCGGGGCTGGTGTTTGTCGTAACCCCTCTAGAAGAAAGTGGGGAAAATTACTTCACTTGGAAACGGAACATAATGAATGCTTTGGATTCCAAAACTAAAACGGGCTTCATCGATGGAACCATAACCAAACCAGATGTCAATTCCCGATATTTGATGCCATGGATCAAGTGCAACGCAATGGTAAGATCGTGGCTTGTAAACTCGGTTTCGAAGGAACTTCAAAACAATGTGGCATATGCAAAGACCGCGAGAGAAGTGTGGAAGGACTTGGAGAAACGGTTTTCCCAGGGGAACGCGGCTCGAATATATGAATTAAGGCGCGCAATTGCTTTGCTCCAACAAGAGAAAGTATTCGTGTCAAGTTACTATGGGAAGCTGCGAGGATTGTGGGATGAATTACAAGTAGCGAACCCCGTAACCATATGCACATGTAATTGTCAATGCGGTGCATCGAAGAATATGCAGAACATGCAAGATAGTGAGAAAGTCTATGATTTTCTTATGGGTCTCGATAGTGGATTCAACACCGTACGCTCCCACATACTGAGCATGGAGCCATTGTCGAGCTTGGGTAGAGCCTTTGCTATCACGGCGCAAGAGGAAAAACAACACTGTCGAAGCAGCAGCATTCATGGTGAATAAATCGCAAACGTCGTTGACAGTAGCGCAAGAAAAATGAGGAACTCATTGGGACAAACCCACTTGCGACCATTATAGAAAATCTGGGCACACTAAAGACCGTTGCTACAAGATTATAGGCTATCTGCCACATTGGCGTAAAAAGCCAGGCAAGCCAGGTAATAAGGGAGGTCCATCGAATAATGGGACGAGTTCAGAAAGCTTCAGCATCGAAAATGTAACTAACATGGGAGCACCAGAACACAACCATGCTCATGGAGAATCAGAGTTGCAGTTATTTATTCCTCGTCTCACAGAATCTCAATACTATCAATTATTGGGTCTCTTGAGTAATAACGACAGAACAGGTTCAATGGCAAACATGGTTAATGCTTCTGGTATGATTAGCACATCCATACCTTGGGTCATAGACTCGGGCGCTACTGATCATTTCACTTGCATGCCTGATTTGCTCTCTGATAGTGTTGTCAATCCTAATTTACCACCTGTGAGTATCCCTAATGGTCGAACTGTATCAGTGCATGCTATTGGAAACATGTCGTTGGGATCCAACTCTAAATTGGATCACGTATTAGCGGTCCCCGAATTTAATTGCAATCTCTTGTCCGTAAGCAAATTAACAAAGGATTGGAACTGTTCACTGACCTTTTATTCTGATTTTTTCGTTATGCAGGACTTACCCTCGAGGAAACTGATTGGAGTGGGTACAATGAAGGACGGTTTGTATTATTTGGAGCCAGCAAGAGAGGGTGTAGCGTTGATGGTAAAACAAGAAGATGCAATAATTTGGCACCAACGTTTAGGGCATGTACCCATGGATCGTTTACCCCATGTATCAGCTTCAATTTCCTTGCATTCCAAACAAGATTATATATGTGATGCCTGCCATAGAGCAAAACATACTAGGCTTCCATTTCCATCACGAAGTAATACAACTAAGAGAATTTTCGATTTAGTTCATTGTGATATTTGGGGCCCATACAAGACGCCCTCACATTCACGAGCTTATTGCTTTTTTGAGTTTGGTTGATGATTACAGTAGAGGGACTTAGGTGTATCTCTTGAAAACTAAGTTAGACACTTGCTCATTTTTTATACATTTCCTTAATTGGGTCAAGACAAAGT
This sequence comes from Ehretia macrophylla, assembly GCA_037974665.1. Classification (NCBI taxonomy): domain Eukaryota; kingdom Viridiplantae; phylum Streptophyta; class Magnoliopsida; order Boraginales; family Ehretiaceae; genus Ehretia; species Ehretia macrophylla. The sequence goes on from CM075768.1 coordinate 35,758,007, forward strand.
TCAATGTGGGGGTTCGTATCCTAAGGTCCGATAACGGAGTTGAATTCGCAAATCATGAACTAATGACATATTATCATCAAAATGGCATTGAACATCAAAGGTCACGTGTCTACACACCACAATAAAACGGTGTCGTGGAGAGAAAACATCGACACCTTTTAGAGGTTGCAAGACCTTTGCGTTTTCAAGCCCATCTACCAATTTCCTTTTGGGGCGAATGTGTACTCACGACAGCATACTTAATCAACAGAATGCCGACTGCCATTCTACAAAATCAAACACCTTATGAGGCGTTGTTTGGATCAGCTCCCAATTATGACCATCTACACACATTCGGCTGTTTATGCTATGCTCATGTAACTTCTAAACCGAGGGACAAGTTTGCTGAAAGGTCTCGCCTAGGCATTTTCATAGGATACCCCTCAGGCCAAAAGGGGTATCGGATCTTCGACATTGCAACTAAGAATATATACACTTCGCGTGATGTTATGTTCTATGAAAGACACTTCCCATTCGCTCAAGATGGCTCTGCATTAGCACAACATGGTACGACATCAGATTCTTTTATGCACGACGTGCCTGCTTACCAGGCACCTTCAATGGTCCAAGAAAATCCCCATCCTATCGGGCCTAGTATTGACTCATCACCATCCAACACAAGTGATAACTCGCCAAACGCAATGGAATCTTCAAGTACAATCAATGCTGAACCCGTGTCCTCATCTGGACCATCGCTTAGGACACATCTCGGCTCTAACAGTGATTCAACAGGTTCCTATAATGCTATTGAGTTGACAGACGTGTGGAATTGGGAAAACGAACTCGTCAATTGCCTCGACGGCTCACTGATTACGAGTTCCTCTTGCCACCCTCTCTTAAACCGTCTTCATCAACCATTCATTCGGCTCACTCGTCGGTATATCCTCTTAACTCATATCTCTCTTATTCTAAATTTTCTTTTGCTCTTAATACTTTCCTAGCGGCCATCACTTCCCATGATAAGCCACAAAACTTCTCCCAAGCCATACGCCACAGCCACTGGCGTGATGCTATGACGAAGGAAATTCAGGCTCTTGAGGCAAATAACACTTGACCTCTTGAAGAACTCCCTTATGGAAAACGGGCGATTGACTCCAAGTGGGTCTACAAGATCAAGTATTTGCCGAATGGGAGCATTGAGCATTATAAGGACCGGCTTGTTGCCAAGGGATACACTCAAATTGAAGGAATGGACTTTCACGAGACATTCGTGCCAGTTGCAAAATTAGTTACTGTTCGGTGTTTAATGGCCGTGGCATCGATACGTCAATAGGAACTCCACCAACTTGACGTGAATAATGCCTTTTTACATGGGGACCTTGAAGAGGAGTTTATGAAAATTCCGCAGGGATTTGCTCGAGAGGGGAAGCGACGTGTATGTCGTCTACGGAAATCCTTATATGGACTCCGGCAGGCTTCTCCAAATTGGTATCAAAAGTTCACTTCATCCTTGCTGGGACTTGGGTTTCGCCAATCACAAACTGATCACTCTTGGCTCATATACTCCAGTGGATCCTTCTTCATTGCTGTCTTGATCTACGTTGACGATGTCATTGTAGCTGGCAACGATTCTACTCGCATCGCTCGATTGAAGCAGCACCCCGATCAACTATTCGCATCAAGGATCTAGGACGTTTAAAATACTTCTTTGGTCTTGAAGTAGCCCGTTCTCCTACTGGCATTTCATTGAGTCAGAGAAAATATACTCTTGATATCCTTGCTGACAATAGCCTTCTTGGTGCCCGTCCGAGTTTTTCGACCATGGAGACACAACACAAGTTAGTAGCTGACTCTGGGACTCCGATCCAGGACCCTGGCTCTTATCGACGCCTAATCGGGCATCTTCTCTATCTCACAATTACACGTTCTGATATCTGCTATGCTGTTCATGTGTTTAGTCAATTCATGCAAGATCCATGGGAACTTCACCTTGATGCAGCGTTTTGAGTCTTACGTTTTCTTAAAGGGAATCCAGGCCAAGGAATATTACTTCCCTCCAACAGCACTTTAGTCCTACGAGCTTATTGTGACGCTGACTAGGCAGGGTGCCCCACCACACGGCGTTCCACTACTGGAGATATTATCTTCCTTGGATCTTCGTCTAACTCTTGGCGCTCCAAGAAGCAAACTGTAGTGTCCCGTTCTTCGGCAGAGGCAGAGTATCGTAGTATGGCAGCCACGACCAGCGAAATTATTTGGCTTCGTCGCCTCCTACAGGACCTGCTTATCTCGCATCCGTCACCTGTTTCCCTCTTTTGTGACAATCAAGCTGTTCTCCATATTGCTGCCAATCCCGTCTTTCATGAGCCTACCAAACACATCGAGATTGATTATTATTTTATTTGCGATCACGTCCAGTCCAAAACCTTGCTTCCTCGGGCCATTTCGACTCACTTTCAGCTCACGGATATTCATACCAAAGCCTTGGGGAAGGATCAATTCCACCACTTATTAAGCAAGTTGGGCATTTCGGTTCTCCATACACCAACTTGAGAGAGAGTGTTGGAGCATATCTCGGCATCATCAGTGGGATTCAAGAGCAATCTGTCCAATTTGTATAATCAATTTATTCTCGTCAATCATGTACATACAATCTTGCATATCTTTTAATTGATTCCTTGTAATCACTGATTAGCTTAGGACTAGCTAACCTTGTACACTATATATGTTGCTCTCAATGTCAATAACAACTACAACGTTGCTTCAACATCTTTTACAATAATATTACATATTGTTTATGTCGATCTTTCTAAAAAATGTTTTTGGAATAAACTTTCCAAGAAGTCAATACACTTTCCACGAAATAGAAAATAAAAGAAAATTAGCAATAATTATTTCTTATATAGATATTAATTTTTAATTATCAGAATCATTTAGGATATCATATATCATCATCAATCGAATGATGCAATTAGCTCAGTGTTTCCTAGGATTATGTTCATTCTTTTCTTTTTTTTGGTCAAAGTTTCTTTGGCACCTTCCTAGGATTGAAATCAATATATTTCTACAAAAAAATTGAAAAAAATGAGCAATAATTTTTTTCTTATAGATATTAATTTTTAGTTATGAGAATCATTCGAGAGACCATATTGTCATAAATCAAATGATACAATTGACTCGATATTTTCTAGGATACTATGTTCATTCTTTTTTTTTTCCTGTCATAATATCTTCATTTTAGACCATGCAGTTTTTGTCCAAATTTGAAATCCTAATTTATTAAATTATATATCTATCAACATTATAAAGTAACAATCACCTTGTCACGTATAAGCAAAAGAACATCCCTCCAAAATAAGCCGCCATGCAACATGTAAGTAAATAAATTAGCACCCTTAAAAAATTAATATTTATAATTTTGAATTTATTTGATTGACAAAATCCAAACATACAACCAACCATTAGATTAAATTTAAGCAAATTAATACCCCTACTAAAAAAATAAAAATGCTATCCAATTGTGTAAAAATTTTCAATTGTGTACTATCTCAATCTTAAATACATCTGATAAAACAAAATTCATATACAAAACTAACCAACAAATTTATTAAATTAGATTATATCTAAAGTTTGTATTCTAAGTATCATAGGAATGTATCTTATCTTCATTTAAACTTCTTTTATCTCTATATGTAGAAGTTTATTTAACAAAACCTATACACACAACTTCTTTATATTTTTGAATCAAATTATTGTGAATTTGTATGAGTTATAGTCGTTTTCTCTCTTTTTTGCTTCTCATTCAAGTGTTGCTATGCATTAGTCACTTGAAAATGAGATTATTTACCTTCCTTTGTTTAATTGTTCTCTAATGAGGCATTGTTATTGTTATTGTTATTATATTTTTTTGTCAAATTATTATTATGCTTCGAATGCCTCAAATATGGAAATGCAACAATTACTTAATAATTTTAGTTTTTCTTTTACAAAACTTCAAGTTAATGCATGTCCATTAAATTACAGTTCAATGAGGTTTTACAATTGCATTCTCATGGTTATCTTGATGTAGATAAGGAATGTAGACTCGTATCCATTAAAATATTAGAAAAATTCAGATCCTAACAAAATTATGCAAGTTTCAACCGTGGATTGTTACATAAAATACCATGTTAAAGAAATTGAGAGAATCTCCACAATTTACAACCTATTTAGTTGATGCAAAGAGGTATAATGATTCAAGCACAACAATTGTAGACATTCATCACATGGTATCTTGCTACTATTTTTTACTTCCCTTTTCTATTTTACATGATATTCATTTATGGGGAACGTAATAACAAATTTGGGTATATGTAAACAATAGTGGCAAAACAAATAGTAATTTAGGAGTTTATAGTGTCTTCAACTTGAATTAGATTTATATTGTGCTTCATAAAAGGTGTAGATTTCACATAACTACCTAAATTGGTATCTTTGCTACATAGACATACCATTCCAATGTGTACCATTTCTTAACCATAATTCACTACAAGAAATCAGCTTATTCACGGCGTTCATAATCCGGCAGAAATAAAATCGTCGATATTAGAGATTAGATAGTTTACTTTTCGCAACGATTCTTTAAGTCGTCATCTTCTATGATTATTATCGACGGTTATGACGGAAAGTCGATATTTTATATCTGTTTTTTTTTTTTTTTGGACAAATTGATTAGATACCACCCACGATGCACATAAGGTTTGATGACAGTTTTGTAAAATAGCCGTCTTAGAAGCTAGAAAAATCGAACAAACGACACTTAGTTTACAGTTTTTAAGGGCGATCTTGTAGACTGCCTACTAAAATAATTTAGGTTTGGACTTTTGAATTATGTAGAATCATTTAATTTAGCCCATTCTTTTCTTTCCTAGCAGGCAAAAAGCATAAGCAGCTTGAAGCAACACAAATGTGAAGAAGAAAGCAGTATCTTCCAACATATCTCACTCTAAGAGAGGTTAGATTTTTAAACTTTAATTGATTGTGTTGATAGTTGGATTCCTTTACTTCATAAGCAACATGTTAAATAAAATGCTCCTAAGATGTTTGATAAAATGCTCCTAAGATGTTTAATAAGTCTTCTTGTTGTTTTCTAGATCTCTAATTGTTGGGGTTTTCTTTTTTATGCAGAGGAGGATCATCGAAACGTTTTGCTAATTGATGATATTGTCTCCCATCTAGTATCCAATTAAGCGTGAAAAGGAACTAGATGTTGGAATTTGTTTTCAGCTTTCATTGGTTTAGGATATTAGTGAGTAATTATAATATTGGTGAGTAATGATGACGGGAGGAGATTGAAAAACAATGTTATGATATCTAAAGTTGCAGAAATGCTAAGCTAATGTTGAATTGGCTTCTGGAGTACACTTTGCAAAAGCATAGCATCATATATTTATAGTGATGTTTAAGTCGGTGAACCACTTTCTACCTTTTTTTTTTGGTTGAATCACTAACTATGTTGAGTCTATTCTGCTACAAATTTCAGAGCAAATATATTCTACAGGTTTCTTATTATTTATTTATTTTATCAAGATTATCTCTACAGATTTTTAATTTCATTTATTCTAGATCACTCTAGAAATGCACATTAATATTAACCACTAGAAGCTGAAGTTGATTACTTATTAGAGAAGTAGCAGCAGCTGGAAGAGAAACTGGGATGCTTCATTATCCTAATTTCTTGGATTTGCCTTGCATCATATCGAAGTAACATATGCTCTCGAGTCATCCATCTATATAAATTTTTAGAACTCGAAGATTTGATTTGATTACAGCAAATGTAGATTCTTTCAAATTATATTCAAAGTTTATGATTTTTGTTTAAAATGTTTCATTTATACTATAAGCATAACAAATTAGCACTGAACATCGTAAAATTATTTCCTTTGCATAGTTTATGATTCTTCCAAATTATATTCAAAATATTATTATCTAAATGTGAATAAAAGCGATTAACTATGATGCAATACAATCCAACTGCAATTCTTATATATATTTTCGATTCACATAGTAATATGTATTACATATAAATTGAACAGAACTATATGCTAAGAATTTGTATCCTGCAATTATGATAACTACGATTCACTTAAATGGTGAAAGCTTATAATCATCTTTTAAAATTTATTAAGAATTTATGCTAATTTTTTTTTGTTTATCGATTAAATGAACAACCTATTACAAGTTGCTATTTAACTACTGACATGGCATATTTGACCCAACTTGAGCTCGTAAAAAAAAATAATCTCTACCAAACTAGAGCTAACATGATTGAATTGTTACCCGACCAGTCCAATCCCTCTACTAGCTCAATAATTTATGTCTATTGTGTGCTTGACATCATACCCACACTTCAGATATCCTAGTCCACCGTTTGTTCGTTTTGCAGGGCAACCTAGTCAGCAAACTTATTCAGACCATTCAACAGATTTTACTTTACCAGCTACTTTTAATCTAGCTTTCAATTATTTTAGGGATGAAAGTGATAGGGTTTAAATTCGAAACTAACAAGTAGTTGTCCTGTAACGCCCGGGAATTTCATCACATCTTTTTAAATAACTATTGCATAAAGTACTTGTGCATTTTATGTGCATTTTTTGTCTTATTTAATTGTTTTACTATTAGGCACTATTCATAAAAAATTTGACTATCTCGAATGATCAATTTAATATTTTTTCCTAGGTCATATGACATGTAAAAGGAATTGGGGTATGGCAGTTTTGAGCTTTTGGGGTTGGGAGTATGCAATTGAAAAATGTTTTTCGCCTCGTTTGAATAGTATTACGTATGTAAAAATATTAGTTTTGAAGTAATTAGCAAACAATTGAAGTTTAAACTCATTTGACCAAGATTTTAGTGGCATTTGACTTCAACTAATTGCACACACATATACATATATTCAATTATCACCATTTAAATCATTTACTCAACAAAAACAAAAGCAAAAATTACCAAACTCCCTCCCTCCCCCACCCCCCCTCCCCCGCCCCCCCCCCCCCCCCCCCCCTTGAACTTGACAACCCTTGGAGCCAAAGAGGAAAATTTTCTTCAACTTTTGAGCAAGAATTTGGTCATTTGGCTTGGTCTAGGAAGAGTTTGGAGCACTAGGGAGCATCAACCACTTGTCTACAACATCATTGTGATGGAGTTTTTACATTTTCATGGAGTTTTAAAGTTTATGTTCAATTTTGCAATTTTCAGATTTTGCCATTAATATGTCATAACATGTTTGATTCTTGTTTTATATAGTATTATTACATGCTAGAGACCTTATATATGCATTGGTATAGCTTGAAACTAAGTTTCTGACAAGATTTCACTTGAGGAAGATGATGAATAGTATCAAACTAGGGTTTCCAAAAAATGTTTCAAATTAATTCGATTAGAGGCTTCTAGTAGTTGCTAATTAGGTCCTTGAGCCTGGAAAAAATGTTAGTTGTGCTTACCATGTACAAAATTTGAATAATTTGATCAAATTAGACTACTTTAATAAGGGGTTTCGGGGTTAACTCGAATCTGGGCACGTTTCGAGATTATGGCTAGTCTTTATTAAGTATTGAAGCCTTAGAAAAACCTTCGTTTTGCTTGTTTGGGTTCCAAAATAGGTACTTGTAGTGAAAACTCACAAAGAAGTATTTTCGGTATTTTTGTGTATTGGAACTCTAGGCTAGAATTTGAAAGCTCTAAAAGATGTATTTAGGTATCCTTGGATTGGTAGAATAACAATCTTTCCTAACTTGATCCTTGAATGTCGATAAGAAGCTTAATAGTCTAGTCGAACAAAGAGGAAACTCGGAGTTTTAATGCTTAGCCTTGAATTAGCATTGGTGCTTGTATATCTTGACCTTATATGTTGTTATATAGCCATTGTGAGCATTTCATGAAGTTTCGTGATCATCGGACATTTGACCCCTTTGTATGTGCTTGATTAATTTCATATTCTAGCATGTTTACTACTTGATAATTGCTTTATAGTTGAGTAATTAAGTGTTTGTATGCCTTTGTGTAGTGTACGTATCATAGTAGTGAAGTCTCGTGAATTGAGTTACTTGGTTTACATGGCTTGGTTCAGTATGAATTTAGAATGGACTAAAGGAACTAGTAATGAACCATGGTAATAATTGTTGTTAGTTGATTCTTGATTGATTGGATAAATGTTTAAATGTACTTTTGTAACAAGTTCATCTATTCGGAGAAGTTGTGAGTTAAGCTATATGGATACTAGTTAAAGATTGAGTAAACATGTTTATATTGCTTATTAATTACATTATATGTGTAAAGATACGCTTATATAACTTATTGGTTAGATATTATATAGTGCTTCTACTTATATAAATTATCATGGCTATGTATATGTTATTTATTATACCATGGTTTTTGTTTGATACTTGGAACTTAAAGAATGTTGCATATGTGATCACTTGAGTTTATGTATTGTTTAAATATTGATTAAAATGCTTGTTAAATCATGAAATATATTGTTAGTTATGTAAGTTCAAGGGAATCAAATAGAGTTGGATAAGTTAATAGCTTTATGAATTAGCTTAGTAGAGAATAGAGGTATAACTTTTTATGCATATAGTTGATTGTATTAGGTAGTGATAATTGAAGGGATAGTACATTTGGAGCATAATGAAGAAGTTCTTGACTAATTCTCACAGGTTTGGTCCACTAAGGTGAGGGAGTCTTCATCTCTTCTGTGCATCTTAACTTGATTTATTATTTTTAAATTGAATTATTTAGTAATTGTTAAAGTTTATATGTATTATTTTACTTGCCATCTTGTGTCTTTTCGTGTTATTGTGACTAATTGCGAGGGAGGCCTACTTTGTCGTCCCTCTTATGTGTTATTTGATGATCTTGGTTCTTGTGGACTTGTTTTGGGGTTGCGCAACCTTTTCAGACATGGTAGCATCGAGAAATATGGGCGGCATCGGGCTTGTCGTGCTCCCTCGACTATCATGGTGCCTATTCTCTTTCTCTCACTCAGTATACTCCACTACCCTAGAGGCGTGGTTCACCTGTTGGGCATATTGACCTACCTCAGGAGAAAGGGTTGTAGAATTGGGATATATCCGGAGTACCCCATTTTGGAGGAGTAAGGGGTTTGCCGGCACTTGTTTAAAGATCTTGGCTCGTGGCTCGTGATGGAAGACAAGTGGAACCATATCCTTTATATACGTGGTTAAATACTTGTCTAATTAATTTGTTTATTTGTGTTATTAATATTTTTATCTTGTTGCATCTCACGAAAACACACTCTGGTTTACTGCATCACCTCCCTCACTGAGTAACTTTGGTTATTCATTGAAGTTATTACAACCCATCTACAGTTATTAACTTATACAAGAATACAAACTTTACTTTATATTACAACCATTTAGACAATAGAAACATACACAAAGTTTGCATGCTTGTGTGAATGGGATTGTACCTTGGAGTTGGATTATAGTTTTGAAGTTAAGTTACTGATTGCAGGTAAACTAATAGCCCTGTAAACAAATGAGACTCTGTCAGTTTCTCCTCATTTTTTGTGACCTCGGGTATTGGAACGGAGCTCCAGTCTCGTGAGGGATCGGGGCGTTACATGACCAATTATAAAGATGATAATAAAATCGATAGAGTATTTAGTAGGGTTTAATTTTTATAAAGGGTAATCGATATATTACCCTACAAGTGTCGGTACTATACGCTAGAAAATATCGGAACTGAAAACTAATTACCAATTTATTAAGAATATGTACTCATATGATATAGGTATATTTTAGTGTCATATTTAACTTAATCTTTTTTTATTTTCTTCAGAGTATATGGTTACGACTATGGGTTCCCGTGAGTTTTTAAATACTTGATGATTATGATCATGATTTGTGATTTTGAAAATTGTTGATATCCTTTGTGGTTTTTAAAAATAAAATTATCCTACCCTTGGGGTTCTAATTGTGACTGTGAAACCCCATTTTTCTGCCTTAACTTGATTTACGTGCTTTGTCTCGTTTTGCGTGCATATGACCTGTTTATGTGCTATAGGGCCTAGAATGTTATAATTTTGATGTCAATACTCCTAATACGTGCTAAATGTGCATTCATGAAATTTTCATCAAAAACGGAGTCAGAAATTTTATCGTCGATTTTCAATGAATAGTGTTTTCGAAACACGTCCGCTATAATTTTGAAACTGGTCTTTTTAACCCTTCTAGACCTAGTCCACGGACTTTAATAGACCTGTGTTTGATGAAAACGGTTTTAAAATCGGCTTAAGAATTTATTAGGGTTTTTACACCGACTTTTGCGAAAATCGAGTTTTAAGCCGACTCGGGTAGAATTCTTTGAATGTAAAACTTCTTGTCACCTAAAAATAATCCACTTGAGATATCTTGGGGGTGGCATAATTATTTTTAACTTGGTGAGCACTAAAATGCAATTAAAGTCATTAAAAACACAAAAATACCTATTAAAACTAACTTTGACTTTGCATTTTTTTAATTGACCAAGCTTTTTATTATATAATGTCATCAACACACACTCACACAACACAAAACACACTCCACAAACACACACAAAACCGTGGCTCCTTGGAGGAGAAAGATAAGGCATTTTCAAAGCATTTTTCTCACAGATTTTGCGTTTCAAAGCCGAATTGAGTGATTCAAAGCTTGAAATTGATTGTTTGGCATCCATTCTACACATTTCTTGCATCAAAACACATCAAAGGTGAGAGAAAAATTCTAGATCTCAAAATGTCATTTTTGTGTTTTTGCGTATAAATGAAGATTGAACCGTTAGAATTAAAATCTGATGTTAGATTATTGCTCCTTGCATGCTAGGGATCATTATATACTAATACTACGAGTTTCTGTCGGATATAGCATAATTTTTATTTTCCGGGTATTTAATTTTGATTAAAATGTTCAAAGTTGATTTAATTGAGTTGCGTTGCTCGAAATCGATTGCCGTCGATTTCTAAATACTTGATAATTACGTGTTAGCGCTGTTGTAATGCCGAATTTTCGATTGTGATGTCCGTGCTAAAATTCGAAAATTTCAGCCTAGGTGCCTTGAGGTTTTAGGGTTGTTGGGCTTGATTTTGAGGTGTCTTGGTTGGTTTCCGATAAGGTTAATGTAGATGATCGAATGGGTGAGTGTTTGAAATTGATTTGGAGTTGTTTGGATTAGTAGAATGTAAGATATGATTATTTGAAGTTTAGGTTATCTTTCTTTAAATTATTGAATTGAGCCTTAGTTGATCGGGTGTGGTTTGAGTGATTGAATTGTGAGTTGTTGATGGGTAAACTAAGGTTTGATTGTGTGTTTAATGCATGTCCGGTTAGATGGCCTACTTTGTCATCTAACTACGTTATTTGTTGTTTAATTGATTATTGATGTTATTGATAATGATGATATGATTATTGATGATGATAAAATGATATTGATTGATTATTATTGAATGCGGGAATCGGGCACTCTTGTTGCTGATCTCCCAATTGATTGATCGATTTATGCTTGCATGATGATTGATGAATATGGAGCCTTGGTATGTGTGTGCCACCTCTCGGGCAGCGTCGGGCTGTCGGGTTGAACCCGGCATGACTGCCATAGGCTACCCCCAGCTCGCATGACGGAGATGTCATGGAGGGAAGGGGATAGTGAGGTACCTCGGGTGCGTGAGTAATGGGGAGTTATAAGAAGAACGGTTGAGATCGTGATGGCGTTTGGAGCTACACCAAATAGAGTATCCTTCATTGAATGGTCATATAGTTATGTGATGATAGCATTATTTATGTTGTTATGTGATGATAGCATTATTTATGTTGTTATGTGATGATAGCATTATTTATGTTGTTATGTGATGATAGCATTATTTATGTTGTTATGTGATGATAGCATTATTATTGTTGTTGTGTGTTTACTTGCTCAAAGGACTAAATCCAAGGAGCGTAGTGAATACTGTCGAGATCTATCGGATCCTCACTGGGCTTATGTATATAAGCTCACTCTCTATTAATGCATGCTTACAGGTGTTGCAGAGCCGGATTACGGGTATGTGCCTCCTGAAGAGGAGAATGTGGAAAATGTGCTTTACGTGGACGAGTCATATGTTCCCGAGTCTTATCCATGATTATATGTTGTTTAATGTCATGTATATTAGCTTAATAGACTTTTATATGCTTTGTGGTTCTTATTGTAATAGATGTTGGAAGATGATGATCCAAATGGTGTTAACTTAGTGGCTTTCTTTTGTCTATGGTTAAGTTGTAAATATGTCTCAACTTATTTTTGAAATGTATGATAAAGTTGAGGTATTGTATGTCATGTTGGAACGGAGGCGTATAACGAAGATGTTTTATCGTATAATATGGTTGTGTTGTATGTTGTTGTTTGTATTGAAGAATTACTGGTTGTATGACGTTTAATGAGGTTGGTTTAGAACCTCGGAAATCTGTTTACTGTCGTTATGCCGCCGAAATTCCGTTGCGTCCTGACTGATCGTAGGTGGGGTCGAGTTGGGGCGTGACAGTTTAAGTGGTATCAGAGCGCATGTTAGCTGTTAGCCGGGGTATCCTCGGAATGTGGGTAGTGGTCTAAGCATGCAAGTATGTATTAAGTGAAAGAAAAGTGAAACATATGTTAATATGTTTATGTGATTAATTTACTTATGTGTCTAACTTTCTATGTGACCAGTATGCCTTGTGTGTTAAGTGAACTAATGTGGTCAATATGTTTTATGTGATAACGTGTTATACGTACTCAATGTGTTGTAATTAATGTGCATTATGTGATTAATGTGTATTATGTGACAATTGTGTCTTATGTGATTTTGTGCCTTGTGTGAAGTTAGTTGTTTATGTGCTTTTAATTGTTTATAACTAGCTTATGTGAAACAACGTGCTTTAGGTGCTCAATGTACTTTAAGTGACCAATGTGAGTTACGTGATCAACTTGTCTTATGTGAAGTTTGTTGCTTATGTGACTTTAATTGTTTATAACTTACTTCTGTGATATAACCTGTTTATGTGATGTTGGCTTCTTATATGTTGAATTGTGTGTTATGTGATAATGTTGCATTGTATGATAATTGCACATTACGTTATACTTGTCTTTCATATGATATAGTTGCATACATGTTTTAACTCGTGAGTGACCTTTTAATGTCTAGGTTGGTTGTAAGAGTTTTCGGAAATAGTGGTAGGCCATGATTTTGAATTATTATTATTCTAGAAGTTTATCAGTTAGATTTTAATTGTTATGTTTATGGATTTTAGTTCCGGCTTAGTGGATTGATCTTGATGTTCCTTTAGTGAGAATAAAGTTTTTTTTTTTTTCGAGGAAATAGCAATGTATCTTGATGGTTATAATTACTTTTGTTGCCATGTTTAACTTGTTATTACTTGGAGATGAATCATAAGTTGAGGTTTTTGTGATGTTGTGATTAGAAACTTTTGGAGTCTCAACTCAGATTATACTTTCTTGAGGTTATTTTAGAATGAATTTATTTGAGGAATTAGTGATGTATATTTGTGAATGGAATGAAGTGTTGTATAACATGTGAATATTTCTACTATTTGGGATTGCTATATTATTAATGGATATTTTGGAGTTTTGATCTTTAAACCTTGGAGATAATTGGAGTGATTCCTGACTAAAGTTACTTTATTCGAAGATGTAATTGTTGGGAGATAGAATTATTTGAGGAAATAAGAATGCATTTTGGTGACTGAACATTTACTTACCTACATCAAGCTTTTGAGTTCTAAGTGGTATGACTCTCTAAATTGTTGATTGAGGATTCGCTTGTGTTATAATGGGTTAGTATGAATCTGTATTGTGTTATCAGATTTTGGAGTCTTCATTAGTTAATCATGTTGGGTAATCGGTGATTTATCTTGTTTAGTGATTGGTCTGGTACGAAATGTAAAATTTTGGAGTGATTTATCTTGTTTGGTGATTGTTATGACTCCTTAGGTTCTTTAGATCTCCTTAGTGTCTTGATTTGGAGGAAGATAGATTATAGGATTTGACTTGTTGGTGTTCAAATGTGTAGGTGGGACACCCTTCTTGTGCTTCATAATTCTATCGGTCTTATTATTCTTTTCTACTCTATTCTCACTTATTTGAAAGAGAGTTACACTTTTCTAGCCTATCAATTGTTTCTTGAAAGTTTTCTTACTGGATTAATGGATCCTATACTCATTTGACATTGTTTCTATTCTTAAAATTCATATTTGCTTCTTATAGCAATGTCACTTATTGGAGTTAAGGTTTGAGACTTCTATATTTCATTCTATATCTCTAGCCATTCGTTTCAATATTTCATTTCATCCTATTACTACTCATTTGAAAGTAATTTTTCCTTTGGTATACCATTTTACTTATTCGATTTAACTTGTTTGATGTACTCCCTACCTAAGTACATCATTGTCATTCTCGTTGATCCTTGTTAATCCTATTGTTTTATTATTAAATGCTGAGCCATTACTTTTCTTGTAATTGCTCACTCGAAGTACTCGGCACTGTCTTATTGTTATCATTTCTTATTCGTACTTCTTTGGTATTGCGTGCTGAGATACTCTTGCCACTCATGACTTCTATTGAATTAATCATCTCTTATTTCTTAATTTCAAATTCACCTCAAGTACAACTTACTTGTTGGTTCCTTGAACAATCATCGAGAATTGAAATGTCTACTTGTTCAGGAATTTTTGTTCAACATACTTAGCACTGTTTTGACTCGTCATCATCCTTTGTTCGTACTTATTTAACTGAAAGGTGCTGAGACATTTCTTATCTTAGTTATCATGCTTCCTTATTAAACTATTAACCTCTTGATTCTCTAACCTGTTTGAACTCTTGTTCACTTGATTGTTGGCTCGAATATGACTTTCCATATTCTTATTCCTTGTAAATTTCATAAGAGCCATATTCTGACAAATGTCACTTTTGAGATATTTCCTTGATCAATAATCATTCATGTTATTGTGAATGAGTTTTTAAACCCTCGGGGTGTTCATAGAGCTCTTTTGTGTAGTAGGGGATGATTGATAAGTAGTGGTCTCATGCTAGGACTTTGGAGTTGTGATTTCTTTCATATGCAATAAGATATTAGGTAGGAGAGAATTATGAATTGAAGATTGTCTTGGAATTATGATCATCAACTTGCAGTCAACAGAGTTGGTTCTTTTGAGGTCTTTGGTTAGGTGTCATCCTAAGAGATAAATGAGAACTAAGAGAAGTATTATTAAGTGTAACGATTGAGGATTTAATTGTCTATCAGTTCGAGAATTGCGCGGACGCAATTGTTTTAAGGAGGGGAGAATGTGAAACCCCATTTTTCTGCCTTAACTTGATTTACGTGCTTTGTCTCGTTTTGCGTGCATATGACCTGTTTATGTGCTATAGGGCCTAGAATGTTATAATTTTGATGTCAATACTCCTAATACGTGCTAAATGTGCATTCATGAAATTTTCATCAAAAACGGAGTCAGAAATTTTATCGTCGATTTTCAATGAATAGTGTTTTCGAAACACGTCCGCTATAATTTTGAAACTGGTCTTTTTAACCCTTCTAGACCTAGTCCACGGACTTTAATAGACCTGTGTTTGATGAAAACGGTTTTAAGATCGGCTTAAGAATTTATTAGGGTTTTTACACCGACTTTTGCGAAAATCGAGTTTTAAGCCGACTCGGGTAGAATTCTTTGAATGTAAAACTTCTTGTCACCTAAAAATAATCCACTTGAGATATCTTGGGGGTGGCATAATTATTTTTAACTTGGTGAGCACTAAAATGCAATTAAAGTCATTAAAAACACAAAAATACCTATTAAAACTAACTTTGACTTTGCATTTTTTTAATTGACCAAGCTTTTTATTATATAATGTCATCAACACACACTCACACAACACAAAACACACTCCACAAACACACACAAAACCGTGGCTCCTTGGAGGAGAAAGATAAGGCATTTTCAAAGCATTTTTCTCACAGATTTTGCGTTTCAAAGCCGAATTGAGTGATTCAAAGCTTGAAATTGATTGTTTGGCATCCATTCTACACATTTCTTGCATCAAAACACATCAAAGGTGAGAGAAAAATTCTAGATCTCAAAATGTCATTTTTGTGTTTTTGCGTATAAATGAAGATTGAACCGTTAGAATTGAAATCTGATGTTAGATTATTGCTCCTTGCATGCTAGGGATCATTATATACTAATACTACGAGTTTCTGTCGGATATAGCATAATTTTTATTTTCCGGGTATTTAATTTTGATTAAAATGTTCAAAGTTGATTTAATTGAGTTGCGTTGCTCGAAATCGATTGCCGTCGATTTCTAAATACTTGATAATTACGTGTTAGCGCTGTTGTAATGCCGAATTTTCGATTGTGATGTCCGTGCTAAAATTTGAAAATTTCAGCCTAGGTGCCTTGAGGTTTTAGGGTTGTTGGGCTTGATTTTGAGGTGTCTTTGTTGGTTTCCAATAAGGTTAATGTAGATGATCGAATGGGTGAGTGTTTGAAATTGATTTGGAGTTGTTTGGATTAGTAGAATGTAAGATATTATTATTTGAAGTTTAGGTTATCTTTCTTTAAATTATTGAATTGAGCCTTAGTTGATCGGGTGTGGTTTGAGTGATTGAATTGTGAGTTGTTGATGGGTAAACTAAGGTTTGATTGTGTGTTTAATGCATGTCCGGTTAGATGGCCTACTTTGTCATCTAACTACGTTATTTGTTGTTTAATTGATTATTGATGTTATTGATAATGATGATATGATTATTGATGATGATAAAATGATATTGATTGATTATTATTGAATGCGGGAATCGGGCACTCTTGTTGCTGATCTCCCAATTGATTGATCGATTTATGCTTGCATGATGATTGATGAATATGGAGCCTTGGTATGTGTGTGCCACCTCTCGGGCAGCGTCGGGCTGTCGGGTTGAAACCGGCATGACTGCCATAGGCTACCCCCAGCTCGCATGACGGAGATGTCATGGAGGGAAGGGGATAGTGAGGTACCTCGGGTGCGTGAGTAATGGGGAGTTATAAGAAGAACGGTTGAGATCGTGATGGCGTTTGGAGCTACACCAAATAGAGTATCCTTCATTGAATGGTCATATAGTTATGTGATGATAGCATTATTTATGTTGTTATGTGATGATAGCATTATTTATGTTGTTATGTGATGATAGCATTATTTATGTTGTTATGTGATGATAGCATTATTTATGTTGTTATGTGATGATAGCATTATTATTGTTGTTGTGTGTTTACTTGCTCAAAGGACTAAATCCAAGGAGCGTAGTGAATACTGTCGAGATCTATCGGATCCTCACTGGGCTTATGTATATAAGCTCACTCTCTATTAATGCATGCTTACAGGTGTTGCAGAGCCGGATTACGGGTATGTGCCTCCTGAAGAGGAGAATGTGGAAAATGTGCTTTACGTGGACGAGTCATATGTTCCCGAGTCTTATCCATGATTATATGTTGTTTAATGTCATGTATATTAGCTTAATAGACTTTTATATGCTTTGTGGTTCTTATTGTAATAGATGTTGGAAGATGATGATCCAAATGGTGTTAACTTAGTGGCTTTCTTTTGTCTATGGTTAAGTTGTAAATATGTCTCAACTTATTTTTGAAATGTATGATAAAGTTGAGGTATTGTATGTCATGTTGGAACGGAGGCGTATAACGAAGATGTTTTATCGTATAATATGGTTGTGTTGTATGTTGTTGTTTGTATTGAAGAATTACTGGTTGTATGACGTTTAATGAGGTTGGTTTAGAACCTCGGAAATCTGTTTACTGTCGTTATGCCGCCGAAATTCCGTTGCGTCCTGACTGATCGTAGGTGGGGTCGAGTTGGGGCGTGACAGTGACTCACCTGGTACATCATTGGGTTATAATTTTTTTTTTTTACAAAGATTGAGGTCAAACTAATAAAGAAAGAATGAAAAGAAATAGAGGTAGATTGTGTCTCGCAATGGAAAATGTAAAAAGAAACCCAAGTTATCAAAAAATAATAATAATAAATTTACACCAAAAAACTTGTTGATTTGCCGCTACCATTTTAGAGTCCCGCCAACTAATATATCTTTGATTTTGTCAAACACCAATCACTCTCCATCACCCAGCAAAATTCTCGCACGCACGAAACAATCTTTTCTCCGCAATCAGCCACTATAAATCTTTTAATGTATCCCTCTTTATTTACTATCAATCACACAACTCTATCCTCACATCCCTTTACTACAGTCAGCAATTACGATATAAACTCCACGACTTCAACATCATGTATGAATTTTTCTATTGCTTACCTTGAGAACTTTCCCATAATGAATCGTGCTTTTCAATTCCATTTCAATCTTTTGGAAATAAAAGTTATAAGTTATTTTAAGGAATTCAATCTACTGTATGCATCGTTTTTTGAACTAAGTTTTTTTATTTAAATATTTGTTCTTTTGCATAGACTATTTTGCAAGATCTCTATTATACAACTTTATTTGTACTATTAGATTCATATAATTAATTTCTGATTTGTTTTACCATAATCTTCATCTCTTACAAATTCGTGTAGTTCCTCAATCTTAATCTCTGTTGATCACATATATATACCGGTGTTGAGAAACGTTCGATGTTTGACATTATGTTGCCAAAAAAATTAACGGCTATGACTAATCTTCATACTGAACTTTGTATGGCATATGTGACTTGAAAAACTTTTATTAGCTAGGGAAGTTTTAGTGCTCCTTTATGTGATTCTATCATTAATTTGATATTCTCATTGCTTATTTGATCTCCACTTTAATAGTTTTTATAATTTCATCAGGATTGTATCATTACTTAAACATAATTGATTTTTTTGATAATGGTATAATGTTAAGAGAGGTAAAGTAATTCATCTTTGTCCATTGTGTGTAATCGAAATTGTTATAGTTTAGTTCCTCCTGAAGCTTATGAAATATGGGAATATCCAAAAGAACTTTGTATGTCATCTCAAAAACCAGTCTTCGTGATAAATTAAAGTGTACCAATGAAGGTTCCCAAAATGATGATGCACATGTAGACACAACCATGGAGCCTAGTAAAGATATCTATTATGGCTCAATTCATAGTACTTCCCCTCCTACCAAAAAAAGGCTTCTAATTTGTTCAAACTTATTTCATAAAGATCTTTTCTTTTTTTAGTAGAAATTTCAGAAAGTTCCCAAAAACTAAAAAAAGGGGTCCAACAAAATGTGTCGCCATACAATCGCTACTGAAGGACATGATAATTCATATTTTCAAGTCCTTCTCAGGTAATCCTACATAAATAATTAATTGCATGTTTTTATCAAGTTTCATATAGTCTTTTCAAATACTAATATGCACTTTAATATTTTGGGTAAAGGTCTAGTTTAGTCCATTATGTTTGGTGTAAATGACAGTTTCATCCATTATCTTTCAAAATGAACCTTTTAGTCCATTATCTTTGGTGTAAATGATACTTTCATCAATTATATTTGGAAATGAGCCTTTTAGTCCAATATGTTTCACATCAATGACGCCATTAGTCCAATATGTTTCCTCCAATATGTTTTGAAGTTAGACTAACGACGTTACTTATGTGAAACATATTGAACTAAAAGGTTCATTTTGAAAGATAATTGATGAAAGTGTCATTTACACCAAAGATAATAGACTAAAAGGTTCATTTTGAAAGATAATGGATGAAAGTGTCATTTATACCAAACATAATGAACTAAACTAGACTTTTACCCTAATATTTTTTTCTTATAGGCATTTAATAATGCAAGTGTGAATCCGGAAGCTGATTCAAGTCAAGATGCTAGTCCTTCAATATAATACTAGTAGTGTTGATAATTGCAAACTATTAATTTTATGTTTTTCATTAGTATATTTTGAATGTCAACACTTTATTTCATGATAATGTTAAATCGCTTTTTGGTATGAATTGATTGTATGGATGGTTGATCAATTTAAGTATGCTTTTTGTTATAAGTTTTTCAATACGACTCACATCACAATGCTTTTTGGGCCATGATGTGCCATGGCCCAAAGCAAAAACCAAACAACACATTGGGCCAAAGCCCAACACAAAAACCTAGCCTATTGAAAATATTCATAAAGTTGCAGTAGTATAGTCGATGACGAAATGCAAGGGCTGCCGCTAAATTTAATGTATATTTCGACATTTTAAAACCGTCGTCAAAGGTATTAAAGTGATCGACCATAAAAAAAATTGTCGCTAATGTTCAAAGTACATAACGAGTATATAACGACGCATATCATAATTGCTTACAAAGGTTTAGTATCAACGTCGACGATTATTCACTACCGCCGCCATAGCTTTATCGTTAATATCGATGATTATTCACCACCGCCGCCATAGCTTTATTGTTAATGTCGACGATTTCTCCTAATCATCGACAAAGACAGAAAATTCCAGCGCTTGCACTTTCCACCGACATACACCTAATACGACTACTCCCAAAATGACGTTTGGGAGGCGATTTCAAAACCGCCGGTAAAATCAAAGGCGACGCTTAAAACTACCGCGAAAAATAAAAAAAAAAAAAAAACCGCCGCCATTGCCTGCTTTATTTGTAGTGATTTATTATATTCATTTTTCAAATATTGGCCAAATTTAATCATCACAAAAAAGTTGAGATGGAGATTAACTACAAAGATTTTAGTATGAGATCTTTTTTTTTCCGCTTTCGAAGAGATTTGGTATGAAAAGGAAACAGGATTAACAAATCATAACATTTTGTTAGAGTTGCATTGTGTATGATCCTGAAATAGTTGTCTATATCTATACACATTCTATAAGCCAAGTAGCAACTATTTCGGAATTCAGTGCCCTAGAGTTCTCAAGTGACTTGTCATAGTATATAAATAATTAATTGTTCATAAAAATTACAATTAAAAGTTGACTAACTTTAAACAAAAAGTATAAAAGTATCCCTTAAAATTTATTACGTGATCTGTTTTTAATTTCATTATTAGCAATAGATGTCTCTTCTTAAATTAAATATAATTTTAGAAAAATAATTGATCAAGTGTACAATGATAAAGATACAATCATGGATATTAATAATTGTAACTTTAGATATCTAATAACTGAATTAGTATTTCTTTTTATATTCAAAGAATGCTATTTACATTAACAATTGTAATTTTAACGGTGTTTACAATAATAGGAGTTGCTAGACCCTTTTTCAAATAAAATAAATTATCATAGTTCTATTATATAATACGATTTAGTAAATAACACAAATGCATACTATAATTTGTTTAAAGGTTGAAAAGATTTTTCTTAACATAATAGATAACACACAAGAAGAAAAAAAATATTTTCACTTTTATCTTAAAGCACCATTATGCTACAAGTAATCAAATAAGTATCATTTCTATAAATAAATTAAAAAAAAGAATCTTACTTATATCTACAACAATTAAATATTTGACTTATAAATGAAAATTAAATTAAAAAATTATAAATGAGCGAAAAAAATTGTACATCATTTTTTAAATGACAAAGCCTTCCTCATAAAATAATTTTATTTTTCAATTAAAAGCTTGATCAATTTATAAAATTCACTTAATATATAAAAAATTACATCCAGGAATCATAAAAAGGTGGAAAAAAATTCCACATTCATTTTTTAAATGAAATAGTTTCTCTCATAAAATTGTTTCAATCTCACAAAAAAAAGAATCTTACTTACATATAATAAATTTAATATTCAATTCACATTTGTCTTCATATGTTATTTTTTGTGTTAAATGACATGTAGATAATAACAAAATGAAAACAAGTTTAGGTGGTAGATATTATAAATAAAAATAAAATTTAAAAATTACATTTGTCTTCATCTGTTATGCTATTTATCTATTTATTTATGATCTTATTTGCCATCTCACAAGCTTTGTAACAATGGTTAGCCATTGTCCAACATAGAACTTGTTTATTTTTCTTTTGGTCAAAAATAAATTTGCATTGAAAAAGAGATCCAACATTGAACTTTTTTTAATTTTATTTTTTTGGTCAAAACTAAAATTGCATTGAAAAAGTGGTCTAAGTTGAACTTCTCTTTTTTTTTTTTTTTGGTCCAAAATGAAATTGCATTAAAAAATAAGTTATATGTGAAACTTTTCTTCTTTTTTTTTTATCAAAAATAAAATTTCATCGAGAAAAATGTCAATTTTCTTTCTTTTTACTTCTATCTAAAAAAATTACACATTCGACTCATATATTAAAATTTAAATTTAAAATCACAAATAATCAAAAAAAAATCATCCTATATTGTTTAAATGACAAAACCTCCCTCATAAAATTACTTTATTTTTCAATTAAAAGCTTGATTAATTTAGAAAATTCAATTTCATATAGTAAAAAATACATAAAAGAACCATAAATAAGTGAAAAAAAAAATTGTCATTCATATTTTAAATGACAAAGCCTCCTGCATAAAAATTGATTTATGCTTTAATTAAAATATTAATTAATTTAAAAAAACCAAGCTCACAAAAAAATGAATCTTACTATATCCAACAGATTAAATATTTGATACATATTTGTCTTTACTTGTCATTTTCTATGTTAAATGGCACGTAGATAATCTTGAAATGAAAACAAAGTTAGGTGACATATATTATCAGTAAAATCAAATTAAGGAAATTATATTTATCTTCATCTGTTATGTTTTCTTACTTATTTATGATTTTCTTTGTCATCTCTTTAGCTTCGTAGCAATGATTAGCTTTGGTCCAATGTGGAACTTCTTTTTTTTTGTGAAAAATAAAATTTGATTGAAAAAGAGATTCAACATTGAACTCGTCCTTTTTTTTTGATAAAAAATAGAATTGCATTAAAAAAGAGGTCCAAGTTGAACTTCATTTTTCTTGATAAAAAATAAAAGGATAAATACTCAATTTGGTCCCTTATCTTTAGAGTTTGTGTCAATTTAATCCATATCTTTCAAAATGTATCTTTTTAGTCTTGTATCTTTACCATTTATCCCAGCTTAGTCCTTATCTTTCAAAATGTACATTTTTAGTCCTGTATCTTTATCATTTGTCCCAATTTAGTCCTTACCTTTCAAAATAGTTGAAGACTAACATGGACCATAATGATAAAGATATGGACTAAGTTGGAACAAATGGTAAAGATGCAAGACTAAAATGTTACATTTTGAAAGATAAGGACTAAGTTGGGACAAATAGTAAAGATATAGGACTAAAAAGGTACATTTTGAAAGATAAAGACTAAAATAGCACAAACCCTAAAGATAAGAGACCAAATTGAGTATTTACCCAAAATAAAATTATACT
Source organism: Ehretia macrophylla (assembly GCA_037974665.1). Taxonomy (NCBI): domain Eukaryota; kingdom Viridiplantae; phylum Streptophyta; class Magnoliopsida; order Boraginales; family Ehretiaceae; genus Ehretia; species Ehretia macrophylla. The sequence goes on from CM075768.1 coordinate 35,781,367, forward strand.
GAAAAGAGGTCCAACGTTGAACTTTTTTTGGTTAAAAATAAAACTATATTGACAAAGAAGTTAGACATGAATTTTTTGTTTTGCGTAAAAAAATGAAATCACTCAAGAAAAAGTCTAATGTGAAAATTTTATTTTCTTTTTAGTGAAAAAGGAAATTGCATGGAAAAAGTGATCTAATGTGGAACTTTCATTTTTGGTAGACAATGAAATTTGTATGCAGAAAGAGGTCCAACATGTGACCTTTATTTCTTTTTTTTTGGGGTAAAAAAAAAATTGTATTGAAAAAAGGTCTAAAGTATATTTTTTTTTTGGTAAAATAAAATTGCATTGAAAAGAGGCCCAACAAGGAACTTTCATTACATTGGACCTTGGTTAAATGACTTTCAACTAAAATCTTGATTTATTAAATTAGATCCTGATTATATCTTAAGGTTATATTCTATGTATTTTAGAACTTTATCTTATCTTCATTTAAACTCCTTTATTTCTATTTGAAAAATAAATTTAAAAAAAACAAAAAAAACTTAGGATACAACAACCTGAGGAAAGGAGATACATACATGTATTTTTTGAAAGTTTGATCTATGTAAAATTGTGCTTATTGTCACATTTAAAAAAAAAAAATAGGTGCTTATATATATATATTGGTAATGATATAGTATTTAGAGTACCTATACATTATAGTCTCTCAATAATGTAATTAAAAAATTGAATTAATTAATTTTATGTTTCATATTTTATAATATTTACATCACACATGTGCATCGCGCGGATATAAGACTAGTATTGTTAAAAGTAATAACTCTCGAGTAGAGTGGCATTCCCTAATCGCGTGAGATCCTATACAAAATATTCCTTAGACCTTTCGTAAAATGCGAGAAAATTCTTTGGATAAAAACTGTATAAATCTCTCAGGAACCTATCGGGGAAGATTTTCCTCCCCACACTATTGGCAGTTTGCCTATGTGAATTGTTCACCACAATAATAGTGACACTTTTGAAGAAAGCCGTTGCGAATATAACATATTATTAGTAATATTATTTTTACGCAGATAAGGTGCATTTGGCTAGGCAAAATTCCACAGCATCAGGTAAAAGAATTACCTTGGACATATAGGCAAGTTGCTGCCTATTAGTCATTAATCTTGTACGCCATACTTAGCGGTTGACCAACGCTGCATATTAGTCTCTTTTTTTTTTTTTTTTTTGGTAATAAGCAGTTTGCACAGTAGTCGCTATATATATATATATATATATATATATATTTGGTCAAAACTATATTTGTTTCTCAAACTGATGTTTTTGACAGCAACAAAAATCCAACAAAAAAAAAAAAGAAATATCCTTTTGTCACAGCTCATCAGCAAAACAACAGAAATATTCTAAGCTATTGAAATATGGGTTATTATTTAATCATTCTAAACTAACATTAGTCATCTCACATAAAGTGAGCCTCACACACATATAGGATTTACTTTTTATCTCATAAACTCTTACAAACTGATATCAATCTAAACTAATTATAGAGTTTTTCTTGAAATGTAATTAAAGGTTATTTATCATAAGTGGCAGTTTTCTATCTCAGTCACCCATTACTCTACTAAGAAAAAGTGGCACTTCTATGCAACTGCTGCCTATTACTATAATCATGATAGGTCGCGGTTGAAAAAGGTGGCAGAGGAGGCGCTTACTTCAATTGTTGCAGTGCTGCGCATATGAATCACAAAATAGGCAGCAGTTTATTAAAATGCCACCTATAGTATAAACGATACAAGTATAGGTAATATTTTGGTGACGGTTTTGAAAAGTTTTACCTTTTTAAAGGAGGCGGTTAAAAAATGCCACTTTTTAAAGATAAAATGGATGCGCACTTGAACAATTATTGTAGTGTTGATAAAATATAAATGTGTTAGTTAAATAAGGTGCGTTGTTGGATTGAAATTAAATTAAGAAGTCACTATAATAAGAAGAAACCATTTCAACTTTCTATTATAGGAAAAGATTTAGGGATTGGAGGCTGTTGGGGTTGATTTTATTGTAACTTAAGAGTGTACAAATTATTGCTTTTACTTTTTCATTTTGTTCATGAAATATATATAGATTGACTGCGTGGTCCTTTTACTGGCCTGTAATAGTGGGAGGCTTAAAGTATTTTATATTAGTTAAGATGTTTACATACAAGAATCAATTTCGAAACTTCTCACACTTCAAACAAAAATTATACCACTACACTAAATGACCAATGGTTTAAAAAACAAAGCAAAAGTCCTTGAGAAAATCCATCGATCACCTATGTCAAAAGGCTGTGGTTGTCTCATTTTCAGTGGCTTTGGCACAACTGTCGCAGTAGTAGACATTGCCACCAAACTAATATTTTCTGGCTTCTTAGGTGAACAAATTAACCCCTAACATATCACCAAAAACCTTAAAATGGTTGGTTTAATCGTCACTCGAATACAAATGGCCTTTAAAAACCAAGAAAAAAGCCAAACGTGTAAAAACCATATTGTTTTTGGTTTCATCAAAATCATCACCCTATTTAATAGAAATTAGTAAAGGTTAAGATGCACACATTGTGAAGCCTTTTCTATGCCGCCTGGTTCCAAAGTTTTTCAACCTCTCTAGTTGAATTTTAATTAATTTTTCTCTCCTTTTGTCGCTTTTATAATAGTCATCCTATGCTAGTATAATTCTTCTGTTACAAGGTGGAATTTGGAGGTTTGTGTTGATTAATGGGGGTGGTACTATATTTCCGGAGGCTATAGAGAATTCACGGAAACAACAATAAATTTTTGGTAATTAATGAGTATATATATATCTAGCGATTGTGTTTACGCCATCATAAACCTTTGTCGACGATTCAAAGTCGACTCATCGGCGACGCTTTTAGAGCAATCGAAAAAAATTTTGCCCGTAGAAAAAATCCCCGGTGAAGGCTAAAAACTGGCAGCAAAGGTAAAGCTTTTTGTAGTGAATGCAACATTTGTGGCTCGGTTCTAGTTAATTGCTGATCGAATTCTCAAAGTAAGTATATGAGCTTAGCATTTCATTCCATGATTTATTAGGGTTTTCTTTAAACCCGATTAAGGGGATTACTTATATATCCATCGGCTAACAACATATTTGTTTAGATCAATTAGTAAAAAGTTCATCTTCAATGTGTGATGGCTGCCTGTTACTAGTAGATGACCTTATCATATTTTTGTTCCTCCTTTTGATTATTTTCTTTATTTATTTAACTTTTTTTTTAAAAGAAAAAAGAGATTTTATTGCCACAACCAAAGTAAATTAAACAAAGAGGGAGAGGGGGACTAACCTGCCCTTAACACCCAACTATCTAATAAAGGGATTGACGAGGCGGTACCCGAGTCGAGAACAGTGTGTTCGAGTCACCTCCCGACCTAACGCGTTTGACCCGACCCATACTTGACCTGTGTGAATCCCAACGATTATGCCAGCTGTTTAGATGGGACATAAAGTAGATACTCGGTTTGGACTAGAAGGTAATGACTATGTCCATTGGGTAATAACTTTGTCTAGCGGATATACGGCTCGGGCAGCCAGTGGTGTGTTAGGCAGCATTAGGCATTAATTGATGCCTGAATCCGAGATTAGTATAAATAGAGCTCACTCCCGCATTTATGAGGTAACTTATGTAATCAATACTCTCAACTACCACTGCCCAGCTCGGACAAACTAATCAGTCTCACACCCGAGGGAAAAACGCGGGTCATCACCCCAGGTTTCCTTCTTTTCCTTGTGCAGGTTCAGGTGTTGAGGTCGGATATTCAGCTCGGGCGATAGGAAGTTTTCACCCTCAATAGTTTGGCGACGTCAGTAGAAACGAGCAAACCTATTCTCTTCCTACCACCTACTAAGAAACCACCATGGTACAGACTACGAGCCACAACATGCTAGTAGAAGACTCGTTAACGCATACACTTAGCCTCACAAACCAACCTACCTGGAGAGATCGATTTCACGGCCAACTTGGCCCCGGAAATGAAGTTGATGTTTTGGATGTTCGAAGAGCTCAAGGAGCAAGTAGGGCGTCTAGCAGCGGACCAGCTTGTCTCCTACGCTACTGCACCATGGCAGACGCGGCCCCAATTCCTCATTCTCACCCCAAGACAAACTCGGGCGCAGAACGGCGAAGAAAGTTCTCCCAGGCCTTTCGGCTGACCTGAGGGGACCAGGAACAAAAAACCCGAGCACGTTAACCCCGAGCAGGCTAAAACTACGGCAGCCATAGCCAAAGTCATTAACCAACTCGGCGTCAGTCCTCTTTCTCCCGAGGTCCTGGATACACCCTTGCCTATGGGAAATTAGATGCCTCACCTGGTTATGTATAATAGGGATGAAGATCCTGCTAGCCACCTGCTAAACTTTGACCATCACATGACTCTCCACGACATGACAGTCCTCATGAAGACGAAGGCATTCTCGACCACCTTGGTAGGAAACACATTGGACTGGTTCCAGAAACTTTGTCCTAGCTCAATCGAAAGTTTCTATCAGATGGACAAGGTGTTCTTGTCTCGCTTTGCTGAGAGCCAACGTGTGACATACATCATCGTTGTTATCAGTGAAGCAGTAGAAGGGAAAGGCTTGAGGGCTTATACAGCTCAGTTCAACGAGAAATCCCTCAGAATCCCTAACTTGGAGGATTCCATGGCATTGATGGCCTACCAAAGCGGGCTTAGGTCGGGGCCGCTCACCTCCTCCTTGGCCATCGACCTGGTGGACACAATCGTAAAACTGCTGGTGAAAGTCGAGGGATACATTCACTCCGAGGAGATCCACAAGGCCAAGAGGGATGACGACAAGGAGAAGGAAAGCGGGAAGAAGGGGGAGTCCTAATCCAGGGTCTCGCCTGGGAGCAAGGCTCAAAATGACCGAGGCAAACAACAGTAACAGCAGAAGCAAGGCCCGAGGTTCACCATATTCCCACCGCTCAACACTCCAAGTGAGCAAATCCAGATGGAGATTCAGCACCAGAACCATCTACCTCTGGCGCCCAAGATGCGAGACCGACCCAAGAAACGAAGTATAACTAAATATTGCTGCTACTTGAAATAAGAGATTGAGGCTTTGATAGCTCGAGAACACCTGAGAAGGTACGTCAACCATCAACTTCCCTAAAACCCCGACCACGGAGGGGTAGAGAAAAGGAGAAAAACCCACCCAGGCGGCCTTCAGGGGACGGGCACCTGGCGCTTGTCAAGACAATTGCAGGAAGGCTTGCATCAGGTGGTGAAACATCGGCAGGCAAGAAGGGGTACGTCCGAGTTAGATGCGAGTATGGGCTCGTTGCAAGATTGATCAGAGGATTAGAAATGATCACCTTCTCCTCGGATAACCTTGAGGGGGTGATATTACCCCATGATGATCCCCTGGTGATCAACGCTGAAATAGCCAACGTCACCATGAGAAGATTGATGGTGGACGCAAGAAGCTCAGCAAAGGTCATTTTTCTAAAAGCCTTTGAACAGACAGCGCTGGACCGGAGTCGGTTAAGGCTATTGAGGGAGACTTTTGCAGGATTCACCGGACACGGCTACAAGACTAAAGGGGTCATCAACCTCCCTCTGACTTTGAAAGATGGTGACAAGTGGGTATCTGTGCAGGAAAATTTCATTGTCATGGACTGCAACTCGGCCTACAATGGAATCTTGGGACGGGTTGCCTTGAACCTCTTTAGGGCAGTCCCTTCCACATACCATCAGGCCTTGAAGTTCCCAACTCCGCAGGGCATTGCGGTGATTAAGGGAGCCCAACTTTCAGCTCGAAAATGTTACAAAACCTATCTCCGTCCAAAATATCATGCAGGATGGGGTCCAGACCTGCCCGAGAAAAATAGGGATTCAAAGAGGGCGAGCCCAGGTGAAGATCTGCAAGAGATAGAACTCTCAGATGAAAACAAGAAGGCAAAGATCGGAAGTGAACTCCCCGAAAACCTTAAGAAATGGCTTGAGAACAAAGCTGAAAGAGGCGGAGGGATAGTGGGCAACAATCCTTCACGAGGTGTTATGGGCTCAGCGTACCACCATCAGCTCAGCGACAAGAGAATCGCCCTTCGAACTGACCTTCGATACTCAAGCAGTACTGTCAGTGGAGATTAGGTCTCCCACCAGTAGGACCCTCCACCATGATCCAGAAATAAATAGAACCCGGATCCGAGAAGAGCTAGATCTGGCTGAAGAATATTGGCTAAAAAAGCTGCAATGGAAAGAGCCTTCGCCAAGCAAATCAAGCCTAAATCTATCAAGGTTGGAAACTTGGTCCTACGAAAGGCCTTTTTTTTGTCGCGCTCAGGTGGAAAGCTCTCCCTACCTTGAAAAGGGCCATACGAAATTGTGAAGAAAATCCACCCTAGGACCTTCTACCTCTGCGACAATATGGGAAGCAGCTGAAAAATGCCTGGCATGCGGAACATCTTAAGCTCTATTTTGTGTAAGACACCGAGCCAAATGATGTTTTGCCAAAGCTCCTAAGCTTAAGTACTCTTAAACTACAAAAACTTTAAATACAATTTATGTTTTTACATATTTGAGTAGGTCCACCTCGGATCCAAATGCCTTGATAGAATTAATTAGCTTTTCAGCTCTCACAACAAACCTGACTAACACTTAAAATGTGGCCACTCTTACTCTTGGATTGAACAGGCTAAAACCGTACCTAAGTCTATATCATAGGTTTAATTTAATCATTCCAAGAATACAAGTACACTTGCCGATTAGAACCAAGTCAACCAGTTTGGATTAACAAGTCCAGTTCAGTCCAATTAACATAGCTTGATTCATTTAACCAGTTCAGATTGACGAGTCCAACTCGGTTCAATCAACGTAGTTCGATTCGATTAATCAGCTCGGATTAAGACTTTGGATTTCTAACGTTGTACGTCTAGCTCGATTTAGTCACATAGTTTGATTCATTAGTTAATTCCACACTGGCCATTAACTAGAGCTTATTTAATTAAATTCTTAAGAAGGGCACAAACCTCAACTACTTGAAGATTTTACAAAAAAAAGGCGCAGGCGAGCACGACTCGGTAAATGTGCGAAAACTTTTAAGTAAATCAAAAAGTTGCAAACAAAGAATGTACAACAAAACAATGATAAGGCTGAATAGTCAAATTCATTAAGTTGATAAAAAGTACAAAGAGCCCACTACGGACATACTACAATTCAAAAAGAAAAAAAGAGGGTGTACAAGAAGCTTAAGATAAGGGAGGAACTCCAAAAGCTGAGGTTGTACCGCCCCGACCACAAGCAACGTCAGGAGACTCATCCATATCAAAGTCTATCTCAGACCTGACTCGGACCCTGACTTTGTTCACTTCATTCTTTAGGTCGGCGGGCATTCCTGGGATCTCCCAAAACTCCTCATGGGGAATCTCCACAATCTCCAAGCAATTAGTCTTGGGGAAAGTTAAGAAAGTCTTCGCCCGATCCCGAGAGGTGAATTGGCTGCGGAAGAAGTACTGAAGCTTCGCAAACTTGGCCATCAAATCTTCTTCCTTGATCAGCCAATCCATGCCCGCGTCACTGGACTTGAAGGCTTCTACAATCTTCTCTCCATTAGGCCCGACCTTCTCAAGAAAGTCTCACAACTTCACCTCAGCCTTGCGTTTCTCGGACTTGATCTGGTCCATATCCTTATTGGTCGCTAGCCGCCTAGACTTCTCAAGCTCAAGCTCCTTATTCTTGGACTGCAGCTCCTCTTTGAGGTGGGCGATTGCTTCGTCGTCCTCCTTGAATCTCTTATTTGCCTTCTCCTTATGGGCCTCCAGCTCGGCTTGGGTTTTTTTGTATATATGCTCTAGCTCGATACACGAACCTGCACCTTAATGATAAGGCCGGGAATAGAGAGAGCATGTGACTCAACTTGCGAGAAAAATGTAGTTTGGTTAGGCAAACAAAGAGTCGGGTCTTAGGGAAGTAAGAGAAAACACTTACAATGGCAGTGGCCGCCCGTAAGTCAAAGGCTAGCTGGTCGACAGGGATACGCACTAGCTTAAGGAAGCAGGGAATGGAGATGGTGGCTTCAATGACTTGATCTTTCTTAGAGCGGACCACTTCCGCTGCTTTTCCCTTGCCAGTATCGTCGGCCCGAGGCCTTCTCTTGTGGCTCGCGACATTTGTGCAAAGACTAGAGCACTCGGTGATGGTCATACCCGAAGCCAGCTTCCTTTTAGAAGAAGAGTCCAAAACCTTACTCTTCTTGGAGGAAACCTCCGTCCTGACCTCAGCCTCTTATCCACTAGGCCGCCTCTTAGATCCCTGTGGGGCTTGAGAGACCCCAGGCACCGAGCCTTCTCCGCTCATCTCAGTCTTCCTCAGTTTAGCATATGCAAGCTCGCCTGTTTTTAGCATATATGAAAACCAAGAGAAAAAAGGTTAACAACAACTAAGATAGAAAAAGAAAGAAAGAAAGGCGAAGAGCCCGGGAGGGGGGGGGAAAGATCAGATCCGATCCCAAAAACTGACCCTCTTCTCGCTCGTTCCCTCCTTCCGAATCTTCTAGCCCAGGAAACAGCCCATGGTGAACCTTCGTCAGGTCGGGCATGTTCGGGCCGAACAACTTCGAATCCCAGATCTTGTCCCAGTTGAGCACACTATCAATATCTATTAGCTCGTCTGGCTCCGGTTTGAGCAACTCTATGTTGCGGAGCTCCGAGTCGGACAGCTTGGGTAGATCATTGACTTTCTTCTTTAAAGAAGAGGCCCATTTACTCTTGCACCCTGTGGCGACCATAGACTCTACCTAATAGTACTTGTTGTACCAACCCTTGTTAGAGGAGTGCCATTTGGTAAAGAGAGCATGGTCCTTTCGCATTGCAAAGTGGAACCACCCCAGCAAGTTGGGATTTTGCTTGCAGACAAATAACTACTTGAACAGGTTAAAGGTCGGCTTCACACCCTTCTCGAGGTAGTACACATAGAATGACACCATCATGGCCCAACCATTGGGAGCCACCTGACCAGGGCTAAGCTCGAAGTGATCCAGTATGTTCGTCATAAATTTTGGAAGTGGCAATTGGATAACGTCGAATACCAAAGTTGTAGATGGTAAAATGGTCGGCTGGTGTGTTGTAGGCATGATCAAACCGACCTGGAATCTTCAGCCTGTATGTCCGATCAACCGACCAGTTCTTCAGCCTTGCATTTGCTTGAGTCAGGGTGGAATGGCACTCACGCTTGCAACAGGCAAAGAGTTGTTTAATCGTCTTACCCAGACCCGAAGAACTACTAGCTGTATGGGAGCGTGGGGGCGACACCTCCTTCACGGGCACAACGTCCATCATCTTGGCCTTGAAGGAGCCAGTTATAAATTCATTAGGTAGCTCAAGTCCGACCAGTTGATTAAGGGGAGAGCCGTCTCTGACCTCTCCTAAGTTATTCAGGCCGGATAAAGGATCTACCTCGACCTTCACATGTACTTGCATGACCCTAGTAATCTGGCACTCATCATTGCTTCCTGAACGAGCAGGCCCATGCTTCTACCTTTCTTCCTGAGAAGTGCTCAAGTCACCTTTAGCTGGGTCCCTGTCACGCCCCAACTCGACCCCACCTACAATCAGTCAGGACGCAACGGAATTTCGACAGTATAACGACAGTAAATAGAATACCGAGGTTCTAAACCAACCTCATTAATAACATTAAACATCCCATTCCATAACCATACAAACAACAACTCCTCAACAGCATAATAACACATAACATAACCGTAATATACTATAATCAGTCCTCGTTATCTGCCTCCGTTCCAACATAACATACAATACCTCAACCTTATCATACATTTCAAAACTAAGTTGAGACCCATCTAACAACTTAACCATAGACAAAAGAAGCTGCTAGAATAGTAACAACTAATTTATATTCTTTTTAGCATCCTATACAACAAGAACTATAAAGCATAGAAAAGGCTACTAAGCTAATATACATGATAAATAACAGCACAGAATCACGGATAAGACTCGGGGACATATGACTCGTCCACGTAAGGCACATTTTCCTCCTCATGAGGTACGTACCCGTAATCCGGCTCTGCAACACCTATAAGCATGCAATAATAGAGAGTGAGCTTATATAAATAAGCCCAGTGAGGATCCGATAGATCTCTACAAGGTCTACTAAACTCCTTGGAATAATCCTTTGAGTCAGTAAACACGCAATAACATAAATAATATTATCATCACATAACTATATAACCATTCAATAACGGATACTCTATTTGGTGTAGCTCTAAACGCCATCACGATCTCAACCGTTCTTCTTATAACTCCCCATTACTCACGCACCCGAGGTACCTCACTAGCCCCTCCCTCCATGACACCTCTGTCATGCGAGCTGGGGGTAACCTCTGGCAGTCATGTCGTTATCAACCCGATAGCCCAACGCTGCCCGAGAGGTGGCACACACATACCAAGACTCCATAATCATCATCAATCATCAATCAATCACCAATCAATCATCATTTATTCATCATTGATAGCATCAATTATCATTTAAACAACAATAACTTAGTTAGATGACAAAGTAGGCCATCTAACCGGACATGCATTATATACACAATTAAACCCTAAATTACTCATCAACAACTCACCATTCAACACTCAAACACCACCCAATCATCTAAAGGCATCGTTCAAGAAATTAAAGAATGACAACCTAAACTTCAAAAATTCATAACTTACATTCTACTAACCCAAACATTGCCAAATCAGTTTCTATCACTCACCCATTCAACCTACTACATTAGCCCTCTCGGAAATCCACCATAACACCTCCAAATCATGCCCGATAACCCCAAAACCCTAAGGTGTCAAGGCTGAATTTCCCGGATTTTCACACGAACAATGTAATCAAAAATTCGGCATTACAACAACGCTACCACGTAATTATCAAGTATTTAGAAATCGACGGCAATCGATTTCGATCATCACAACTCAATTAATTCAACATTAAACAATTTAATCAAAATTTAATACCCGAAAAATAAAAATTATGCTACATCCGACAGAAACTCGTAGTATTACCACTAAACGATCCGTAGCATGCAAGGAGCAATAATCTAACATCAGATTACAATTCTAATGGTTCAATCTTCATTTATACGCAAAAATGCAAAAGACAAGTTTTGAGATCTAGAATTTTTCTCACCTTTGATGCGATAAAAGCCTAGGGATGCGTGAAGTGTGTGCCCAACAAGCGGAATCCAAGTCGGTGCGAAGTTTTACGGACAAAAACTAGGTTTTTCTTTGAAAATTTGATTGAAAAATCTTGAAATTCTCTTTGGCTTTTTCTCCCTCAACCTCTCGGCCCTTTGTGTGTGTGTGGAGTGTGTTTTGTGTTGTGTTGAGTGTGTGTTGATGACTATATGTAATTAAAAGCTTGGTCAAATAAATAAAATGCAAAGTCAAAGTAGTATTTTAGTTCTTTAATTCATTTTCTTGTCTTTTAAATGCATTTTAGCTATCTCCTTGCTCAAAACAAAAATGCAACTCCTAAGATAGCTCAAGTAGATTATTTCTAGGTGACAAGAAGTTTTACATTCAAAGAATTCCACCCAAGTAGGCTTAAAACTCGGTTTTTGTAAAAGTCGGTGTAAAAATCCTAATAAATTCTTAAGTCGATTTTAAAACCGTTTTCATCAAACACGTGTCTATTAAAGTCTATGGACTAGGTCTAGAAGGGTTAAAAAGACTAGTTTCAAAATTTTAGCGGACGTATTTCGAAAATACTATTCACTAAAAATTGACGATAAAATTTCTGATCCCATTTTTTATGAAAATTTCATGAATGTACATTTAGCACGTATTAGGAGTATTGACATCAAAATTATAACTTTCTAGGTCCTATAGCATATAAACAGGTCACATGCATGCAAAACAAGGTATAGCACGTAAAACTAGATAAGCAGAAAAGTGGGATTTCACATTCTCCCCCCCTTATAGAAATTTTGTCCTCGAAATTCTTACTTGATGTACGGAATAGATCTGGGTATTACTGCTGCATCTGATCTCGTCTCTCCCACGTAGCTTCCTCAATGGCGTGATGCTTCCATAACACCTTAACCATCGGAATCCTCTTCGACCTCAACTCTCGGTCCATCTGATCTAGAATACGAATCGGACGCTCGTCATAAGTCAAATTCTCTCGAAGCTCTAACGGCTCTGACTCAAGAATATGAGAAGGATCCGGATTATATTTTCACAAATTAGACACGTGAAATACATCGTGGACATTAGAGAAATTCTCTGGTAAAGCCAACCGATATGCCAACTTACCAACCCTGCCAGTAATCTCAAACGGCCCAACAAATCTCGGACTCAGCTTACCACCTTTACCATAACGAACAAACCCCTTACGAGGAGACAATCTCAAGAAAACCCGATCTCCGACTGCAAACTCTAAGTCTTGACGACGCTTATCAGCATAACTCTTGAACCTACTCTGCGCCGTAAGCATTCTCTGCCTAATCAACTGAACATTTTCAATCTTCTCAAGAAGTTCTGGCATAATAGTCGGATCAACAGTCGTCATCTCTCCTACCTCGTCCCAATATAAAGGTGAACGGCACTTACGACCGTAAAGAGCTGCAAAAGGTGCCATTCCAATAGTAGCTTGATAACTATTATTATAGGCAAACTCGACAAGCGGTATATATTTTTCCCAGTTCTTTCCAAAGTCCAGAACACAAGCCCTAAGCATATCTTCCAAAATCTGAATAGTCTGCTCAGACTGACCGTCGGTCTGTGGATGATACGCAGTACTGAAGTTCAACTGAGTACCCAAAGTCTCCTGAAGTTTCTCCCACAAACGAGAAGTAAATCGAGGATCTCGATCAGAGACAATACTAGACGGAATCCCGTGAAGTCTAACAATCTGATCCAGATAGAGACCCGTCAACTTTGTAACCTCATCTCCCATCCTTATTGCAATAAAATGGGCTGTCTTCGTCAAACGATCCACGACAACCCAAACTGCATCATTACCCCTTGGTGTTCTAGGCAAACCAGAGACAAAGTCCATCGTAATATGCTCCCATTTCCACTGTGGTATAGCCAACGGCTGAAGCAAACCTGCTAGTCGTTGATGCTCGGCTTTCACCCTCTAACAAGTCAAACATCTAGATACAAACTGAGCAACCTCCCTCTTCATGTTGTTCCACTAGTAATGTTGATTCAAATCCCGATACATCTTGGTTCCACCGGGATGAATAGTATATTTAGAATTATGAGCTTCCTCCAGAATACCTCGCCTCAAACTCGGCTCATCGGGAACACAAACCCTGTTCCTAAACCGAAGAATACCGTCCTCATGTACTTTGAAGTCAGACTGTTCATTAGTGATCTGATCCTTGATTTTCTGAAGTTTAACATCAAGTTGCTGAGCTTCCCTGATCTGAGACAACAATAAAGGCTGAATACGGAGATGTGAACACATCACCCCAACCTGAGTTAACTCTGGTCTCCAATAACTAAACTCCTCAAGAACCTCCCACTTCTTGACAGCCAAACAAGAAATACTAGCCTTCCGGCTGAGAGCATCTGCTACAACATTTGTCTTTCCAGGCAGATAATTGATAGAACAATTATAATCTCCAAGAAGCTCCATCCATCTCCTCTGGCGCATATTTAACTCCTTCTGTGAGAATAAGTACTTAAGACTCTTATGATCAGTGAAAATCTCAAACTTACTGCCCCACAGATAATTACGCCACTTCTTGAGTGCAAAGACAACTGCTGCCAACTCAAGATCATGAGTCGGATAGTTTTCTTCATAAGGCTTCAACTTCCGGGAAGCATAGGCAATAACTCGGTCATCCTGCATAAGAACACCTCCCAAGCCCTCCTTGGATGCATCACTGTAAATAACCATATTATCGGTCCCCTCTGGTAGAGCAAGTATTGGAGCGGTAGTTAACCTCTTTTTCAACTCCTGAAACCCACTCTCACACTTCTTATCCCAATTAAAGATAGTCCGTTTCTGAGTCAACTTAGATAGTGGCCCCGCAATCTTCGAGAAGTCCTTGACAAACCTACGGTAATAACCCGCCAAGCCAAGAAAGCTACGGACATCATAAACACTCTCTGGCCGTTTTCAAGACATCACTGATTCAATTTTAGTGGGATCTACAGAAATACCACTCTGTGTAATAATATGGCCAAGAAAAGAAATCCGTTGCAGCCAAAATTCACATTTGCTGAACTTGGCAAACAACTGATGCTCATGCAGCTTCTCTAATACAAGCCGTAGATATTGCTCGTCCTCCGATTCAGATTTAGAATAGACTAAGATATCATCAATAAAAATCACCACGAACTGGTCCAAGTACGACTGAAAGACTCGATGCATCAAATCCATTAATGCTGCCGGTGCATTAGTCAATCCAAAGGGCATAACAACAAACTCATAATGCCCGTACCGAGTCCTGAAGGCAGACTTTGGAACATCCTCCGTACGAATCCGAAGCTGATAATACCCCTGCCTTAAGTCAAACTTAGAGTAGACTTTAGCCCCTTGAAGTTGATCGAACAACTCATCAATCAGTGGCAAAGGATATTTATTCTTTATAGTCACCTGATTCAACCCACGATAATCTATACATAACCTCAAGGTACTATCCTTCTTTTTCACGAATAAAACAGGAGCTCCCCAAGGTGAAGAACTCTGCTGAATGAATCCTTTCTCTAATAACTCTTGTAACTGAGCTTTCAACTCCTTCAACTCAGCTGGTGCCATCCGGTACGCCGATTTAGAAATAGGTTGAGTACCGAGAACAAGATTAATCACAAACTCCACATCTCTCTCTGGCGATAATCCTGGCAACTCCTCGGGAAATACATTGTGATATTCTCGAATAATAGGGACTTCCTCTAGCTGTAGTTTATCAGGTGGCTTGTTGATCAAATAAGCTAGATAACCCAAACACCTCTTACTCACCAACTTAACGGCTTTAGTTGCTGAGATAACAAAACTCGTCTTTGTACCCCGGTTACTCGCTACCTCTACTACTGGCTGATCCGGCAATCGAAACTGTACTACCTTGGTTCTACAGTTTAACTGGGCATCATACTTAGAAAGCCAATCCATACCCAAAATAACATCATACCCCCGGATAGGAAATAAAATAAGGTCCGAAGGAAAATTATGCCCCTTAACATGTATTATACAATCCTTACATACTAAGCCAGTAACATACTTATCAGTCAAAGAAGTACTAATCTCAACCACATAAGGCAATCTTTCAGGTTGCAAATTAACACGTTGCACACAAGAAGGAGTAATGAAAGAATGCGTAGCACCAGAATCAATCAACACTTTAACAAGTTGATCAAGTATAAGGAAGTTACCTTCCACCACTGCAGTCTTCTCAGGCATCTCCTCCATATCAACTGCATAAGCCCGAGCCTGAACCTGCTGCTGCTGTGGTACACTGCCCGTAGGCCTACCCTGGTAACCCTGAGTCGCTGCCCGACCCTCAGTCTTCGCATATCTAGGGCAATCCTTCGCCCTATGCTCGCTGCTACCATAACCCAAACATGTCCCTGCCTTTACCCTGCAGTCGGACTCCACATGCCCTGGGCGCTTGCAGTAATTACACTGCGATGATGTGGCACTAACACTGCCCCTAGAAGAACCAGAAGCTGATGAAGCAGCTGATACAGCCTGCTACTGAGGTCTCACCACACTAGGCCTGTACTGACCCTGAGACTGGGCTGGCCTATACTGAGTCTGAACCTGATATGGCCCCTACTGAAACTGAGGCCGATAGTAACTCTGCTGACCCTGTGGCCTATAAGAACTCTGTTGGGCTGGTGGCCTGTAGACAACCTGCCGTACTGGAGGCCTATATATAACCTGCTGGCCCTGTGGCTGATACGGCCTCTTACTGGGCTGAATGGAGACAATCTGATCCCCTTTCCTCTTCTCTAACCTAGAAGCTGCATCAAAAGCCTCAGTGAAGATATCATAGCGATTCAGAGCCATTGCATCCTGAATCTCGGGCCTCAATCCCAACATAAATCTACGGGTCTTCCTCTCCTCCACAGCTACAAACTCCGGTGCATACCGGGACAACCTAGTGAATGTAGCCTCATACTGAGCCACAATAGAATTCCCCTGTACCAAAGACAGGAACTCAGCCTCTCTCCTCTCCCGTGCAACCCTCGGGACATACTTATCCCTAAAAGCAGTCAGAAAGGCATCCCAAACATACGGAACATCCCGGGTCTCCCAACTGGCTCTCAGAGTACGCCACCACTCCTCTGCCTCATCATTAAGCAAATAGACAGCAGAAGTCACCTTCCTCTCATCAGTGTACCCGAGAGGATCAAAAATTTTCTCTAACTTACTAATCCACGACTCGGCCTTCCTATCATCAAGCTCTCCCTAAAATCTAGGAGGATAGTACCCCAGAAACTCCTTCATAGTACCTCGACCGTGATTACCACCCTGTACATTATGTATCTGGGCCTGCAATGCCTGAGTCTGAGCAGCCTGACCCGCTAACAACTGGGCCTGTCCAGCCATCAAATCTGCAATCCGATCCATTGCTGCCCCTAACCTGTCATCACCTATATCACGGCCCTGTGCCACATTACCAGGAATCTCATCTACTATCTCGGGCATACCACGAGTCCTCGGTCTACCGGCCATCGTACTAATCAAAGAGTTAGCACATGTTATAGCACGTAAACAGGTTATATACAACTTTTAACACATAAACAACAAACTCATATAAAGCACATAGATCACATAAGTTTCAATCACATAAGCAATAGATAATTTACTTTTCTTTCTTTTCATACATATTTCATGCTAAGACCATTACCCACATTCCGAGAATATCCCGGCTAACAACTAACATGCGCTCTGATACCACTTAAATGTCACACCCCAACTCAACCCCACCTACAATCAGTCAAGACGCAACAGGATTTCGGCAGTATAACGACAGTAAATAGAATACCGAGATTCTAAACCAACCTCATTAATAACATTAAACATCTCATTCCATAACCATACAAACAACAACTCCTCAACAGCATAACAACACACAACATAACCGTAATATACTATAATCAGTCCTCGTTATCTGCCTCCGTTCCAACATAACATACAATACCTCAACCTTATCATACATTTCAAAAATAAGTTGAGACCCATCTAACAACTTAACCATAGACAAAAGAAGCTGCTAGAATAGTAACAACTAATTTATATTCTTTTCAGCATCCTATACAACAAGAACTATAAAGCATAGAAAAGGCTACTAAGCTAATATACATGATAAATAACAGCACATAATCACGGATAAGACTCGGGGACATATGACTCGTCCACGTAAGGCACATTTTCCTTCTCAGAAGGCACGTACCTGTAATCCAGCTCTGCAACACCTATAAGCATGCAATAATAGAGAGTAAGCTTATATAAATAAGCCCAGTGAGGATCCGATAGATCTCTACAAGGTCTACTAAACTCCTTGGAATAATCCTTTGAGTCAGTAAACACACAATAACATAAATAATACTATCATCACATAACTATATAACCATTCAATAAAGGATACTCTATTTGGTGTAGCTCTAAACGCCATCACGATCTCAACCGTTCTTTTTATAACTCCCCATTACTCACGCACCCGAGGTACCTCACTAGCCCCTCCCTCCATGACACCTCTGTCATGCGAGCTGGGGGTAGCCTCTAGCAGTCATGCCGTTATCAACCCGACAGCCCAACGCTGCCCGAGAAGTGGCACACACATACCAAGACTCCATAATCATCATCAATCATCAATCAATCATCATTTATTCATCATTGATAGCATCAATTATCATTTAAACAACAATAACTTAGTTAGATGACAAAGTAGGCCATCTAACCGGACATGCATTATATACACAATTAAACCCTAAATTACTCATCAACAACTCACCATTCAACACTCAAACACCACCCAATCATCTAAAGGCATCGTTCAAGAAATTAAAGAATGACAACTTAAACTTCAAAAATTCATAACTTACATTCTACTAACCCAAACATTGCCAAATCAGTTTCTATCACTCACCCATTCAACCTACTACGTTAGCCCTCTCGGAAATCCACCACAACACCTCCAAATCATGCCCGATAACCCTAAAACCCTAAGGTGTCAAGGCTGAATTTTCCGGATTTTCACACGAACAATGTAATCGAAAATTCGGCATTACAACAGCGCTACCACGTAATTATCAAGTATTTAGAAATCGACGGCAATCGATTTCGATCATCACAACTCAATTAATTCAACATTAAACAATTTAATCAAAATTTAATACCCGAAAAATAAAAATTATGCTACATCCAACAGAAACTCGTAGTATTACCACTAAACGATCCCTAGCATGCAAGGAGCAATAATCTAACATCAGATTACAATTCTAACGGTTCAATCTTCATTTATACGCAAAAATGCAAAAGACAAGTTTTGAGATCTA
Organism: Ehretia macrophylla; assembly: GCA_037974665.1. Classification (NCBI taxonomy): domain Eukaryota; kingdom Viridiplantae; phylum Streptophyta; class Magnoliopsida; order Boraginales; family Ehretiaceae; genus Ehretia; species Ehretia macrophylla. The sequence continues at coordinate 35,799,863 of CM075768.1, forward strand.
GAATTTTTCTCTCACCTTTGATGCGATAAAAGCCTAGGGATGCATGAAGTGTGTGCCCAACAAGCGGAATCCAAGTCGGTGCGAAGTTTTACGGACAAAAACTAGGTTTTTCTTTGAAAATTTGATTGAAAAACCTTGAAATTCTCTTTGGCTTTTTCTCCCTCAACCTCTCGGCCCTTTGTGTGTGTGTGTGGAGTGTGTTTTGTGTTGTGTTGAGTGTGTGTTGATGACTATATGCAATTAAAAGCTTGGTCAAATAAATAAAATGCAAAGTCAAAGTAGTATTTTAGTCATTTAATTCATTTTCTTGTCTTTTAAATGCATTTTAGCTATCTCCTTGCTCAAAAAAAAAAATGCAACTCCTAAGATAGCTCAAGTATATTATTTCTAGGTGACAAGAAGTTTTACATTCAAAGAATTCCACCCGAGTCGGCTTAAAACTCGGTTTTTGCAAAAGTCGGTGTAAAAATCCTAATAAATTCTTAAGTCGATTTTAAAACCGTTTTCATCAAACACAGGTCTATTAAAGTCTATGGACTAGGTCTAGAAGGGTTAAAAAGACCAGTTTCAAAATTTTAGCGAACATGTTTCGAAAATACTATTCACTGAAAATCGACGATAAAATTTCTGATCCCGTTTTTTATGAAAATTTCATGAATGCACATTTAGCACGTATTAGGAGTATTGACATCAAAATTATAACTTTCTAGGTCCTATAGCACATAAACAGGTCACATGCATGCAAAACGAGGTATAGCACGTAAAACGAGATAAGCAGAAAAGTGGGGTTTCACAGTCCCACCCTAACGTGGACTCCAAACTCGAAGGATTTTCTTCTCCCTCACCATACAACATGGCCTCCATCTCTTGGGAATCTTCGAACTTCGACCTCCCAATCATAAATATATATGAAATGAAAGATATAAAAGTATCTAAAGAGAGTCGGGATGTACCTAACAGAGATCTAGAAGGCAGATTTGTAGAATCCGAGCTGATTGTTCCGAGCTAGCTGGTTGTTGAGCTGAATATTTCGAGCTTAACACTATTGCCCTAAGAATTCTTGAAGCTTGAATGTGAAAAATGAATGAATTCTGAAACATCAGAGCCCTATTTATAGGCAAAAGACGTAACTGTCTCGAGAACGCCAAATGTCGCGTCCTGTTAGAACTAAGGCATGACATGTCGGCCTCACAAGTAAAGCACCATCATGACGTCACATCTTTCACCCTAGGTCGGTCAATCTAGGCTCGGGTATATACTCCAACAATCTAGTGCCCCTTCCCGGCTCTAGATTGGGGAGGGGAAGGGAGGGGGAGGGGGGAAGAATTGACGAGGGGGTAAGCGAGCCGAGAACAGCGTGTCCGAGTCACCTCCCGACCTGAGGCACTTGACCCGACCCATACTTGACCCGTGTGAATCCCAACGGTTATACCAGCCGTCTAAATGGGACATAAAGTAGATACCCGGCTTGGAGTAGAAGGTAATAACTATGTCTATCGGGTAATCGTTTTGTCCAGCGGATATATGGCTCGGGCAATCGGTGGCGTGTCGGGCAGCATTAGGCATTAATTGTTGTCCGAATCCGAGATTAGTATAAATAGAGCTCACTTCCGCATTTATGGGGTAACTCATGTAATCAATACTCTCAACTACTATTGCCCACCTCGGACAAACTAATCACTCTCACACTCGAGGAGAAAATGCAGGTTATCACCCCGGGTTTCCTTCTCTTCCTTGTGCAGGTTTAAGTGTTGAGGTCGGATATTCAGCTCAGGCGATAGGAAGTTTCCACCCTCAACAGGGACAAACCCCCCTTTTATTTATAAAGAGACATGTCCCTTGAACGGTATTTATTTATTTAACTTGGAGCATAACATATGCTTCATAATTCCTAGCAAAAATAACAAAACATGTCATATGAAAATCAAACTTTTTGCTATAGAATTTATAGATGAACTTTTTTTAAATTATTTAGCGAGTTAAACATGATCATTTTTTTAAATTATTTAGCGACTAAAACATGAACATAAAATTTAGAAACTAAATATCTAACTTTTTGCTATAGTTTAAGGAGTCTTACAATTTAGTCTCATAGATTTTGATTTTCGTACATGTTTTCTCTTGAAGATCTTATTAGAAGAAAATACAAAAATGATTTACGTTGGACTTGATTCTAGCTAAAATTTATTACCTCGTTGCGTAGGTCTATGCTAAAGTCAAAGAAATGATTAAGGAGGTAAAAGATTTTCTCTAATATATATATCGAATATGTAATCAAGGAACAAAAAATGGCGACAAAATATTCACTGATTAATTACACAATCAATTGGGTGATTTTCAAACTTGATTATAAATTTCCAAAAAAAGCTAAAGGAATTTACATCTTCGTAATTTATGACATCTCTTCAATCTATAAATATTCGAATATATGATGCTTCAACCAATATAAGGTTGAGAGGGCTCATTGTTTGGACAAAACCTTGTCGTGAATCGATGTAATTTTGGCTTATGGAGGAAGCATCACATAGCGATAGATCAAGGTTCTAAGGTTAGCATTTCCATTCCTTAGTTGCTTTTTGAGTATTATCATTATTTTTTGAATGAAGAGGCAACTCATCTGCGAAATCCAACTTCCGGATTATCTGACTACTAACTGGTAAGGATGGTACTTTAAAATAATGGAGAATATTGAACCTCCGATTTCAGAAAAACGATTCATACTCACTACCACTTTTTGAGTATTATTATCTTGCATCGAACAAATTGTTTATCAACAAGAGAAGAGTATGAAGCTTCTAATTGTGATATTGATGTATTTTGCAGATCCTGGTGATCATGAAGATTTTGAAAGGTATCAGCCCATTTGGTCTGCCTGGCTCCCTGGATGCCATCTAAGAAAAGCATGTCAAAATTTTGACTTTTTTCGTAGTTGGTACCATAGTTGTCGAATCATGAATCGTATCTTGAATCAAAATGTTATTTTTTGAATCATGAATTGAATCGAATCGTGAATCGTACCGATCCAGTTACAAATTTAAAACTAGTTGATATTTGATATATTATGTTTCTATTAACAGTTTTTAGTTGAGATTCTTTATTTGAATTAATATTAATATATATTTTTGTTCCTTTTCTAGATTGTTCACTACTTCACTTGTTTCTAGTAGCCCAAACAATTTCTGCATCACAATATCACACTATTTTTTTTGGTCGAAACAATGTCACATTTCACAAGTGCCCAAACTAGTGCTCAAAAGCTGCTGTAAACACAAGTGGTCCAATCAGTTACGAGTTTTGTTTTTCTTTTTTTTTTACTAAAGTGGGCTTATTTTGTTATCTACTTTAAATTATATAAAAAAAAAATTGACCCGAATCGTAAACGATTTAATGAATTGTGAATGATTCATTGAATCGTTCGATTCACATGATTCGGTACCGGTTCACTTGCAATTCACATCAATTCATGATTCTCCTATCCGATTCGTATCATTTTTTTAATGAATCGTATCGAATCGTACGATTCTTACGATTCCAATTACACTGGTTGGCACCAGAGGAGACAAGCAGGCCCAACAATTGGACTGATGGAGTGAAAACACATTTGATCTTGATATGTAGCACCATCGAGGGTTGAGTAACTCGTGATTAAAGGTTACGGACCTGAACTGGTATCATTTTATCATAAATATTATTACTTGATATTTAATTGATTTAAAACGTATATTAAGACGTGTTATTACACCATAAAATTTGTAACTTTGGGTGATCAAATATGTTCTGGCTAAAATGAATTCTCCTCGTAAAAGAATCTGTAGGGCTGCACCAGACCATTACTGATTCCTGACTAACTGTTAATCTTTGTGTGCTTGGAGTTAGCTTTGTGATATGTCCTTCTAATTAATGGCCATTTTGCATAATAGTCGTAGATTTTATCATGTGGTGTAATCTTTGAAATCGATTGATTTGTTCAAACGATAGGCGAATTGTCGAGCATCGACTAGAGTGTTTTGGGAGTCTTTTAATATTTCGTCTTCTTTTTTTTATTTTTTATTTATTTTAAAGTTGACGTAGATGACGACTTTGAAAATTTGAATAACTTTGTGCCAAAGTCTCTGTCGAATAGTCGTTAAGCAGACTCGTACATCGACTTCTCAATGACTAATGAAGTGATATTTGGAAATTCTCATATTAGCATGTTTATTTATCCGATCAGCTTATATACCGGTGAAGAGTCGTTTTTCGGTTCATCAATAACCCAAAATTATTCATACACTGGCGCGTAAATCCCACATGTCATGTCAATGAGGCCCACATGTCCCAGAGAAAACATAGAAAAGGCTTAATGAAAGAAGAGAAAATGTTTAGTTGCAATCCAAATATGTTCCTTTAATCAGGAGTTCATCATTATTTATAGATAAATCGTTACAAGACTAATAATACAAGAGAAATCTTCACTATTCCTAACTTAGACTAAAATAGCAACAAAAAATGAATCTAAATAATTCACAACAAAACAAACTTAATAAAAGAAACTTCAATGATACAAACATACAAAGTTGACGCAACTAAAGGCAGCTATCACATCACATGAATTTGTCTTTTTTTCCTTTAAAAAATCATTATATTTGTTCAAGATAAATAATATAATAAATTCATTTCTAACAATTTAACTTTTAGATGAGGTGGACACTTAATAATATTGGATGCTATCGTTGTAAGAGTGTACACCTTGATATCTCTCATTGCATGAGTATATATTCGAAATTTGAGTGTTTGAATCTGCCACTAGATGCAATTAACCCTATGGTAAACATAAGTAGAAACTTTGTACAAAAACATTCTTTAAAAAGGGAAAATAGTTCATATAGTCTCCATTGTTTCTCAATTTTTCAAATCAGTCCCCATTATTTTAACTCACCCAAATCAATACTCAATATTTTAGAAAAAAATTCCAAAGTAGTCATCACTCTTAGATTTTTACCTGATAATATATATATATATATATATATATATATATATATATAACAAAGGACTAAAATACCCCCAAACCATCTAAAAAAAAACCCACCCCTACCCCCGTCTCCGATGACACCCACCTCCAATCCCAATGAACCCATTCCCCCAACCCCTGACAAGCACCAACCCTCCACCCCACGATCAGCCCCAATCCGCCACCCTCATCTTTAACATTTTTCCAGAAAATTCAACGCAAAAAATAATTAAAAGAGATAAGAGAAACATTGTAAAAAGTCATAGAGATGGTTGTTGGATCATCATCAACTAGGAAAGGCATTCCTACATGGATATCTGCAGCAACAACAACGAGAAAATCAACAATTTCATCATCATCTTCAGTAACAGAGGATATGGTGTTAAAGCAAGAGTCTTCTTCAAGTGACCAACAACTAAACCATCCAAAGGCTATCTCAGATGTGAATTTAAGCTTTCTAGAGAGGGCTATCTGTGTGTGAGTATGTGAGTAGGTGTGGTTCTTTGTGTTTTCAATGTGTGTGCGTGGGTGTGTAGGTGGTGATGATGGTGGTGGTAGTTGTGGCCGATAGTGGTCGTGGTGGTATCAATAGAGGTGAAGGCGAAGGTCAAGGTGAAGGGAAGAAGGATTCTTTTTTTATTTTTTATTTTTTATTTTGTCAGAAAATGAAATGGAGAAAATGGTTTGCTTTTACCATTTTAACCCTATATTACTGTTCATTTTTATTAATTTTAACATTAATATTGACATCAGGGACTAAAATGAAACTCTTTTTAAAACACTGAGAATTAGTTTGAATGAGTTAAAATAACGGGGACTAATTTAGAAAAATAAGAAACAATAAAGACTATATGAACCATTTTTCCTTTAAAAATCGTCCAACAGTAAACATCAGTAGAAAACTTTTGTATAGAAACATTCATTAAAAATCTCAACTTCCCACTTTTCATTAAAAATCTCAACTTCCCACTTACTTTTCTTATTAAAGTCTATTCCCATAGTTGAGATGGTCAAATAAGATATACAATCATACAAGACAGAGTGGTAAGATAAAAGAGTTTACAGCAAAGAAAAATAAAGTGGTCCTCAAAATTTGCATTCTAGCAACTCTCCAGACACTCCTCATAAGTCATAACTCTTAAAGCTCTCATCAAAATCCAAAGTGTTAATTTGCAACACTCACATGATGGTGCAGCAAGCTGGTTCGGCATAGCTAGGGTCGCTAACCTCATAAACATGGTAAAATGGCACACCATCATAATAACTTGGCCTTTCCGGAGGCTTTATAACTTGGGCCTCATCTTTTTTCTCTGGGGGTTTCTTTTCATCAGCCTTTTTATCTCCTACTGCACTAACGTTTAGCAGCTCAGCATAGCCCACTTTCTTTCTTAACATAGTTGTTAGTGTCACAGGATCAACTCCTTCACCAGTCACCTCTATTTTATTCTTGTCTTGTAAAGCTGCTTGTGTAACCCCTGCAAAAATAAAAATAAAAAAATGGACGCATAAAATGTGTGCGAGTATTCTTTATAGCTCTTCAAACACTTTTAACTAGTGGGAAACTAATCCAACAGACAAGTCGGACAGTCCGGTTCTCACTGGTGGGCCCCCTTATATATGTGGAACTCACCTCCACTGATAGAACCGATTTTTTGGCTAGCCTATTGGGGAGTCTTTTATTTGACTATAAGTAGCTGTGAATCTAGAATTTGTTATTAATCAAATTGTAATTGAAATCAAGAATTTCAAATTCGGTTCATTTGAAACACAAAAAAAAGAGAAAAAAAAAAAAAATCACTAGTTCTAATGGTGAAAACAACCTCTAATAAAATACAAGTATAGCAATATAAAATAAACACCAAACCAGTTTTTGATGCTTCTTCGGACCCAGCATATACAGCGGGAGTTTTCGTGCACAGAGGGAAAAAAAAAAAAAAAAAGAGAACATAAAGACAGAAAATTGTCCTTACCAGATTGAGAAACGGCAATCTTCAGGGCTTTCTTCCGAGATTTCTCATCTTTTATACACACCTCAATGACAATCTTTTGCTGTTTGCATAATTCAAAAAGAAATTAAGAAACATTTTAACCAAAGAATTCTACATTAAAGTAAAAAATTCTATATCTTTTAGATAAAAATAACTATACCTTCATTTTTTATATGTAAAAGTGGGGTGACAAATTAAGTGGCTTCGATTTCGAGTAGAAAGCTTTGGAGCTCCACTCAAATACTGAGAGAAGAACTGGAAATAGTATTTTTGTTAAGTGAGATTGCCGTCAGAATTCAGTCCTTGCATGTATATTTATAGGATCTTCGTAATAGTAGATACATTTGGCGATAAGTTTGTGCTTGTTTGGAGGAATCATCATAAATGATTGAAGCGAGTCGTTCACACATATAATCTAATTCTTTTTCTTTTTTCAAAGAACAAACAAGAGGTAGGAAAGTCAAAATACGAAAAAATAAGAATATGAAGGGCGTCCATTGTCTAATATCCCAGAGCCTCCAGTAGCACAGCTGAGACAGTGAGGGGTTCTCTGCCCGTGCAGGGATAGAGCGACGGAAGTTTTGAGAATTCAAGAGAAGGTCATGCAATTTCTACGAAGATTAGAAAAACCATCTTGGCATTACGTCTTAAATCTAACATAAGCATGGGACCCAATCAAAGTCATATTTCACGATATATATAAATATAAGTCAAAGTCGTAATTCGAACTCATAAATTTTGATTATAACAAATCACTATATTATGGTTTCACTCAACTTTGGAGTTAGGTCCTAATTAATTTTCATGTGATTAATTTTTAAAACGATCGGACCCATCTACATCTCTTACTTTCTCTCACCTTGAATCCATCATCGCATCTCACTTTTCTCTCACCTCGAACCCACCCACAACCCAACTCTCTCTTTCTATTATCTCGACCCCGCTCATACTACATCTTACTTCTTTCTTATTTCAAATCCACTTGCTTTGACACGTGTTACAAGACTATTGAGACATTCAAACATCCCAACCGTTCCTAAAAAACTTCGATTTTCATGTGTTCATACGGCACTCAATACAAAACATTAGTCAAGTCAATATCTATGAATTTTCTCTCTTTTTCGTCTTTTCTTTTCGTTCTAGTCGAGCAAAGATTTTCTTGGATCTCAAAAAATGATGTTACGTGGATAAGGGGAGACAAGTGAACTAGGGAAACCACACGAAGGGACGTAACCCCGAGGTTTGCCTCAGACTAGCAAGTAAAGAGAGAAATTGTTCGACACTCTTGACAATCCGTGACATACCATATGAACAAGACTTTCTGAGAAATTGTTCTCTCTAATTTTTTTTTTTTTTTTGTCAAAACAGGACAAGTTTAATAAAAAAACTATTTGTAATGAGGAAACGAAAACAAAAAACAAAGGAACTATAGTTCTTTAACGAAAACAAAAACAAAGGAACTATAGTTCTTTAACGAAAACAAGTTATCTTAGTTTTCAGAGAACAATAGTTATTAAAAGAAAATCTGTCTGATTTAATTTTTATTAGAATATAACACTTGTCTCATATTAAAAAATCAGAAACTCTAAAACTACCTTATAAGATTCTTGGCCACTCCACTTGACACCAATTAATTTTAAGATAGAAACTCAAGTCTATTAATATAGTATCAGAGCTGGGCCTTGGTTCAGTCATATTCGTCCACGTGTGACCTATCTGTTCTCTTGTCTCATCTCACTGACTCGAGCGCCCCCATCTCAGTTCTTGGTTCTCACTCTTGCTGACGCATGCATCCCAATGTCAGCTTTTAGTTCTCAATTCTTACCGGGTCTACACGTGTTCAATCTTTCATGTGTAATCTTTCTCAAATCAGGTCACACGTGAGGGGGAGTGTTAGAATATAACACTTGTCCCATTTCGAAAAATCAGAAACTCTAAGACCACCTTATAAGATCCTGGAGCTCTAAGACCACCTTATAAGATCTTGGGTTACTCCACTTGACACCAATTGGTTTTAAGATAGAACCCCATGATTCTTAACAACTTTCATTTTCCTTATCTTCTGAAATCCTCGATGCACCTATGTACTCTAGAAATCTACCGGTTGTATTTTATTACGAGAAAAGAAAGATATAAAATTTTCGTGAAAAAACATTTTTACTACCTTTCGGTCCAATATTATTATCTAATACCATGCAAATGTGGTAGAACTCGAATTCAACCGAGACGATATTATTTACATAGTGTTTGGCTTGCACTTTTTAAAGGAAATGAAGGTATTAAGGAATCCCTTCTTTTGTTTAGATTGACACTTGGAAGGGAAGAAAGATTATGGAACGATTGTAGAATCTTTTAATAAGAGGATTTTGCAATATTTTCAATTAAGGAGGCGTTTGATTCACAGATTAATTTTTCATTCCTAAAAATGTCATTCACAGGAATGTTATTCCCAATAATGTGGTTAAAAGTGTTTGGTTTGTTAAAAATATTCCTAACAATATTTCGTCAAGTTCTTAGAAATGTTATTTTATTATGTTTGGTTTAGACTCAATATTCCTAAGAATGTTGATCAATTTTTCAATAATACCCCTAACTCAAAAAAATAAGAATATCAAACAAACTAGAGTAAAAAAATGTTTAACCTATTAATATAACAAAAGTAAATTTATTTTTATAATTTATAGATTTTAACTTGACACTTCAAAATTAAAAAATTAAATTTAATATTATTAAAAAACTAAAAATTTAAATATTAAAATTTATTTATTTTATTTTTAAAATTTTATATTATTTAATTTAAAAAATTAAAATCTAGAATTTAACATTAAAAATAATTTTTACAATATAAAATTACAATGTAACATAGAAAATTGATAATTTTTATTTATTTCATTTTTTTACTTTTATTGTTATTATTTTATTTATTCTAAATATTTTTATTTTATGTAGTTTTATTTTATTTTATTCTTACAAATTTTATTTTATTTTATTTTAGTTTCTTTTTATCTTTTTTTATTTTATGTTTTTCTTTTTTATTTTTTTTTATTTTTTTTTTATGTTATTTTTTTTTTTATTTTTTATTTTTTTCTATTTTATTTTTAAAATTTATTTATTTTTATCTTATTTAATTTAATATTAATATGTATTTATTTGTTTATTTTTTTTTGTTTCATACTTTGTTTTATTTTTTTTCTTTTTAGTTTTTTATTTTTTATTTTATGTTTTCATTATTTTATTATTTTTATTTTATTTTGTGAATTATACTATTGTATTTATTTTAATTTTGTATCTTCTAAAATGGGTTTATGGGTCTTTTATTTTTTCAAAGTTATTCTCATGACTTGGGAATGTGAAATTGTCATGACTTGAGAATGTGAGATTCCTACCCCTCACATGGGAATAGAAATTGGCAAAATCATGGGAATATTGCATATCCAGGAATGTGATATTCTCAGGAATATTTTTTTATTCTGCGAACCAAACATGGGAATGTCATATTTCAAGCTTCACATTCCCATGAATCTTGTAACAATCTGCGAACCAAATGTCCCCTAAGGGTTTTATGAAAGGAAAGAAATATGTCACGGACTTAGAGTGTTGCGTACCCTTGAGGTATTGTGCTAGGAGCCAAACCCTACAGGTCATGCTTAACGGTGATGTAACGAATATATCATTTAGTTTCAAGAGTAATCAACCTCTCTAGACCTTGTGTATTCACGCTTATTGACCCAGTGGAAAGGCATATTACAATCCATGACCTCTTGGGTTGGGAGGTGGCAGGCGCCTATGGTGCGTGCACCGTCTCAGTTAGTATCAGAGCCATATGATCATCATCAATGAATAGACGACATTTTGGTGCTTTGTAGGGATCAAGAGAGGGAATACTGGTGTGGTGCTTCGGTGGTGCACCCATCCCCTTAAGGGCATTGAGTATGGTGTCTTGCCCTCCATTTGAGTATAGCCAGGTGGGCTTGCCCTTTTTTGAGAGATGTCTTGCGGGAGGACGTTCCCTTCTTTTGGATGAGAGGCTTGCGTAGCGCTCTTTTGGCCACCTTTTGTTGTCGTCTTGTTATGTGACCACCTGGTTCTTGGTTGGCAAAAGCCGAGCGCTGGTTCTTGGTTGGCAAAAGCCGAGCGCTTTCAATGGTGATATTTGTGGTAAGCTGGCAAGGAGGGAGTCTAGAGCTTGGCATTCAAGCAGCTATGGAGCATGGGTGTTGATATAAGAGTTGTTATTAGCAAGTGCTTTCCTCGTTGGTACATCATCGTAAGCCAAAATTCCAATGCCAACAAGTAAAGTTGGCAATGAGGGCTGTAAGTGGATATATTATTTCACTCACAAAAGGTTTACATGTGATCACTTTATATAGTACAATGGTCTACAACCAAGGGTAGAGCTACGTTGTTCTCAGTGTAGGCACAGGCCTACATTGAGATACATTTATTTTACTTTACACTCTTGCACTAAAAACCTGTGCAACCCAATTGGTTAGGTTCTTATTTAAGAATGTGGTCAATATGGGATCAAATCTTGGCAGTTGCATTTGTGACAATTTTTCTTTTCCTTTTCTTTACTTTTCTTTTTTGTGTGTGTATGTGTTTGTGTATGTATGAGTGTGTGTACGTTTATGCTTTTCTTTTGTGCGTGTTTTTGTGTTTGTTTATGTATTAGTGTGTGTACGTTTATGTTTGTGTGTGTATATTTGTGTAATCACACTGATATATCTAAATGTATATCTTCTAATTTACGTAACTTGTTGTAAATATATTATATGTGTAATTACTTATATTTTAGATTTGTGTTATATATAGACAGTATCATGAACTTTTGGTTACTAGCCAAGCACCGAGAACCTACATTGACTTCTAGTGTCTGGCTCCCCCCTTGTCTACAACAATAATCATGATAAACACAAGAGGTAACTATCAGCTAAAGGATTACAACAAATAGATCTGATCAAAATAATAACAGATCCAAAGTTATCTCCTATCAAGGGAGTTTTGGGGATTGGGTGGGAGAGAATGTCACGGGCTGAGATTTTGGGTACTCCCTAAGTATTGTGCTGGGAACCAAGCCCTATTGGTTATGCTGAATGGTGATCTAAAGGATATAATTGGTTTTAGGTATAATCATTCTCTCTAGACTTTTTGTATTCACGTTTAAACTTGTTGACCCACTAGAAACGCACATCTCAACCCATGATCTTTGGGCTTAGGAGCCGAAGGGGCGTCTGCTGTGTGTGCCCCATCTCAAATGGGTAACGAGTAAGAGGAGGAAACCCAAAGGAAAACCAACCTAACTAAAATATCGCCATCTAACATCCAGACACTAAAGATTGCTTGATTAATGTCAGTTTCCACAAATTTACATTTTCCATAAATTTTATTCCAAATTCCAATTTGAAAATCTTCGAAAATTTGATCCTCCATATGCACTTTAATATTATGCAATTTATTGTTCCATTCTCTCCAAATATAATAAGTGACTGTATATAGGTGGAGGATTTAATTTATTTTCTTTATTGTTGTTTTTCAATCTAAATGGGGGAACAGCCCCAAAATAAAAATAAATTTAGAGCCCTTTTGTTTTTTACAACCTCATTTAGAGTTTCATGTATTTTTTAAGGGCTCTAAAAAAAATTCATCCCCAGTGAGGGATTCGTCCCTTCCATTTTTTTTAGGCTAAGTTGTCAATTTTTTTTTTTAGTTAAAGTTGTCAGTTAGATATCAAATCTGATTTGTTGAAGAGACTCATATGATTAAATTTGATTTAGAAAAGACCTATGTAGACTCTAAATTTTTTTGTCTTTTTTTTGGGGCTCTATTTTTTTCGACAAATTTGTTAAAGAAAATAGAGCCCGAACTATATTTTTGTTAAAATATGTTCAATTTGGCATAAAAAATTAAATTTGAAGCTCTATATTTATCATTAGTGTTATATTTTTTCCTTTAAAAACCTTAATTTTTGTTAAAAAATGTAATTATTATATTATAGAACTTTTATTGAAGATGTCACGTAGTATACAATTGTCCTACGGCTTTTACTCTGACTATTCTACGAGAACGTCAACGTCAGTGCCAACTGGTCGGTGTAGTTTCTCGCACAGTGACATTCTTGGAGACGTGTCTTCTGTAAATTTTAGAGTAATAATATCATGTAAGAACGGAACAACGCGGGTTTGTAAGTTAAATCTAAGCATTTTTAGAGTAATAATAATATCAATTGAAATCAACTTTTTATTGAAGTGGTGTAAATATTAGGAGGTACGGTTATATCATAAGTTTACTGGTGGTTGGGCTTCATTAAAAAAATTGATGGTTAGATTTCGTTAAAAAAAAATGATCATAGGACTTTATTAAAAAAATTAGTGATTAAACTCTTTCAATTAAATTATTACGTTAAAAAATAATAATAATAATAATATCATGTAGATCGATGTAACCACAGAAGTTGGTGCAATCATTTTGAGGTTGTGTTGCACCAATTCAACAGAGGAAAGAATTGACTACAAATAGGAAAAATAGAAAAAGTCATTCTGGTCTTTGGCTTCTATTTATTAATTATTTTAATTCGGTTCTTATGTTTTCAGAAATCTTGTGGAGGTTCTCTGCACTTAATATCCATTGGTTTATTTTAATGGTCAAAATTTAAACTCTACCAAAAGCGAAATGCCCATAAAAGTTATTTGGCAACTACTAAAAGACTTAGAAAGTTAAATCTAAGCATTTTTTAGATTAGGGGCATTTTGTAGGATATAAAGGAGTCCAGGGTTAGGTTAAAATTTCCTATTAATATTGATAAATGAAATCAATTGCATAGTTTTTGAGTCTTAAATTCTGCATATTATTCCCTCAAAGCTGCAGAGCACCACTTCTTTACTACCATCTTTTATATGTGGAAGGGTTAAAGTTTTCACCGTTAAAATACACTAACATATATAAGTACAAAGACCTCTCAAGAGATTTTAAAAAATACAGAGACCTAGTCGAGATATTGAGTATAAGTTAAAACCTGGATGATTTTCGTATTTTTCCATTGCAAATAGTAACCTTTTCTGATGAGAGCAAAATGTCTGGATTATTCATAGGAAGACATGATATTGACATGAGCTATATGGTTCAAAGCAAGTCAATTGTGGCCTATTTAGAGGCCATAAATACGAGGCCTTCCTCACCCTCTCAATTAAGATAAACTTCTAGTTTACAGTTTGGATTCCATACAAAAGCTATCAACAAATAATTGTTGTTGCTGAACGGCCATCCATACTCACACTTTTATTAGCCTTCAAAAGCCCTCTTCGGACTCAGACTCGAGTTAACTTGAACATCAAAATTTTTCTCCATAAAAAATTCGGAATGATTTCACCATCAATTTATATCTTAGAGATTAACGAATTCTGAACCTAATCGGAAGTTAAACAATGTAACACTATCCTCAATGGAGTCTCTAAAATGTAAATTTTTTTTAATTTGAGTATTTTTAGAGACCCCAGTATCTAAAAACAATACTATTCATAGCAAAAGTACGTAGGGTCCACCACTTTTGGCTTAAAAGATGCCAATATAGAGACTCAGTCTCTATTTTTTTCAACAAATTTGTGAAAGAAAATGGAGACTGGGTCTCTATTTTGATATCTTTTAAGCCAAAAATGGTGAACCCCACGTACTTTTGCTATAAATAGTATTATTTTTAGAGACTGTAGTCTTTAAAAATACCTAAACTAAAAAAATTTTACATTTAAAGACTCCATTGAAAATGCCTTAATGTACTATATGAGTACACTCGTGAATGAAATTCTTATGTAGGGGTTCTTCTTCTATGAGACATGTGATAAATTTACTACATACACATAGACAAAAAGTGATTTAATTAGTTGACAAATATTAATCAATTATTATAAGTGGGGACATCATAGTAATTTATTTAAAACTTTGTAAGACCAAATTAATAAAAAAAGAAATTTCAAACATTTTAATATAACATATCTATACGATACAGATTAATGTGAATTAATTTTACAAAATAACAATTTAATATGTAGTTGTGACAAATTTGTTACATGTCTCATAGAAGAATTTTCCCTTATATAGACCACAAGTAATTCGAACTATTCTCTCTCTTTATTAGGACCAAAAATAGAAGTTGAAATCACTCATGTTTTTTATCGTGATAAGAAGTCTCTACGCCACGGAAGAATTTCCTCATGTTGGCCCATGTCTCTTTTTGCCAAATGTATACCGATGATATTGAGTGAGGAATTTTTTTTCCAAATTGAAGTTGCTGTTTCACCTAACACGTTATTCCACATGCCACAGTGTAATATGGGGTCCGCTGTCGTTTTTAATAACAACCCTATTAAGTGATTAGTACTTGGACGTTTTTTCTAATTTGCTGACAAAGTCGTCTACACGTAACCGACAATGTATATTATTATTAAAAAAGAAAAATTAAATATACATATGTTGGCAAACAGTTCAGGATTGTAGGCAAAGTTTTATAATCACGTCCATAATAAATAAATGTAGTTCAAAATGGTGTTTCACAACCTAGCACTTAGGCTA
Organism: Ehretia macrophylla; assembly: GCA_037974665.1. Lineage (NCBI taxonomy): Eukaryota > Viridiplantae > Streptophyta > Magnoliopsida > Boraginales > Ehretiaceae > Ehretia > Ehretia macrophylla. Next base: position 35,815,403 of record CM075768.1, read on the forward strand.
TCAAAACGTGACTTTAAATATATTTTTCTTCTTTTTTTTTTTTTGTCAGTAAAGAGATTTTATTATGGGAGTGAAGACTAACATGAGTGTTCTCAAATACAAAGTGAAAAGTATTGAAAAGCTCCATTGAAGGAACAACCAAAATATCTTTTGCTTTGGAAAATACTAAATTCACCAAAATTAGTTCTTACAACAAATCTTTACCAACTTGTGTGGAGCTTTATTTTTGGATAACACTGTGAAATTTGAAATAATAAACTCTTTTATGCCATAACAATGTTCTAGATAAGTTTTGTTGGTATATATGACACTGTTCTATGGTTTTAGAGCAGTCACGTGATAGCAACATATTTATTTATTTATTCCTTTTTTAGTAAAACCATCATATCAATTTTTCTTTACACAAAAAATGGAAGGCAAAAGTTGTTTAAAAAAATTTCTTCAATATTTTTCCATCGAAATTTAAATTACTTTTACTTTTGTGGTTGTCAAAAATCAGAAAGTGATGTTGAAGTTATATTTAAGATGATTCTCTTTAACAAATTAAATTCACGTTTTTGTCAAATCAATTGTAGAATGGAACAAGGCTTCTAGAATGTGTCTGAATAAAAAAAATTCTTTAGATTGAATAAATTAATCTTTTGTTTTGTCCGAGATCGAATAAATTAATCAGATTTATTGAAAAGCAAGAAGTTTCTGCAGTATTTATACGTGCTACAGGTCCATGGACCTGGCAAAACCTCCTTAAAGAAAAAGAAAAACAGGGAGAAACTATTAAATTGTTATTAAAAATATGATATTGTGGATATTTATTATTATGTACTTATCAAGAAAAAAAAAATTTATAGAATTTTTGTGTTAGTGAAAAATTACTACAATTGAATGGTCAAAAGATACTTATAGGATTCTTGTATAGTGGAGATTATTATATGTATATAGAATGTGATGTAAATGTGATGTAATGAGTATGTCATCAAGATGGTAGAAAACTCTATAAATAGAGAGAGTTTATAAGAAGGAAACACACTTGAAAAAATCAACAATCTTACTCTCTCAAATTCTCTCTTAGTTTAGTATTGCTTTCCTTATATTTAAGTTTTAGTTCACAATACGTTATCAGCACAAAACTCTGCAGAAGTAGCAAATAACAAAGTATCCGACCACTTCATTATCAAAGGTACATATAATTCTTTTATTTTTCAATTACATTTTGACTATATGTTATAGATTAGTTAATATATTACAATCATACATTTGGTGAAGTTTAACTTCTTTAAAAGTATAAATAATTAGACTTTGGACATAAAAATTTGATGTTTAACCAAATGAACTTTTGCTCGGATTTGAAATTTTTGGACATAAAATTCTGTTACTCAAAGGAATGCCGAATTTATTTTTGGACCTAATTACCGTTGCTCATAAAGATGTTAAAACTTTTATTGGACTAAAATTTTCATTTATCTAAATAATATAACAATTGTTCCCGATTTGATTATAACTTATTACTAACTTTTCTGACTATATCCTAACATTTATTTATATCTAATTTATCACTGACTTTTCTAACAATTCTAATATTATTTATGTCTAACTATTTTACTATTGAACATTTTATATTATTATGCACTTTTTAAATTATATCCTAACATTTATTTATATCTAACTTATCACTGACTTTCCTAACAATTCTAACATTATTTATGTCTAACTATTTTACTATCGAGCATTTTATATTATTATGCAATTATTATATCTATTATTTATATTATGTCAATTTTAATCTTTTTGCTTAATTTTATAGTCTCATATTAGAAGTTAGTTTATTAGCCACATTTTTTTTGTATAGAATCTAACATCTTTATGAGCTCTTATTAACTAAAGTTTATTTAATATCTTTTAGTATCACACATGGCAAATCTTGCAAAACTTGAATTTGTTGCCCTAGATATATCGGGCAACAACTACCTTTCATGGATTTTGGATGTTGACATACATTTACAAGCGAAGGGACTAGAAAAAACAATCATAGAAGGAAACAAACAGTCCCTGCAAGACAAAGAAAAGGCGATGATATTCCTTCGCCATCACTTACATGAGTCATTGAAAGCAAAATACCTCACGATAAAAGATCCATATGAGTTATGGACCAATTTAAAAGAAAGATATGATCATTAGAAAACAGCGACTCTGCTAAAGCTCTATTATCAATGGATTCATTTAAGGTTGCAAGATTTCTCTACAGTGCGTGAATATAATTCAGTAATATTTAAGATTACTGCACAGCTAAAAATGTGTGGTGAAAATATCACTGATGCAGATATGTTAGAAAAACATATTCAACATTTCACGCTACAAATGTGATTTTATAGCAACAATATAGAAAGCGTGGTTTTAAAAAGTATTTTGAACTGATTGCATGTCTTATGGTAGCAAAACAAAATAATGAACTATTGCTGGCAAATCACCAAGCACGACCAGCTGGGGCAGCACTGTTACCTAAGGTAAATGCTATAGAAAATAATAATAATAATGCTCGTGGTAGGGGTCGAGGCCGTGGTCGTGGCCGTGGCCTTGGACGCGCCACAGGCATAATCATGGTAATATTTGGTATCGTGATGGCCCAAAATATTTTAATTTCAAGAGGTCAGAAAATAATGAAAAAGGGAGTAGTTCACAAAAGAAACCATCCCGAGATAATATATGTTTTAGATGTGGAATGCAGGCCATTGGGGAAAAAATTGCCGAACAACAAAGCATCTTGTGGAGCTTTATAAAGCATATAAAGACTCAAAAGGAAAAGAAAAAATTATGGAAACAAATCTTGCCGAGCACCATGATCAACACAACAATACCTGCCTTGACTTCTCAAATTTCTTTGAAGATGATAGTTGGAATATTGAGCATCCAATGGGTGAGGGAAATGCTTCCATGGATTCACTTGACTGATATCTTTTAAATAAAAGAAACATAGAATATGTAGTCATCTTTCATGCATTTTGGACTTGATGTGTTTTTAAATTTATGAATGTTGTTTTTAAATTTCAATGTAACTTTTAATGTATTTTATGAGCGTGTAGCAAAAAAGTGTTGCATGGTTTGAATGTACGATACTATATCAGTTGTAAAATATCTATGAATCTAGTTTATGTTTAATTGTTTATTTTGGAAGCATTTCTTACAATACATTGTTCTATTTTGAAGATATAAACATACTTGAAATCAACAATGGGGAAATATGTCTAGCAGACAGCGCTACAACGCTTACCATTCTGAAAAATAAAACATATTTCTCCCAGCTAAAATTGGCTGAAGACAATGTTAATACAATTTATGGTACCACGAACCTAATTGAAGGCTCAGGAAATGCTACTATTATACTTCCTCGAGAAACAAAACTTTTAATAGGCAATGCCTTATATTCCAGTAGATCGCAGAGAAGTCTACTGAGTTTTCGAGATATTCGTCAAAATAGTTATCATATTGAAACCAAGAATGAGAAAGACAAAAAATATCTTTATATTACATCATTTATATCTGACAAGAAACAGATAGTAGAAACATTGTCAGCATTGTCCTCTGGATTATATTATACATACATAAATCCAGTGGAATCTAATAATGTGATCAATCATAAATTGTTTGACCCAACAACTTTTGTCCTTTGACATGATCGTCTTGGTCATCCAAGCATAGTAATGATGTAAAGAATCATTTAGAATTCACATGGGCATCAATTAAAGAACCAAAGAGTTCTTTTACCAAATAAAATTTCATGTGTTGCATGTGCCCAAGGGAAATTTTAATTACAAGGCCTTCCCCAACTAAAGTCGGTGTTGAAACTCCTGCATTTTTAGAGAGAATTCAAGGGGATATATGTGGGCCTATTGTTCCATCATGTGGACTATTCTGATACTTTATGGTGTTAATAGATGCCTCAACACATTGGTCACATGTCTCTCTATTATCCACTCGTAATATGACATTTGCAAGACTTCTTGCACAAATAATCCGATTACGTGCATAATTTTAAGATTATGCGATTAAGAAAATTCGGCTGGATAATGCAGGAGAATTTACATCTCAAGCCTTCAATGATTACTGCATGTCAATAGGGGTCACTGTTGAGCACCCTGTAGCTTATACACATACACAAAATGGTCTAGCATAATCTTTTATTAAACATCTGCAACTAATTGCTAGACCATTACTTATGAGAACTAAGTTGCCTAGTTGTGCTTAGGGATATGCTATATTACATGCTGCAGCACTGATTCGAACTAGACCAACTGCTTATCATAAACAATCCCTACTACAACTTGTCTTTGGCCAAGAACTAAATGTATCCCATTTAAGAATTTTTGATTGTGTGGTATATGTACCAATTGCTCCACCACAACGAACAAAAATAGGACCACAAAGATGACTATGAATTTTTGTTGGCTTTGAATCTCCATCAATTATCAAATATCTTGAACCTTTAACTGGAGATCTTTTCACAACATGTTTTGCTGATTGCCAATTTAATGAGGCAACATTCCCAATCTTAGGGGGAGAGAAACAAATGGTAGAAAAGGGAGAAATTTCATGGAATGCATCTCATTTCGATCCTCGTACAAATCAATCAGAACTAAAAGTACATTAACTTATTCACTTGCAAAAGATTGCAAATTAATTGCCAAACGCATTCACTGATGCGAAGAAAGTGACTAAGTCACACATACCAGCTTTAAATGGTCTAGCCAGAATTGACGTTTTAAAAGAGCAGTCTACCAATACAATAGCAAGTGAATCTACTGCATGCCAAAAGCGTGGTAGACCTATCGGTTCCAAAGATAAAAATCCTCAAAAGAAAAGAGGACATGATAAACAAGTTGAAAATTTTCAGGTACCTGAACATGATATAAATGTTGGAAGTATTAATGAGGAGATCTCAATTAATTACATTACTACCAGAAGGCGATGGAACCGAAATAAAATTGATATTGATGAAAATTTGCATATGTAGTAGCTACTGATTTGATAAATGAAAATGAGGATCTTGAACCAAAATCTGTCCAAGAATGTCGACATATAAATGATTGGCCAAAATGGAAAGACGCAATCCAAGCAGAATTACAATCACTTGCAACACGTGAAGTTTTTGGGCCAATAGTTCAAACACCTAAAAATGTGAAACTTGTAGGCTACAAATGGGTATTCATTCGAAAGCGCAATAAAAATAATGAAATTGTAAGATATAAATTACAACTTGTAGCACAAGGATTCTCACAGAGGCTTGGAATTGATTATGAAGAAACATATTCCCTGATAATGGATGCAATTACATTTAGGTTTTTAATTAGTTTGGCAATTTCTGAAAAACTTCATATGCGTCTTATGGATGTGGTAACAACCTACCTATATGGCTCACTTGAAAATGATATTTACATGAAAGTCTCTAAAAGACTAAAAATGCCTAAATCATGTGGCTCGAAACCTCGAGAAATGTACTCAATCAAATTACAACGATCGTTGTATGGATTGAAACAATCAGGGCGAATGTGGTATAATCGTCTCAGTACATATTTACTAAAATAAGGATATGTCAATAGTCTAATAAGACCATGTGTTTTCACCAAGAAATCAAACTATGGATTTGTTATTATTGCAGTATATGTTGATGATCTAAATATAATAGGGACTATTGAAGAACTTACAGCGGCAACCACATATCTGAGTAAATAAATTGAAATGAAAGATCTCGAAAAACCAAAATTCTGTCTTGGGTTGCAGATTGAACATTTATCAAATAAAATATTCTTGCATCAGTCAATCTACACAGAATAGGTGTTGAAAAGATTTAACATGGATAAGGCTCACCCGTTAAGTACACCAATGGTTGTTCGATCACTCGACACCAAGAAGGATCCATTTCATCTCAAAGAAGATGGTGAAGAAATTCTTGGCCCAAAAGTACCATATCTTAGTGCAATTGGAGCACTAATGTATCTTGCTAACAACACATGCCCTGATATCACTTTCTCTGTCAATTTATTAGCAAGATATAGTTCAGCACCAACATGAAGGCATTAGGCTGGCATAAAATATATGTTTCGTTACCTTCGTGGAATAACTGATATGGGATTATTGTATTCAAAGCACAATCAACCATACTTGATTGGATATGCAGATGCATGATATATGTCAGACCCCCACAAAGGAAGATCACAGATTGGATATTTATTCACATATGGTGGTACTGCTATCTCTTGGCGATCCACAAAGCAAACTATTGTCGTAACTTCTTCAAATCATGCCAAAATTCTAGCACTCCATGATGCAAGTCGAGAATGCGATTGGTTAAGATCTTTGATTCATCACATTCGAGAAGAATGCAACCTTTCAACTAATAAAGTGGATCCAACAATCATATATGAAGATAATACCACATGCATTTCATAAGTAAATGGAGGATACATCAAAGGTGACAGAACTAAGCATATTTCACCAAAATTCTTTTTGACACATGAACTTCAGAAGAAATGTGAGATTGATGTTCTTCAAATTCGTTCAAATGAGAATCTAGCAGATTTATTCACTAAGTTATTGCCTACATCAACATTTGAGAAATTGGTATGTAAAATTGGCATGTGTTGACTTCGTGATCAATGTTGATATGCTCAGAAGAGGGGGAGTGTCACGCTCCGACCCCGACCCATCGCTAGGTTAAGGCTAAAACATGATGTGTCAAAGCTTAAACCCTGCAAGATATGAAAGTAGAAACCTGAACAGCTATAATATTCCACAAGAAGTTCCAAAAGACTTCCAAAAATTTTCCCGGAAACATTGGCCTTAAAGGTTTATAATACTCTACTACATGTTACAATACCCGAGTCTACCTGCCAATTTTCAAAACTTAGGTCTACTAAATAGAGCAATCACTTAGCTAGGTTTCTAGTTGACCAAAAATAATATTACGATAGTTCAAACAGTTCAATTAAACCAAATCGTGCTTATTACAACAGGGAATACATCTTCGCATGTAGGCATGTAGATCACATAAGCAGGAATCCAACTCATCACATCAATGAAGCTTGCAACCACATGGGAGCTTGCTCGGGCTAATCTTCACCTGAAATTGTTAAAAAAGGGTAAGCTAATCCTGCATATAGCTTAGTGAGGATGAACGAGGAAGGGTTTTTGTAAAGGTTTTATCATTTTGAAAACTTCTTTGTAAAACCGTGCTATGCATATACAACAGTTAATCACGTATAACAGAATATCAAGATTAACTTCATACTCGAAGTATAGCACAGTTAACAGGAATGGAAACAACTTGATTCAAAAGACATGAACAACTCTTCTCTTCGAGGACCTCAAGGGACCAAGCGAGATTGGTTGCAAAGAAATAGTATAACTTCTTATCAAATTTTTCTCAATATGTGTAACAAGAGGGCACTCCGGAGATAACCCAAACCATGACAAGATCCTACTGGGGTAACAAAGAGCTCGGTGAGGTTCACTCCCTAGGTAACAATGAGCCCAGTGAGGTAAACAAGAATTGATTCTCCTAGGGTAACAAAGAGCTCGGCAAGGTTATACTTCCGAGGTAACAATGAGCCTAGCGAGAGCGATAAGATAAAGTGGGCAAGAAATCGAGAAGGTATTGATACGGATTCAAGAGGTCACTTCCACCATCAAAGTGGTGTTGAGCTTTGGTCCATATGACACTTCCTTTCTTAGATTAAATGAACTAGATAAAACATGTTTATAACCCATTAGCAAGTAGCAAGTATATTCGAGCATATATGTGATTCAAGCTTATTCAAGCATATTCATGATTTGAGCATATTCCAAGCATGTTCAAACTTGTACATGAGCCAAACTTAATCAACCATACCTATCATATGGTCAAGCAAGTAAACATGTGAACACCTTGCATTTAGAATTCATATGACACAAAGTGGAGGGCAACAAAGAAGGTTGCTTTATCATGTGAGTGTTGAATCATGTAGTGACCTCATACGAACATATAGTGACATGTGTATCATTTAAATAATCATGAAACCACTACTCATCATGCTTGACCCTATTAATAACATGTCGAGGTACTCCACATAGCCATATACCAAGGAGGATGTAAGAACACCTTAAAATAACTCAAAACAACAATAAAATACAAATACAAACGAATTATGGAGCAATCTCAACTCTTTTACATGAGCCTAACTTAGGAGGTGAATTTACCTACTTTCCCAAAGTCCAATTAATCTAATTTCCATCTAGAATCGAAGCCTATTGAATGTAGATAACTCTAGGATCAAATGGAATGCAATTTGGAGTTGAAATGAATGAGATATGGCCTCCGAAAAATCACTGTATAGAGTTGTCAAACATCCGGGCGTTGTAGCCTTCATCCGGTCGACTGGATGAAGCAGGTAACGCTTGGATGAGAGTTTTCTGCCGGGCGTTGTGGCTTCTATCCGGGCAACCGGATAGAGGCTGTAACGCCCGGATAGCTGACGGAAAACACATAAATTCCACCAAATCATCTATACAACAACAACCAACCCTCCTACCAATATTCAAGCATATTCTATGTAGTTTATGGGCATCATATAAGGGTTCAAACACAATCAAAACCATCCCATAACCCCACATGATCACCAATTCACAATATGAACAAGCCCTAGATCTATAACACAAAATACCCAACATTCTCATCCTTCAAGCTTTTATATACAAGTTATAACAAGATTAACTTCAAATGAACATTAATAATCTTGAATGAATCCTTTAAAACCATTTAGAAAAAATCCCTCACCTCAAGGATGCAAGAAAATGCTAGGGTAGTATAGTTGAAGGCAAAAGAAAGCTCAAGAGTGGCTTGAAATGGCTAAAATCAACTTTCTTTCTTCCTCTTTCTTCTTCTTTCTCTTTCTTTTTCTCTCCTTCCCTTCTCCCTCTCTTAGGCGTGTGTGAGTGTGTATTTTGTATGTGTGTGTGTGTGTTGTTAGATTTAAGTTAGGTAAAAAATATCCTAGGATACTATTGACCAAATTGCCCTCCTAACTTAATGCTTATTTCTAGTTTGCCACCTTGTTTTATTTCAACTATTTTAGTTAGCTATTACAATTGAGTAGTAATTAACTAATGCCTACGACATCTAAAACACTCAAATGCATATAATTGAATTTAGATGCACATTAAACGAGGCTAACGCGAGTATTTCAAAGTGAATGCACGTAAATCAAGGTAAAATGAACCTTAATTGATATAAATGCATATTAAATGATGTAAAAATATATCAAATGCTATAAAATGCATATGGGGTCTTATGCGGGGCTTCACAGGGAGTCATACACCCGCTGCACTCTTTTTCCCTTAGCATAGGTTTTATCCCAATGGGTTTTCCTAGCAAGGTTTTTAATGAGGCAATTCAAGAAACGTATACCAAGATTGTCATACTTTTTTTCCTTCACTAGAATTTTTATCCTACTGGGTTTTATCCTAGTAAGGTTTTGATGAAGCATATTCTTGAAGAATGAATATCTAAGGAGGAGTGTTATGAAAAATACGATATTGTGGATATTCATCATTATATACTTATCAAGAAAAAGAAGTTCTTTTATAGGATTCTTGTGTTAGTGGAAAATTACTACAATAAGGTTGATAAGTCTTTATTTGAGCCAATGACCTCACCAGTCCGTGATGCGGACCGAGCTGACGTGATGGTCAATCGGATAGCTGAAAAGCTACATTCTTTGATAGATATCACGGTATACCCCTGGATAGATCGTATTCCCCTTTATCAAGGGATAACGTGGGAACCAACTTGGAACAAATCCTGCACCCAATTGACCAAGAAATTGATCAAGGACGACGTCAATCCTGTCTTAGCGAAAGCTAAGTCTTGCTTCACTATTTACCTGTATGAAATGGGTGCCTTCACTTTCTTGGTGAAGTTTGTCCATGCATATGGCCAACAGTGGTCACAAAGGATCCTCTGGCACCACTATACACGATATGCCTTAGACCCAGCTAATAAGCTGTTCTCAAGTTGGTCGTTGGATTGGTACCAGGCCTATGTAGGCCTAGTATTTCCCCATGGTGTTGGCTATGAACGGATTGTCACAGGACGTTTGGGTTGCTCGCTAGAAGGGGCGGGAAAACGACGTGTATTCGCCATAGGGAACTATGTGAATCAGCGTCTTCTTAGACCTGTTCACGAGTGGCTTTGTGCTGTCTTACGAAGGTTGCCTACTGATGGCACCTTTTGGCAGACAAAGCAAAACCTCTTGATCGGTTGAAAGGTAGGCAGACATGTTACTCCTATGACTTGAAGTCAGCCACTGATCGGTGGCCATTATACTTCTTGTTTAGGGTCATATGCTTCCTTGTTGATCGATCTTTCGCATCTAGTGAATTCCACTCTAGCTATGAATAAGTTCGAGGTACCATTTGTAAAGCGGTTTACCACTGTCTCATTTGTTGCCAATCAGCCCTTTGGCTATTATGCTTCGTGGCCTCTCTTTGCCTTCTCCCACCACATACTCGTGTGGTGGGCGGCATAACTGGTATATCCGGGTCGACTCTTCCAGGATTACATTGTCCTGTCAAAAGATGCTTATAGGATTCTTGTATAGTAGAGATTATTATATATATATGGAATGTGATGTAAATATGATGTAATGAGTATGTCATCAAGATGATAAAAAACTCTATAAATAGAGGGAGTTTCTAAGAAGGAAACACATTTGAAGAAATCAACAATCTTACTCTCTCAAATTCTCTCTCGTTTTAGTATTGTTTTCCTTATATTTAAATTTTAGTTCACAATATAAATCACTCTTTTTATTTGAATTCTGTACTTTAGAATGAGAAGAATAAAAATAGAGAAAATTAAAAGAATTTTCGCTAACCTTTAATTGATGAGTGAAAGTTTTAATTGTCTCTACAATTTTTGCATAATTCTAAACAAATTAACATAACACTAATTATGAAAATAATATATAAATAACTTTTTGTTTAAATTTTTTCCAATTTAGCAAAGAATTGTAAAATGATTTCATTTTCTTTTTCTTATTCTTTTGCAATCTAAATAAGGAAAACTATTCATTTTCCTTTGCTTTGGGATTTTTTTCTTCTATCTTACTTCTCTTTCTTTCCTCCACAATTTTATGCAAACTTTGAAATTGTATGTGGACCTTTTGATGACAAGATTATTGCCTTCCTTCTTTGGAAGCCACTTGTGTTAAGCATAGGATGAATCTGTTTTTATAAATGTGGTTTGAATAAGATAATTGAAAGATTTGATGTAAATATTTTGGTATTTAATGCTTTTTCACTATGGTTATACTATTAGTATAAAAGATTAGTTTAGTTTGTAAATTATTTGTTGACACGTGATATTAATCTACAAGATACAGTACCAAAATGATATATTTTAAAAGATAAGAAATAAGTTCGAACAAATGGTACTAATACAAAACTAAAAGAGTACATTTTAAAAGATAATGAAGGAAACTATTTTTTTTCTTCTATATTCTTTCAGTGTTACATGTACACTATTTATAATACAATATGTGCAACTCACTACATCTAGGCTAACTGAAAGATAAGGATAACAATGAATTAGCGATTAAATCACAACAACTCAATCAAAGGATAACATCCAATGAAAATCTGGATAGCTATGTTATTATGCCCCCTCAAATGAAGTCGGATCATGAATGGTGAGCTTGGACCTAAGGAGACGAAAATGAGAAATTGAGAGACCCTTAGTCATAATGTCCGCCAATTGATCAAGAGTGGAAATATAACGGACTTGAAGCTTATTCGACACCACTTTTTCACGTACAAAATGGATATCAATTTTGATGTGCTTGGTAAGTGCATGATGCACTGGATTAGTTGTAAGGTAAGTGGCGCCTATGTTATCACACCAAAGCATAGGAACAAAATGAGGTATTAGATTGAGTTCAGATAATAGAGATTTTAGCCAACACAACTTAGTTGTAGTGAACACAATCGCTTTGTACTCCACTTCTGTAATTGACCTCGAGATCGTGGTTTACTTCTTGACAGCCTAAGAAATAAGATTGGGCCCCCAAGAAAATACAATATCCATGGGTACTACGACGATCATCCGGACAACCACCCCAATCACTTATCTGAATAAGCATGAATAGAAAAATCCTCAGACGATTTGATTCAAAGCCTATAGCTGGATGTGTCCTTGATTTAGCGAAGAATGCGTTTGACAGCCATCCAATGAAGATCCGTTGGGTTATGCATAAGATGACAGACTTTATTAACTACAAATGAAATATCAGGGCGGGTGATAGTAAGATATTGAAGCGCACCGACTGTATTCCAATATAGTTTCAGATCATAAAAGGGATCTCCTGAAGTACTTAAAAGCTGATGATTCGGTTTAATAGGAGATGCAACTGCCTTTGCCTCAATTATGTTAGCACGAATGAGAATGTCATGAGCATATTTCTCTTGATGAAGAAGAAGACTTGATGATGTGCGATTGACCTAGATACCAAGAAAGAAAGACAAAGTGTCAAGATCCTTTAATGAAAATTGTTTATGCAGAGAATCAGTTAGCTTGGCAATAGTAGTAGATCACTCCCTGTGAGGATGGTGTCATCGATAGAAACTAGCAATAGTGTAACAATTTGCGAAGTGGAATGAATAAACAATGAAGAGTCAGCTGTCGAAAACACAAACCCAAGAGATAAAAGATAAGAGCTAAGTTGAGAAAGCCAAACTCACAGAGCCTGCTTTAGTCTATAAATCGCCTTTTGAAGTTTGCAGACATGATCAGATAAAGTAGGATGAGTAAATCCAGGAGGCTAGGATATATAGACTTCTTCCTGAAATCAACCATGCAAAAAGGCATTATGCACATCCAGTTGACGTATAGACCAATTCTTCAATATAGCAATACAGAGAATGACACGAATGTGGTAGGCTTGACAATTGGACTGAAAGTTTCATGAAAATTGATTCCTTCTTCTTGACTATCTAGTGATGAATTTAGCAACGATATTACTTCTGTCGTGATTCGTCGCTATTTTGTGATGGATTTGGTGACTGACTTTTTTTGTCGCTTTTTAGCAATGGAAACACTATTTTGAGATGGAAAGTTTTGTGACCGCCATTTTGCTATGGATTTGTATCGCAAATTAAAAATAGTGACATAAACCTTCCACAACCCGTACTTGTTTTTCTTGTAGTGTATTTTTAATACGAGTAAAATATTGTTGTTCCCTAGAGGTCGTATTGTCTATATATTCTCTGATTTCTTTCGGCCCAAACGAAGTAAATAGTAGTGCCAACACGTGGAATTGGAATGATTTAAAATTCTGGCAATTGGAGGCCCAAGAACAAATATTATAATTCTATCATAGGTTTATAGGCAACTTTGTCCAACATAGGCACCTTTTTTCAAATCATTAGTGAAAAAACTATATTTAAAGAACAAGTGGTCCCGATACTCAACATAAGAAGCTACACGAAACACTATTTCCAATGCCCTATGAAATAAGACGTATCTTGGTAGGTTACTTTCAATCTTGGTGCATGGTTATATTACATTGTGATACTTTATTTCCTTCTAACAACCAATTTCATCATACCCTGCATATATTACACCACAAGAAAACAGTGCACGGGCGACAGAATTGGGCGATAGATTTTTTTCGTAGTAAATTTGCTACTGCCAAACTACGGATTTGCTACGGGCAAAAAATTCTATACCCCAGCAGTAGCCAACTTAGGCCCCGTTGAAATGGCGACATGACTTTGCTACGGATTATCAACGAAAAATAATTGTAATTAATAAAAAAAATAAAAAATAATATTATGTAACCTAGCCGTGGCCAATTTGCTACAGATTAGCTAAAGATTATTTAATTAATTTGGCAAAAAAATTCATAAAAAATTTCGTAGCCATGTAGTGGCCAAATAGCCACGGATTGGCTACGGAGAATAATTTTAATTAATAAAAAATATAAAAAATAAAATTTCATAGCTTAACCTTGGCACATTTGCTATGGACTAACTACGGATTATTTAATTAATTAGGCAAAAAAAATCTATACCCATGTAGTGGCCAATAGCCACGGATTGGCTACGGACTATATATATTATTCAAAAAATATTTAAAAAAAATAAATACCAATATTTTAATTAAATAGGAAAAAATAAAATAACAAAGTATGTAGCCCATCCGTAGCTATTGGCTATTGCTAGGCTACAGAATTCAACAAAAAATCTAGGTTTATCGTTTTTAATTTGAATTATGAAATTTTGATTGCACCTACAACGTAGTAAACTTTACTTGAGTTGTAAATTTTTCAAATAAAAATAAACTTGGTCCGTATTTCATTAACGTGCATACTTTTATAGAGAAATCTCATAGGAAGTCAATAGCCGTTTAAATTGAACTTATCATGATCTCACTTAACAATGCGTTAATGTTAATAAACGTTCAATCTAGGAGTTGAAAAACTATCACATTGTATCTAGACTTCATAAATAAGAAAAATATGAAGATATTAACATGTTTTAATATGTTGCTCCTACCTTTTAACAAGTTAGAATACATATTATTAGTTATCCATAGCCCATCCGTAGTCCTTAGCTACGGATGAGATACAAAATTCGACTCTTCCATAGCGCAGCAGTAGCCAATTGGCTACGGTTAGGCTACGGACTTCAACTCTTCCGTAGCCCAACAGATTGGCTACTGCTAGGCTACGAATTTCAATAAAAAATTAAGGTTTATCATTTTTAATTTGAATTATGGAATTTCGATTGCACCTACAACGTAGTAAACTTCACTTGAGTTGTAAAATTTTCAAATAAAAATAAACTTAGTATGTTTTTCATTAACGTGCGTAATTTTATAGAGAAATCTCATAGGAAATCAATAGTCGTTTAAATTGAACTTATCATGTTCTCACTTAACATTGTGTTAGTGTTAATAAACGTTCAAACTAAGAGTCGAAAAACTGTTACATTGTGTCTAAACTTCATAAATAAAGAAAATATGAATATATTAACACGTTTTAATACGTTGTTCCTACCTATTAACAAATTAGAATACATATTATTAATTGTATGTAACCCATCCCTAGTCCCTAGCTACGGATGGGCTACAAAATTCGACTCTTCCGTAGCCCGACAGTAGTCAATTGGCTACTGCTAGGCTATGGACTTCAACAAAAAACTAAGGTTTATCATTTTTTATTTGAATTATGGAATTTTGATTGCACCTCCAACGTAGTAAACTGCACTTGAGTTGTAAAATTTTCAAATAAAAATAAATTTGGTCCATATTTCATTAATGTGCGTACTTTTATAGAGAAATATCGTAGAAAAATTAATAGCCATTTAAATTGAACTTATCATGTTCTCACTTAACATTATGTTAATGTTAATAAACGTTCAATCTAGGAATCGAAAAACTGTCACATTATGTCTAAACTTCATAAATAGGAAAAATATAAAGATATTAACAGTTTGTAATACGTTGTTCCTACCATTAACAAGTTAGAATACACATTATTAGTTGTCTGTAGCCCATACGTAGTCCCTAACTACGGATGGGCTACGAAATTCAACTCTTTTGTAGTCCCGCAGCAGTAGCCAATTAGCTACTGCTAGGCTACGGACTTCAACAAAAAATCAAGGTTTATCATTATAAATTTGAATTATGGAATTTTGATTGTACCTACAACGTAGTAAACTTCACTTGAGTTGTAAAATTTTCAAATAAAAATAAACTTGGTCTGTATTTCATTAACATGCGTACTTTTATTGAGAAATCTCATAGGAAATCAATAGTCGTTTAAATTGGACTTATCATGTTCTTACTTAACAATGCGTTAATGTTAATAAATGTTCAATCTAGGAGTCGAAAAATTGTCACATTATGTCTAAACTTCATAAATAAGAAAAATATGAAGATATTAACACGTTTTAATACGCCATTCCTACCTATTAATAAGTTAGAATACATATTATTAGTTGTCCGTAGCCCATCCGTAGTCCCTAGCTAGGGATGGGCTACGGAATTTGATTCTTCCGTAGCTCGGCAATAGTCAATTGACTACTGCTAGGCTACTGACTTCAACTCTTCCGTAGCCCAGTAGTAACCAATTGACTAATGCTAGGCTAGGGACTTTGACAAAAAACCGAGGTTTATCAATTTTAATTTTAATTATAAAATTTTGATTGCACCTACAATATAGTAAACTTTACTTAAATTACAATTTTTTCAAATAAAAATAAATTTGGTCCGTATTTCAATAACATGCGTACTTTTATAAAAAAATCTAATAGGAAATCAATAGTCGTTTAAATTGAACTTATCATGTTTTCACTTAACATTGCGTTAATGTTAATAAACGTTCAATCTAGAAGTCGAAAAACTATCACATTGTGTCTAAACTTCATAAATAAGGAAAATATGAAGATATTAACATGTTTTAATACGTTGTTCCTACCTATTAACAAGTTAGAATACATATTATTAGTTGTCCGTAGCCCATCCGTAGTCCCTAACTACGGATGGGCTACCGAATTCGACTCTTCCGTAGCCCGGCAGTAGCCAATTGGCTATTGCTAGGCTACGGACTTCAACTCTTCTGTAGCCCAACAATAGTCAATTGGCTACTGCTAGGCTACTGACTTAAAAAAAATTGATGTTTATCATTTTTAATTTGAATTATGGAGTTTTGATTGCACCTACAACGTAGTAAATTTCACTTGAGTTGTAAATTTTTCATATAAAAATAAACTTGGTCCTTATTTTATTAATGTGCGTACTTTTATAGAGAAATCTCATAGGAAATCAATAGTCGTTTAAATTGAACTTATCATGTTCTCAATTAACATTGTGTTTGTGATGCCCGAGCTTTTTACCATACATTCACTTACTGTTGCATCCCTTAGTTGCGCATTTCTTTTGTGATCTATTTACTATTTTCTTTAATTACTATTCATTTCGTTTTTTAACTTCATAATTATTTCGAGTTAGCATTTTTATTAAATCATACTAATTATAGTAGGAATGAGAAAATGTGCCTTCGAGCGATTAGCGTGCAGAGCCTTTGTTTAGAAAATGGTTAGTGAGCTAATAAATAGTGTTACGTGACTTAACTTAGTGTTGTAATTAGCTAGCACTATTATTGCATCTTAGACTCATTTTAAGCAACCCATGCTCATTTTAATAGCTTATTTATGCACACCACTTGACCCCACTTAAGCTTACTCAACATAAAACTCTCACAATACCACCTAAGCTCATAACATAGCAAAGAAAAAAAAAAAAAAAGCTGAAACTGCATTGTAGCAGGGCCGAAACCTTCAAGCAGCCTCAAGGAGGAAAATTTGATCTTCAACTCTTCAATCCAAGCCTCCCCAAGCGTAGAGCAAGTAGATTAGGGTATGTGCAAGCCTCTAGGTATTCATACGCACTTTAGGTGAGGGTTTTCATGATTTTTTTTACATATTTAAAATGTTACATATTTATGATTTGTTAGAAATTCTATCAAATGTTAATGCAAAGCTTATCTATGCTATTATACATTGTATATAAGTGTTAGAGAACACATTTAAGCCATTGGTTTGCATTTTAAAAGATTGGAATCGTTACTTTGATTTTTGAGGCGAATAGTGACGGGATTGTAGGGTTTTGTGTAATTGTGCGTATTAGCTTGATCCATTGCTTCTAATAGATGCATTAGGTGCTAATGAAAGTAGTCCAATAGCCCCGTGCTCTTGAATTGCTCTAAACTTGCATAAAACGTGAAATAGTTGACTTTTTAATAGGGGTTTCAGGGTTAATGCTAATCCGGGTGAAATTGAGCTTCATAATTGGTAATCTTAGGCTACCTAGGTACTATAGAAGCCTTGCTAACCCTTTTTTGAAGCCCGGTTAATGTATGTGTAGTTCAAAGCTATAAGGGAAAAATTGGGGCTGTTGGGGGTAATTGTGGGTAATTGAACATGTTTGAGGGTTGTAAGGGTGCCTTAAGGGTTAATTAGAAGACTGGTATAGCTTTCCCTTGAATTTGAAACATTAACTTTGATTTGGAAGGAAAATAGCTCGAATAACAAAGGGGTTTAAGTGCAAATTCAATTGTTTCACGCTTCTAAGACTATGGCATGACTCCTTGTTTGTTTAAATGTGGTTTCAAGTTGTTTTGGAGCTTTTGGTATAGTTCTAAGTGTATCTTCAATATGCCCCTTTGTAAAACTGCCTAATTGCTTGTATAAATTGCTTCTATTCTAACTGCTTCGAGGTCAACCTACTTTGTTGATCCTCCTGTGTGTTATTGCTTATATTGTTGATATTGTCTTACCATTGTTAAGTGCATTGCATAGTGGTTGCGCAACCATAGTGTCAGGGACGAATGTGTTGAATATCGGCTGGGCGGCAGAGAGCTTGCCAGTGGAGATTCAAACTCTATGCCCTAGTCCCTCATTCGCCTGGTCAGGAGATTGTCAGGGGATGTTGGGTCATAGGATTATCGGGGTACATCCGGAGTACACCCACTGGAGTGATTGGGATTATGCCGGCACAGTGATCGTGGTTCGTTGATCTTGAATGAAGATCAAGTGAAGATTAGAGTGTTGGGATTAAGTGAAATGTATCCTTTTTAATGTGTGGTATTTGATCTCTAACATTCTTGAATGGTTTCATTGCTATTAATGTTCAAATGTATTACTTGTTGCATTGCACGCCCCAGGAGACTTTATCCCTCACTGGGCAACAGTGTTGCTTATACCTCGATATCATATTTCAGGAAGTGCTGAGGGTGATCCCCAGCTAGTTGAGGTGGTAGTGGAAGAGGAAGAAGTGCAGGCAGAGCCTTTGCCCTAGTAGCTATGTGTTTGTTGTCTGAGGTGGATGTGCTTTCTTGTTGTTATATAGGCTCTTGTATTATTATATTATGATCTATTTTGTGGCCTAGGGCTATGTATATGCTTTGTAGTTGCAAGTTAAAGATAGTTGGTTGTAATGGTAGATTTGGGAAACTATGGCTTGTAATAACTTATGTTCTACTTCTAGCTTCTTGCATGCTTGGGTGTGTATATTCTGTTGTATGTTTGGTTTCAACTTCTAGGAATGTTTCAATGTTATCATAGAATGGCTTGATAAATGGTTTCATGAAGAGGTTAAGTTGGATGCATGCTTGTGTGAATTTGAACTACTGTATGCCTCAAGGCTCAGATGGCCTTGAACTTTTGAACTTTAATTATAAAAGCTTGCCTTCTTATATTGTGGCTTTATTAAGCGTTTACATGTTTTCAGAATGTCCATGGTACAGAGGAGACTCTGTCCGTTTGTTGGGTCCAGACTTAATCTTTAGCGTGGGGTTGGGTCGCGGCGTTACATTTAGGTGATATCAGAGCTTATAGATTGCATGAAGCTGGGTTAAATTTCTCGATCTGTGGGTAGAGGTCCGTTATGTGATTTTGTGATTGCATGAATCTGTGGTTCTTTGATTTGCCTATGTGAAATTTGAATTGGAAATGAACATGCTAGAATGACAATGGAATGCGAAAGGTCTTTAAGAGTTAATGTTTGGAAGTGAGAAGTCTAGAATGTCAAGTATGATTAAGTGACTATGAATCTCTTGTATGTGAACATTCTTCTAATGTAATATGTGACTTTATGTGGATTCATCTGAACTTCTTCTTATGTGCGATTTATGTAAATGCCTATCATAATACTTTGCATTCTAGTTGCTTGAGATGATGAGAAGGGACAGACTAGGGAGAGAACTGGAGGAAGCTCCAAGGCAGGATATACCGGGAGAAGGTGAAAGTGTAGTAGAGAATGCACCACCGCAGGGACCAGAACCTAGCACTGCACAGATTCTGGCTACTATGGCTACAACTATGAATACCATTGCCCAGTTCGTAACTCAGCAGGGACAGATAGGGGCTGCCAGAGCCGAGGGTAGTGGTACTACCGGAGGTAATTTGTATGACAGGTTTTTACATCATGGGCCTACAGCTTCTTTGGAGAACCTGACGATATGAAGGCTGAATTGTGGTTGAGAAAGTTTGAAAGGGTGGCTGCAATACTCAAGTGCAGTGATGAGAGAAAAATTACCTATGCCACATTTCTTCTGGAGGGTGACGCCGAGGAGTGGTGATGTACTATTAGTGAGAAATGGGAAACCGAGAGGATTCAACATTCGTGGGTTGACATCGTTCGTGAATTCTGAGATAAATATATATCAGTGGTTGCCTGTGAGAGACATCAAGTAGAGTTCATAGCTTTGAAGCAGAGGAATATGACAGTAGATCAATATGAGGCTACTTTTACTAGGCTTTCCCGTTATGTGCTGGCTTTGTTACAGCCAGAAAACATGAAAATACAGAGATTCATTATGGGATTGAGAAATGATATTATGCTAAATCTATCTGCGAATGATTACCCTAACTATGCTGCAGTGGTCAGAGCCGCCTCGAGGTATGAAAAATGCAAGGCAGATGTGTTGGCAGAGACTAGTCAATCGAGTAAGCGGCAGTTCCAGTCTCAAAGTCAGGGGTACCAGAGACAGAATATTCCAGTTGGGCAGAGTCCACAGCCGAGACAGACATAGAGTTATACAGGGCCTATTCAGACTCAGTCGCGAGCAGCTCAAAGTTAGAGTCAAGGGCAGACCCGATCAGTAGTAGTTCATTCTCAGCAAGGTAGTTCAGCTACCTCTTCTTACAGAGCTCCTTCGGGAGGCACTGCTGCAAGACATCACCAGCAGTGCAGCTTCTGTCAACGCCAGGGTCATACTGAGAAAAATTGTTGGAAGAGATTGGGCCGATGTACCGGATGTGGCAGTGATCAACACAGTGTAACACCCCGATCCCTCTCCAGACCGGAGGTTCTATCAATCAATCTAATCACAACCCAATTCCAAACCCGGGCAAAATTTTAGGGAAAGACGGACGGAGTCTCCCCTGTTTCTAGGCAAAATGTAAAACCTGTAATAGCATATAAGTGGACCAATACCATGTCCAAACATTCAACCACCTCAAGGCCATCTGAGCCTCGGTTCTCAACAATTAAACATAGCAGATATACATATTTCCAGGT
The DNA here is from genome assembly GCA_037974665.1 of Ehretia macrophylla. Lineage (NCBI taxonomy): Eukaryota > Viridiplantae > Streptophyta > Magnoliopsida > Boraginales > Ehretiaceae > Ehretia > Ehretia macrophylla. The sequence continues at coordinate 35,836,509 of CM075768.1, forward strand.
ACCCAACTATTCCAACTCTTTTTCTTTAGACAATTACATATACACAATGAAGTTAAACTATACTATCTGAATACATAAACTAGCTTTTCATTCTACCTCAATTATCTAGTTAAATTTAAATTACATTTCTTTTAACAATAAATACATACAACACATGAACATACATCTTTGCTTCTTTGACATCTCAAACCACATAGCACGCAAGACAACCCTTCGAGCACGAACTTTCCAGCTATCATGGCTTTTCTTGAAATGTGGTGGTGAGGAGTGAGTATACTCAACACGTATACTCAGTGAGGGCGAGGCAAATATCAAGGTGGAAAGAAAGAAAGTCGTGCAATGCAAATAGGTACAACTAAGCAATATAATTGACAAGCAAGCATTCAATATAAACAATCAATACAATAACCAATTAATAAAATCATTAACACAACCATTCAAAGCTATACCACACTCTGAAGGCTATGGTTCACTCGAGCGAGAAATGTACCGATCATGACTTCGATGACTTTAACGATTACGCGCCGGCTCACCCACCTTATAACTTCCGTTAGAGTACTTCAGATATACTCTGTCAATTCTACGACCCAAAACTCCCTGGGCGGCAATCCAAGCGAGAAAAGGGAATAGGACACGGAGCTAGAGCAACCAACACTGGCAACCCGAGGCTACCCAGAGAGGCCCATCACTCACGCGCCTGACACTTATGCAATGCATTACAAGCTATTTAACGATAATCGAGCAAGGCACTGAAGTGCAAGTCAGTAACAACAGGCGATACAATAAGCACACAATAAGCAACTACAATCAATTAAGTAACAAGAACAACACCAACAAGCATTTTCAACAATTGATACACAAATTCAATCATAATCAACTTTAACAAGCATAACAAACATTATTAAGCATTCTATAGGCATTATACTATGAAAACACACAAAATCACAAAATGACCCCAACTTTCAAAACGCTACTACTTTCAAACGAGCCACGAGTTTTGGAAACCGATTTCACCAATCCTCCTAGGTCACCATAAGGAACGTCTAAAGACCTTGAAACTCTACTTTACCCTAGAATTCTCGCAAAGCCCCGATTTCCCCCTTTGCTCGTTTGAACTACCGCTACCCTAACCAAACACCCAACCAACGCCATAATCACACCAAAAGTACTTCCATGGCCTCCCGAGACAATGCCATCACGCAAAACGATAAAATGCCAAACTCGACCTAAACGACCCCAACTTTCACTAAGTCATTTTTCTCCGTTTTTCCATTACACAATCCAGTTAAACCACACATTTAGGCATTCTAGCATATCTAGCACCTTCCTACATCAATAGAACGCATAACGGAGCAACTTCATCGAAACGGGGGTTTACTATTCATAATTTACTATTCAATTATCAATCTAAATTGCAATTTAGATATTCAACCGCAGAAAATGCTAAAAATCTATAAATACATGTTCTACAATCAACAAGGAACATTCTTTAAGCAACAAAATGGATAAAATAACAATCTACGCATAATTTCTAAAAATTAAAGTTTAGACATAATATTTTCAAATGCGCAAATAACGATGAAACCCTCACCTAAGACGCTCCTAGACTCTAGGAAAACCATGCCGGATGCCTCAGAAACCACCCCGCACAAGCTCTCGCGAAGAAATTGAAGTTTGAAGTTGAAAGGTTTTTTTTTTCCTTCCTTGTATATTTTCGGCCCTTAGCATTCTGTTTTCAGCTTTTTTTCTTTATTTTCCTTGTTATTTTAAGCTTCTAAAAGATGATAACAAGTCAACAAGTCAAGCCCTTGGTCAAAGCTAACTTAAACTTGGTCAAATAGGCTTATTTTATGCATTTTGAAGCTAAAACAACTATCACAAATCAAATTCAAGTTAATAACAACTAAACTACTAAAATTAAAACACTAAACACTAGTTTTCACTATTTACTGAGGACTAAAAATCATTTCCTAACTATCGTTCTCGATATGCTATGCACTTTGCGACAATAAAAGAATAACAATTAAATCTCAAAGAATTTAAGAAAATATAATTTTCTAAAAGTAACATAGTTCAAAATTTACTCCGCCTCGGAGCTACTTTTCATTTAATTGAAAACCGAGCATTAAGATGTAAGAAAAATAAAACCGATTAACATAAGTATGAAAATAAAGCTACAAATAAATGTTTAACTAAAAATAAACACAAATTCAATGCTAACATTTAAGATGTCACTTAATTTAATTGCAATTAAATATCATTAAATGCATGCCAGGTTCGGGTTATCACAACAGGGTTAAAGATTGCCTGAAATTCAAGAATATTAGGGGTCAGACATCGAGTCAAGGCAATCAGACCAGGGCGTCTTCTGCAGCACCGGTACCATGGGGTCAGGCCCGAGTATTTGCCTTAGATGTAGAGGAGCTTCTGGATACGACCGCTGTTGTAGAAGGTACTTTTCTTCTTAATGATCAATCGGTTAAAGTTTTAATTGATTCCGGGGCTTTGCATTCATTTATTACTCCTACTTGTGCACAAAATGCTAAACTGAATCATGATAAACTGTTGCATGATATTGTGGTTTATACACCTATGGGGCCAAAGTTTGTCACCAAATCTATTTGCAAGGCATGTAATATCTTTATTCAGGGTCGAGTATTTCCTGCCAATTTAATTATTCTACCTTTCCGCGACTTTGAAATTATATTGGGGATGGACTGGTTAGGTAAATATTATGCCCAACTTGATTGTAGAAAGAAGATTGTGAAACTAGAAATGCCCGACCAGCCCATACATGAGATAGTTGGTAGTAGAAAATCTATGGGAACTCCTATCATATCTTCTATTAAAGCATCAAAAATGTTAGGTAAAGGTTGTGAGGCTTACTTTGCTTATTTGATTAATCAACCTGGTGCTCAATTGAAACTGAATGATGTGCCTATCGTGAGAGAGTTTCCAGGGGTGTTTCCTGAGGAATTATATGGTTTACCACCTGATAGAGAGATAGAGTTTGTGATCGACTTATGACCAGGGACTACGCCTATCTCTAGGACTCTGTATAGAATGGCTCCGCCTGAGTTGCAGGAATTAAAAATTCCGTTGCAGGGTTTACTTGAGAAGGGATTCATTCAGCTGAGTTCTTCACCTTGGGGTGCACCGGTCTTGTTTGTTAAAAAGAAAGATGGATCTCTTCGCTTATGCATTGATTATCGGGGTCTTAATCAAGTAATTATCAAAAACAACTATCCATTGCTTTTGATCGAGGAGTTATTTGATCAGCTGCAAGGTGCCAAGGTATTTTCTAAATTCGATCTGAGGCAGGGCTATTATCAGTTAAGGATTAAGTCTGATGATGTTCCTAAAACTGCTTTCAAAACTCGGTATGGTCACTATGAGTTTGTTGTTCTGCCATTTGGGTTAACTAATGCTCTTTCCGCATTTATGGATTTGATGCAGAGAGTGTTCTGTCCATATCTGGATCAGTTTGTGGTTATTTTCATTGATGATATCCTTGTATACTCTAAATCTGAGGCTGAACATGAACAACAGCTCAGGATTGTACTGCAGACTCTTCAAGAGCATAAACTATTTGCGAAATTCAGTAAGTGTGAGTTTTGGTTAAGGCAAGTTACTTTTCTGGGCCACATTATTTCTCAGGATGGAATTTCTGTTGATCTAGCAAAGATTGAGGTTGTCATGGCATGGAAACGGCCGAAGACTGTTACAGAAATTCGCAGTTTCTTGGGTTTAGCGGGTTATTACAGAAGGTTTGTCAAGGATTTCTCTAAAATTGCTGGACCATTGACTCAGCTCACTCGAAAGAAGACTGTATTTAACTGGAATGAGAAGTGTGAGGCTAGCTTCCAGGAATTGAAGAAGAGATTAACCACAGCTCATATTCTTGCTCTACCTGAGGGTACTGATAATCTGGTAATCTATAGTGATGCTTCTAAGGAAGTTTTGGGTTGTATATTGATGCATAATGGAAAAGTTATTGCCTATGCTTCCAGAAATTTGAAACCTTATGAACTTAATTACCTGATGCATGATCTTGAGCTTGCAGCTATCATCTTTGCATTAAAGAAATGGCGTCACTATCTTTGGAGTAATAAATTCAAAATCTTTACTAGTCACAAGAGTCTGAAATATCTCTTTTCTCAAAAAGAGTTGAATATGAGGCAGAGGCGTTGGTTGGAGTTGCTTAAGGATTATAATTGTACTATCAATTATCTGCCAGATAAGGCTAATATTGTTGCTGATGCTTTAAGCCGAAAGGCTACAGTTGCCAGTTTAATCATAAAAAAATTAGGAGTTCATGGAGGAATTATGTTTATGGAGGCCTAACACTTCAGATTCTGGTATTCAATTTGCAAGTTTGCATATTCAATCTCTTTTATTATCCAGGATTAGAGAGGCTCAGCAGACTGACCTACAATTGATGGAAATCTTAGAAAAGTCGAAAGGGGGAGAGTCGGATTTCAAATTGTATGATGATGGTCTTCTTAAATTCAAAGGCAGGATTTGTATTCCTTCTGAGCCAGCTTTAAAGAAAGAAATTCTTGCGGAGGCTCATAATTCTAAGTATACTATCCATCCAGGCAGTATTAAGATGTACAGGGATCTGAAACAGAACTACTGGTGGAACAACATGAAGAGAGAGATTGCTGACTATGTTATTAAGTGTCTTACATGTCAGAAAGTTAAATCTGAACATCAAAGACCGACGGGGTTGTTGCAGCCGTTGGCCATTCCTGTTTGGAAATGGGACCACATTACCATGGATTTTGTGTCAAATTTACCGCGGTCTTCGAGAGGTCATGATTCAGTCTGGGTTGTTGTGGATAGATTGACCAAAACCTCTCATTTTATTGCTACAAAGAAAACTGAATCTCTTGACAAGTTGGCTGAAATTTATGTTGAGAATATTGTTAGACTTCATGGGATTCCCAAGAGTATTGTGTCAGACAGAGATCCCAGATTCACATCTCAGTTCTGGCAGAAGATTCAGAAAGCTTTGGGCACGACATTGACTTTCTATACTTCTTATCATCCTCAAACTTATGGACAATCTGAAAGAACTATCTTAATACTTGAGGATATGCTTTGAGCGTGCATTCTGGACTCGGTAAGAGTTAGGAGAAATACTTACCTCTTGCAGAATTTGCTTATAACAACAGTTATCAAGCTACTATCGGTATGGCACCGTATGAAGCTTTGTATGGGCGTAAATGCAGATCCCCTTTATATTGGGATGAAGTTAGAGAATTGAAATCTATTGATCCTACTTTATTGCCAGAGATGAACAGAATGATTGATAATGTTCAGCTTATCAGAAAAAGAATGCTTACAGCACAGAGTCGGCAAAAGAGTTATGCAGATAGACGCCGTCGTGATCTGAAATTTGCCGTAGGGGATCGGGTATTTCTAAAAATTTCTCCTCGCAAAGGCTTGATTCGGCATGGTAAGGGAGGTAAACTCAGTCCTCGTTATATGGGACCATTTGAAGTAATTGAAACTATTGGTGAATTGGCTTACCGATTAGCTTTGCCTCTTAGCCTGGGCAGGATCCATGATGCCTTCCATGTTTCTATGCTTCGAAAAAATCAGCCAGATCTTTCTCATGTTCTTAAGCCCGAGCTATTAAAGATCAGTGAAACTTTAACCTACACGGAAAAACCTCTTCGGATTGTTGATTTGAAAGTTCAGGAGCTGAGAACTAAAAGCATTCCGATGGTTAAAGTTCTATGGGATCATCATAGGTTGGAGGATGCTACCTGGGAGAGAGAAGATCAGATGCGAGAGAGATATCCAGAGTTATTCACCAAATCATGTAAGAATTGCATGGGCCCAATTAGTTTAAGGGGGAGAGGATGTGACGCCCGAGCTTTTTACCATACATTCACTTACTGTTACATCCCTTAGTTGCGCATTTCTTCTGTGATCTATTTACTATTTTCTTTGATTACTATTCCTTTCATTTTTCAACTTCATAATTATTTCGACTTAGCATTTTTATTAAACCATACTAATTATAGTAGGAATTTGAAAATGTGCCTTCGAGCGATTAGCGTGCAAAGCCTTTGTTTAGAAAATGGTTAGTGAATTAATGAATAGTGTTACGTGACTTAACTTAGTGTTGTAATTAGCTAGCACCATTGTTGTATCTTAGACTCATTTTAAGCAACCCATGTTCATTTTAATAGCTTATTTATGCACACCACTTGACCCGACATAAGCTTACTCAACATAAAACTCTCACAACACCACCTAAGCTCATAACATAGCAAAGAAAAAAGAAAAAAAAAAGCTGAAACTGTACTGTAGCAGGGCCGCAACCTTCAAGCAGCCTCAAGGAGGAAAATTTGATCTTCAACTCTTCAATCCAAGCCTTCCCAAGTCTAAAGCAAGTAGATTAGGGTGTGTGCAAGCCTTCTAGGTATTCCTACGCACTTCAGGTGAGGGTTTTCATGACTTTTTATGCATATTTAAAATGTTACACATTTCTTGATTTGTTAGAAATGCTATCAAATATTAATGCAAAGCTTATCTATGCTATTATACATTGTATATAAGTGCTAAAGAACACATTTAAGCCATTGGTTCGCATTTTAAACGGTTGGAATCGTTACTTTGATTTTTGAGGTGAATAGTGACGGAATTTTAGGGTTTTGTGTAATTGTGCGTATTAGCTTGATCCATTGCTTCTAATAGATGCCTTAGGTACTAATGAAGGTAGTCCAATAGCCCTGTGCTCTTGAATTACTCTAAACTTGCATAAAACGTGAAATAACCAACTTTTTAATAGGGGTTTTGGGGTTAATGCTGATTCTGGTAAAATTGAGCTTCATAATTGGTAATCTTAGGCTACCTAGGTGCTATAGCAGTTTTGCTAACCCATGTTTGAAGCCCGGTTAATGTATGTGTAGTTCAAAGCTATAAGGGAAAAATTGGGGCTTTTGGGGTAATTACGTGTAATTGAACATGTTTGAGGGTTTTAAGGGTGCCTTAAGGTTAATTAGAAGATTGGTATAGCTTTCCCTTGAATTTGAAACATTAACTTTGATTTGGAAGGAAAATAGCTCGAATAACAAAGGGGTTTAAGTACAAATTCAATTGTTTTACGCTTCTAAGACCATGGCATGACTCCTTGTCTGTTTAAATGTGGTTTAAAGTTATTTTGGAGCTTTTGGTATAGTTCTATGTGTATCTTCAATATGCCCCTTTGTAAACCTGCTTAATTGCTTGTATAAATTGCTTCTATTCTAACTGCTTCAAGGTCAACCTACTTTGTTAATCCTCATGTGTGTTATTGCTTAAATTATTGATATTGTCTTACCATTGTTAAGTGCATTGCATAGTGGTTGCGCAACCATAGTGTCAGGGGCGGATGTGTTGAATATCGGTTGGGCAGCAGAGGGCTTGCCAGTGGATATTCAAACTCCGTGCCCTAGTCCCTCATTCGCCTGGTCAGGAGATTGCCAGGGGATGTTGGGTCGTAGGTTTATCGAGATACATCCAAAGTACATCCACTGGAGTGATTGGGATTATGCCAGCATAGTGATCGTGGTTCATGGATCATGAATGAAGATCAAGTGAAGATTGGAGTGTTGGGGTTAAGTGAAATGTATCATTTTTAATGTGTAGTATTTGATCTCTAACATTCTTGAATGGTTTCATTGCTATTAATGTTCAAATGTATTACTTGTTGCATTGCACGCCCCGGGAGACTTTATCCCTCACTGGGCAACAGTGTTGCTCATACCTCGATATCATGTTTCAGGAAGTGCTAAGGATGATCCCCAGCTAGTTGAGGTGGTAGTGGAAGAGGAAGAAGTGCAGGCAGAGCCTTTGCCCTAGTAGCGGTGTGTTTGTTATCTGAGGTGGATGTGCTTTCTTGTTGTTATGTGGGCTCTTGTATTATTATATTATGATCTATTTTGTGGCCTAGGGCTATGTATATGCTTTGTAGTTGCAAGTTAAAGATTGTTGGTTGTAATGGTAGATTTGGGAAACTATGGCTTGTAATAACTTATGTTCTACTTCTAGCTTCTTGCATGCTTGGGTGTGTATATTATGTTGTATGTTTGGTTTCAACTTCTAGGAATGTTTCAATATTATCATAGAATGGCTTCATAAACGGTTTTATGATGAAGTTAAGTTGGATGCATGCTTGTGTGAATTTGAACTACTGTATGCCTCAAGGCTCGGATGGCCTTGAACTTTTGAACTTTAATTATAAAAGCTTTCCTTCTTATATTATGGCTTTATTGAGTGTTTACAGGTTTTCAGAATGTCCATGGTACAGAGGAGACTTTGTCCATTTGTCAGGTCCAGACTTAACCTTTAGCGTGGGGTTGGGTCGGGGCGTTAGAGTGTTAATGTTAATAAACGTTCAATTTATGAATCGAAAAACTGTCATATTGTGTCTAAACTTCATAAATAAGAAAAATATGAAGATATTAACAAGTTTTAATACGTTGTTCCTACCTATTAACAAGTTAGAATACATATTATTAGTTGTCTGTAGCCCATACGTAGTCCCTAACTACGGATGGGCTACGAAATTCGATTGGCTACTGCGACTGCTAGGCTACGAACTTCAACAAAAAATCGAGGTTTATCATTTTTAATTTGAATTATGCAATTTTGATTGCACCTGCAACGTAGTAAATTTCACTTGAGTTGTAAATTTTTCAAATAAAAATAAACTTGATCCGTATTTCATTAACGTGCATACTTTTATTGAGAAATCTCAGAGGAAATCAATAGCCATTTAAATTGAACTTGTCATGTTTTCACATAACATTACGTTAATATTAATAAACGTTCAATCTAGGAGTCGAAAAACTGTCACATTGTGTCTTAACTTCATAAATAAGAAAAATATGAATATATTAACACGTTTTAATACATTGTTCCTACCTATTAACAAGTTAGAATACATATTATTAGTTATCCGTAGTCCCTAGGTAACGGATGAGCTACGAAATTCGACTCTTCCATAGCCCGGCAGTAGTCAATTGGCTATTGCTAGGCTACATACTTGACTCTTCCGTATCCCAGTAGTAGCCAATTGACTACTGCTAGGCTACAGACTTTAACAAAAAACCGAGGTTTATTATTTTTAATTTGAATGATGGAATTTTGATTGCACCTACAACGTAGTAAACTTCACTTAAATTGCAATTTTTTCAAATAAAAATAAACTTGGTCCATGTTTCATTAACGTGCATACTTTTATAGAGAAATCTCATAGGAAATCAATTATCGTTTAAATCGAACTTATCATGTTCTCACTTAACATTGCGTTAATGTTAATAAACGTTCAATCTGGGAGTCGAAAAACTCACACATTGTATCTAAACTTCATAAACAAGAAGAATATGAAGATATTAATACGTTTCAATACGTTGTGCCTACCTATTAACAAGTTAAAATACATATTATTGTTGTCCGTAGTCTATCCGTAGTCCCTAACTACGGATGGACTACGGAATTTGACTCGTTTGTAGCTCAGAAGTAGCCAATTGGCTACTGCTAGGCTACAAAATTCAACTCTGCCGTAGCCCAGCAGTAGCCTGCTAGGCTACGGAATTCAACTCTTTCGTAGCTTAGGAGTAGCCAATTGACTACTACTAGGCTACCAAATTCAAAAAAAAAAAAAAGGTTTATCACTTTTAATTTGAATTAGCCAATTGGCAACTGCTAGACTACATAAAAAAATGAAGTATGTCTAAAAAGTATATATAATAAATTATAAAGAAACTTAAATTAAATTAAACTAAACCTATCATATATATAATAAAGTAAATATAAACTTAAAAAATATATATAACTAAATTAAATAAGCCTATAAATATTCCCAAAACATAAATTTGGGATGTTTTAGTAATGGGAAAAAATTAAAAAAAAAAATCAATTTTTTTTTTTATAAAAAAAAAATCAATTTTTTCTTGGCCTACAAGAAGGCCCGCCCGCGTGGCCAGCCGGTGTGGAACGAGGTCACACATTGGCCTGGGTCCGCCACCTAGTAGGCCCTCTGGCCAAACAATTTTTTTTAAAAATTTTTTGATGGCTACGGAAACCTGTAGCCAATCAGTCGCCCGCGTTTATTTTTTCACATACGACTACGAAATATTTTTCAATTTTTTTCATTTCCCTCTATCTTTTTTCCCTCTCTACGAAATTTTCTTTCTTTTCTCTTTCTCTAAGGCAGTACCACCAATCACCACCACCATGGCCACCATCACAACTACCAAAGGCACCATCACCATCAAGGATACTACTACTACTTCCAAAGGCACTACCATCACTACCATCACCACCAACCACCACCAAGGGCACCATCAACACCACCAAGGGTACCACCACCACTACCACCAAGGGTACCATCATCATTACCACCATTTCCTTCTCTATTTTCTATAGGTAAATAGTTTAGGATTTATATTTTCTCTCTTTTTTGTCTATTATACACATATGTATATATTTGTGTGTGTACATATATATGTATGTGTGTGTGAATTTTATGTTTATTTCTAATTTTATTTAGTGATATTTGACATAAATATTTTGTATTATATTTGGCATGAATACTGTGTGAATTAAAAATATTGTATTGTAGTCATATTTGGTTGTGCAATATGAAATGTTATTTGGTAGTGCAATATGCTACTTAAATATTTTGGGCCTTTAGTGTTAAATTGGCCTATGAATTCACATGCTATGTATTTTATTATAATGTAAATGTGAAGTACATGTGTAGAATGTTGTTGAAAGTTAGAGACTTTATGTGGGTGTTGTTGTTTGTTGTAGTTGTATAATATGTTGAATATATGTTTGATAAAATGTTTGAATGTGTGTTTTTAGCCTACATAAATTGCATACAACATATATACATGATACATGCCTGCAAAATAAGGCCTAAAGTTGGAATCTTATAAATTTTCTTGGATTTCAAGTGGAAATCCAAGTAGTAGCCTACTTTGTTATCATATCATGTATGGATCATACCAAGTGAACTTAGGCACATGTGTTGAAGAAGAATCTAGACTTGTTTTCTAGATTTGTAAATGATTCATATTATTCCTGTGATTTAGTCACTAGGCATATGTACATATCATGTATGGATCATGAGATATATTAGCACTGATTTGTGGGAGGTTGGTTGTGAGTCATGCTTCACTTTGCATAAGATAACACCAATATTGACTAAATTAATTCTTAGGCTTTTTGTTTAGTAATCAGCAGATCTTTGGATGAATTCATTGGCGTTGAATACAGTTTTCTTATGATGTGAAAATGTATCTAAATGCATACTTGGTGGAGGGAACATGACTGAATATTAAAACCATGTGAGCGAGATGATTAGAAGATAATAGTAGATCATGTTAGATTTTTTGTAAATTAATATTATTTTTGTATTAGTTTTTTTTGTAAATATTATAAATCTATTGTAAATATTAAAATTTTTGTAAATATTAATTTGTATTTTTAATTATTTTTGTTAATATAAATTTTTTCATATTTATAATTTTTTTAAAATTAATTAATTAATTAGCGATGGAATAGGTACGACAATGTGCCGACAAAAGGCTACAGATTGGCTACCATACCAATTTGTAGCCATGGACGACGAGTAATATACGACTGAAACGACTATTAGTTTGCTACAGACCTTAATAATTAATAACAAAATCAAAATTTTAGTTAGCTACGGATGGGTTACGGATTGGCTACGGAAAAGGGGATACCGATATTCTACGGATACCAATCCGTAGTCGTGGGCTACAGATGATTTACGACCGAAAACGGTTACGGATTTGCTACGGACGTTAATAATTAATAAAAATTAAAAAAATTAGTTGGTTACGGATGAGCTATGACTATTTTGCTACGGAAGTTATAAAAAATAAATACAAATTAATTTTCAAAATTGGCTATGAATAGGCTACGGAATATCAATTTGGCGACAGGCCTTTTTATTACGGACGAGATTCCGTAGCCTAGTAGTCGTCCATCCCAATTTGACTATTGCTAAGTTATAAATTTTGGTCGTCGCCCCAGCATTTTTTTCTTGTAGTGTTATAACGTGGTGTAATCTTTGAATTTGTTAGATTTGTTCACATACCTTTAAGTTAGAGTTGGAGTAGTTGTTAGTCTGACTCATAAATTGTCGAGCATTGAATTCTTAAGTTCCGAGGATGTCTTCTAACATTTTTTCAATTTTTTCATAGAAGACAACTTTGAATATATGAGCATGTGGGCAAATGATTGGACAAATGGTCATTTTTAAGCTGACTAATTCATCACATTTCCCTTAACTAATGAAATAACAGTAGTGCGTGGTGTATGTGTGTGTTTTTTTTCCCACAATTTTAATTTTAAGAGCATTTTTTTTGGTGATCTTGAGGGAGATTTAGCTCATATGGAGATAATTGAAAGTAAACACATAAGAACTTCAATTTCCCTTTTTTTCCCCTGTATCATAGGCGTGCTAAACCCCATATGCTAACTATTGAAAATAATTAAATTCCAGTTTAACAATTTAACATTTTGAATAAGATGGTAATTTAATATGGTATTAAAGTCTATAGACCAAAAGGTCTTGAATTCAAAACTCACCGTCACTCATTTAAAAATATTAAAAATGTCCAAGTGTAAGACTCAAAACTAACTCCTCCTGTACTTGTGAGGGTGTGTTGAAGATAATAAATAATATAATAATAAATCATTCTCTAAGTGTTGAAGATAATAAATAATATAATAATTCTCTTTCTAACAGTTTAATTTTTTAGATGAGGTGGTAATTTAACAACTAAGAAAAAAAATTTGGGTTAGTTGGTGGGACATACATCTCACCAGTATAGTCTCTCATATTGTTGATGAGACACGCATCTCACTAGTAATATAATGAGACTAATAGGTGGTCGAGACGTTTATTAAACTAAAATGTTTGTCAAAATTATAGTGACTACATAAAAAAATCGACTAAAATTAAAAATAAAATTGCGTATAATAATAAACCACCGCAAAATGCAAGTATAATTGAGATATTTGTTGCAAAAATCAGCTCATAATCTATTCAATACTTTTTTTTATACCCCAAGATTCTATTTGTGAATGCAAAAAAGTTCAAGAAATCTAAGAGGGAAAAGGGTCATGGGACATCACATATGAGCTGGAGAAAGCAAGAAGTTTATTAAATAGAGAATAATTCTTTTAGGTCCATGAGGTTATGCGTAAAACCCATTTTGGTCCTCCAACTAAAAAAAACTATCCTTTAGGTCCTTTTTTTCCGTGATCGTGACGGAATTTGCTGATCTAAGGGGTGAAATGGTACATTTCCATCACAATAAAAAAAATAGTGATTGGTTGCTGCGAGAAAAAGATGACAAACTAAAACACATACATATACATACACGATAAACACATACATATACATACACGATAAACACATACACACACACACACTAATATACATGCACACACACACACATAAATTCAATGAAAAAAGAGGACTAACAACTCGATTTCTTCATATAAGCCACGAATTATCAGCTTATCAAGGTTAGTTTTGTTTTTTTTTCTTCTTATCTCCATTTATGATTTTGAACCAAAGGTTTAGGGTTTTATGATTAAAGCTAAGAAATCAGTAATGCATGTATATTTCCTTTGTTATTATGTAATATATTGTTGTATTGATTGAGAAATTTGAGGTGAATGCTTTGCATGTATAGTTTATGAGTTAGGGTTTGTGATCAAATATGATGATTGGGCTTAAGCTTAGGGTTTTAGCATAAAATGAGTTTGAATGCTTTATATTTATGTTATTATACCTTAATTTTGGCATTTTTTCAGTTATTGATATTGTTATTAAAAAATCATTTTGACTAGAGCATTTTCGGGTAGACTATGATGCATTTCGGCTTGAGCATTTTTCGGGTAGGGTTTTAGCATAAAATTAGTTAGAATGCTGTATTATAACTTTTTTTTTGTTTCCTCTTTGTTCAGTTTGAACAAAAAAAATTATATGTTAATAAATGCTTTAAAATTGAAACACAAAAAAAAATTATATGTACATATATAAGTTATAAGTTATTATAACTGCCATGTGTTAAATCAATAAATTTCTAGCTAATTTTCAGTTAGGTTAGTATAAGTTATAAGTTATTAGTTCAATTAGGTTAGTACAAGTTATAAGTTATAAATTTCTGGCTAATTCAAGCTGCCATGTGCTAAATCAACCTAGTTCCATGTTAAACATACAAATATACATTAATTGTCATCCTATATATTAGTATAAGTTTGTTAGGTTAGTATAAGTTATAAGTTATTATAACTTTTTTTGGCTAATTTTCAGTTATTGCAATTGTTTAAAACATGCGTTACATTTTGTATATTGCAGATGTTGTCTGATTTCAACATCTTGTATAATGGACAAGAAAATATTGTCCCTAATTTGGAATCTACGGGTTATGGTTATGATGAGTTTTTCCAAGATGTATGTATTGGTATTGGAGGAGAATGGTTGGGGCAAATGGTATATTTTGAAGGTGTCCATCCAAATGATGTTATACCCATGGTGTTAGAGACTGACGCGGATGTGAAAAAACTTTTAGCTTTATACCTTGATCAAGGTTTTACAACTGTCAAGCTGAACATGCAAGTTAAATCAAGCACCGTGTCCCAAATAACACAAGAAATATCTTCAGTTGATCATTAAAATCTGCTCAATCCTATGCAACTTCCTTTAGTAAACGATAACTCATTACCTAAGCATCAATTGAATGAAGAAGATCCAATAGATGAAAGGAGTGATGGGGGTGAAATTTTAATGTGGAGTGATCTTAGTGACAATGACAATGGTGGTAGTATGAAATTAGATAATGAACCTTCAGATGATGAAGATAAGGATAACATGTCCAACTTGGGGTCCGAACATGAAGAAGTTATGTGCGATGATTCAAACGATGAAGATGAAATCAATAAAGACAAGGTTGCTAAGAAGATAGCATCGATAAGTGACAAAATTCATGGGAACTATTTTAAAAAATACATTGATAAAAAGGGAAATGAATATATTCACCTTGAAGTAGGTCAAATATTTGATGATGTGAATCACCTTAGGAACATTTTAGAAGAGTATCGTGTGCAAGTTGGCTTCAAAACAAGAAAGATAAAGAATGATAAAAAGAGGTTCACAGCTGCATGTCATATTAAAGGGTGCAAGTGGAGGATTCATGCATCTGCTTTTGTGGATAGGAAGACTTTTAAGATTCGGTCCTTAACTGATGAGCATACATGTCTTTTCAATCAGAAAGGTGCTGGGGTATCATCTAATTGGATCGCCAAATAATTGGAAGATGATTTTAGACTGAACGTTAACAAAACATTAGGAGAAGTGCCCCAAATCCTCCAACATAAGTTTGGGTTGCGTGTTTCAAAGAATAAGTTGTTCAACGCAAGGACAAAGGCTATAGCATTGGTATCCGGTGATTGGAGTGAAAGTTATGCCTTGGTCCCTAGGTATGCTAAGGATGTCTTGGATAGTAATCCTCAATCATGTGTGAAAATTAGGTGTGATGGGTTGCACACCTTAACTCCAATATTTGATAGAATATTTGTTAGCTTTCCTGCACAACAAGATGGATTCAGGAATGGGTTACGACCATTTATTGGCCTTGATGGTTGCTTTTTAAAGGGCCCTTGTGGTGGACGACTATTGACTGCAGTCGGTTTAAATGCAAATTCAAGTATTCTCCCACTAGTTGTTATGGTATGTAGACAAGAGTCTAAAGACACATGGGGGTACTTCCTTGAGTGCTTGACAGTTTACTTTGCTTTTGACGGGACTATCACCTTCATGAGTGATAGGCAAAAGGGTTTGAAGAAGGCATTAAGGACTGTATGTGTAAATGATAGGCAAAGATATTGCTCAAGGCATTTATATGCAAATTTCAGAAAGAAGTTCCCAGGGGTGAGACTTAGGAAGTTATTTTGGGATGCATCAAAGGCTTATACTTAACTAGAGTTCAATGACATAATGGGATAAATTTACAATGTGGATCCTGAGGCACACAAGTGGTTGATGGTTGATTGCAGAGAGGATATCGATAAGTGGGCTAGACATGGATTTGATGAAGTTTGTAAAAATGATCATGTCACAAACAACATATCTGAGTCATTCAACAGCTTAATTCGACACTACAGAGATAAACCCATTCTAACATTATTGGAGTGGCTAAGGAACAAGACCATGAAAAGGTTCTTCTCAAGATCCCGAAAAGCTTTGGAATGGGATATATGCATTCCTCCCAAAGTATTACGCAGACTTGATAAAAACTTTCAAGTAGGTAGGCATTTGACCTTTGCACCTTCAGATGATTGGATTTTTCATGTAAGTGATGAAAGAAGCTACGTGGTGAATTTGTTGGAAATGACTTGCCAATGTCGAGAATGGCAAGTGAGTGGTATCCCATGCAGGCATACAATGGTTTGTATTTCATTCATGAGCTACAATTCAGTTGATTATGTGCACACATATTTGTCTATTAGTGCCTACAAGCTGACCTATCAAGGATCAATACTACCGTTTCCCGACAAGTGTATGTGGCCTGTGGATGATTCCTCTCTGTGGCAACCTCCACCGCATCCTAGAAAGAGAGGTAGGCCTAAGAAGAACAGAATCCGAGAAGTTGGAGAGAGGCCTACATGACCAAGTCTAGAACAAAGATCAGTCCACGTTACGTGTTCCTTATGCAAACCTATAGGTTATAACAGAGCCACATGTCATCTTCAACAAGAAGGGAGGTTCACAATCAAAGGAGGAGACGCAAACAGGTTTTAGCTAACTATTGAAACTTCAACATAGTTTACATTATTATTTATCGAGTTATAGTTATAAACTTTCATATACTTATTTCCTTATTTTCTTTGGTAGTTTGAGGGAGATGGGGTTGATTTCCATACTACTGAATCAATTATTACAGCCTCTCAGGATGTTTGTGATGCACTTATTCCTAGCAGTAGGTAGGAGGATCATGCAGGCCCTTCGTGCACTTAGCAAATGTCTTATCAGGACTTTATTGCCTATAGGTATTATGAGTGAAAAACTTAAGTCTGAGTTATATTCATTTTATCTACTGTCCCTCACGAGATACATTTTTCGCATGTGTTGCAGGGCTAGCAGGTTCCTTGGATATTTATTTATCATGTTTGATATCGTGAACTACTTCTTTTTGGGAACTATGATAACCTTCATGGTGACTGTCATAGCATACATTTTGGAAACTTACATTTACCAACTGCTTTTGTTGTTTTTGCATTGGTAAGTTACAAGAAGTTAAATCATGTCATAGTGCTTGTACATATTGAACTAAAAGCACACTTTTTGTACATGCTCAAGTAGAATACTATAGAACTATAATGGTATATTTTGTTTGGTGTTTGGACAGGTGATTTTTTGTGATTTTTTTGCTTATTTTTTGCTGATTTTTCAGAATTTTTCAGAATTTTTTGCTCAAAGTTGGTGCCAAAATAGTGCTTAAATAGGAAGTCTTTTTACCATTACATGCAACCTTATTACTACTGCTATCAACAGTCAAAAATAGGAGAGAGTAAGCTAAAATAAATGCCATGTAGGAGGGAGAATAATGGTCAAAGGGAAAAATAGGCAAATCACATTTTTTTAACTTTTTCCGTCAAAAGTAACTGACGAATGGACCTAAAGGGAAATTTTTTTTAGTTGGGGAACCATAAGGTGATTTATGCATAACCATATGGACCTAAAGGAATTATTCTCTTATTAAATATATGCAATGCTTGGTTGATGCATATTTACAGGGAATGCAATCAAATGGCTGATTACCTTGCAAATATTGGAGCTATTTCTAACAAGAATGATTGTTTTGCTTCTCTCCATCAACACAGGTACTTAAAGGGGATCATGAGGATTGATAAAGCAGGACTACCAAATTTCAGAATGTAAAGGAAGCAACTAATAAAAGATAGTCCTAGGCAATGGGAAGAACTGAAAATATTTGATTGCCAAGTTCTATGTAAAAGTAAGATAAAGCTTTGCATGCCAAAATTAGATAGGAATAGGAAGAATTGTAAAAAGAGACGGCTTGTGCCTCTTTTAGAGTAGTAGGATGATGGGACAGGTAAGTCTTCCGTCCTCCTTTGGAGGTAAGGCTTTAACTTTCCCTCCAAATTTGTAATCTTTTTGTTATATCAATAAAATCCCGGAGGGGAGTACCCTTCCTTTACCAAAAAAAAAAGTTCAAGAAATCCATCTCCAAATCCCTATTATTCTATCAATACGTGACTTCGCAGAATAGACCGTACAATACCTCTTGTTATTTGCCAAAAGTGCACAGGTAAATTTACATAATAGTGATATTTACCCTTGAATTCACATAATGGCGCAGCAAGCGTCATGGACAGGGTCTCTAACTTCAACAATTTCATAGTGAGGGAAACCACCATAAGAGTAAATGAAGGACTCAGATACTTCTACATTTCTTTCCTCAATGGTTTAGCTACTTGGTTAACACTTAACAACTCCGCATACGTCATGTTCTTCCTTAGTGAGATTGTGAGCTTGGCATGATCAATTCCTTCTCCAATTACCTTTATTTGATCATTGCCATGCCCTAGAGCCACTGATATAACACCTTGAAAAATACAAGCATGTAATCTGTATATTCAAAATACAATAAATAAATATAATAAACTCTTTTCTAACTGTTTAAACTTTTAAATAAAGTGGTTAATCAATATAGTATCAGAACTCAAGTTATCAAAAGGTCTTGATTTCATGTTCTTTTTTCCCCACCCATTTAAATCCAAAAAAAATTATTTATGTGCAATGCTAAAAATGTTTTAAAAAAATAATCTTGCCTACATGTGAGGGGATGTTTTGAGGAATGGTAAATTAGTAGTATCCTCCAATATGTCATGCCATTACCAGTTCACCAACACTTGTGCTTGTGCTTGTGCTTGTGCCAATGGAAAATGACAAACAGAGAAAATCTTTTCCTAGAATGATTGCCGACATGTAACGCCACGGGTAAATTTCATACTTAGTCCCTATTATTTAAATTTTTTTTCAATATAGTTCATAATTTTTTAAAAAATTCATAGAGATCCATAATATTTATAAAAGTTATTTAAAATGGTCTTTATTGTTCAAACTTAGCCAATTTGGTCTCTATTACTTTTCAAAAAGTTCAATTTAGTCCCTATTATTTTTTAAAAAAATTCAATTCAATCCATATATGTCATCCCTATTTGGGGACTAAATGAAATTTTATGGGAAACAATAGAGACTAAATTGACTAGTTTTAAACAATATGGACTATTTTGAATCACTTAAAAAAAAGAAAATTAATGTTTTTTCAACAAAATCATATATATATTTCAATGACTTAATAGTGGTTTAATTTCTTTATAGAATTGTAGAATTTACCAACGAGGTTTGTTATTGTCACAGTAATTTCTTCAAAATTCGACAATCAATATGACGAATTGATTAAAAAAATTTGTTTTGCTCACGATTAAGAAATGAGTCTAGACAAGTTTATTTTCAAAATTAAGCTGACATGGGTTGTATTCTTGACCTAAGTTCAGTGATCGAGACCGATTGATTTGTCATTTGTGATGTTGCACTAATTTTCAAGCCAAAGAAAACCGATCAAGTTCTATACAAAATATCTAGGTACTGCTAAAAGTAATAACTTTTAAGTGGAATGACATTCCCTAATTGCGTGAGATCTATACAAAATATTTCTTTGACCTTTTGTAAAATGCGAGAAAATTCTTTGGATAAAAACTGTAATCTCTCGAGAACCTATCGGGGTAGATTTTCCTCCGAATATACACTACAAAAAATGGTCACATAGGTGGCAGTTTTTTAATCAAACTGGCATGTGAATTGTTCACCACAATAATAGTGACACTTTTGAAGAAAACAGTTGCGAATATAACATATTATTAGTAATATTATTTTTACGCAGATAAGGTGCATTTGGCTCGGCAAAATTCCACAACGTCAGGTAAAAGAATTACCTTGGACATATAGGTAGCGCCTGACAGAGTCGCTGCCTATTAGTCATTAATCTTGTACCTCAGCGGTTCACCAACGCTGCATATTTAGTCTTTTTTTTTTTTTGGTAATAAGCAGTTTGCATAGTAGTCGTTATATATATATATATATATTGGTCAAAACTATATTTGTTTCTCAAACTGATGTTTTTGACAGTAACAAAAATCCAAAAAAGAAAAATATTCTTTTCCCATAGCTCACCAACAAAACAACAGAAATATTCTAAGCTATTGAAATATAATTAGAGGTTATTCATTATAGGTGACAGTTTTCTATCACTGTCACTTATTACTCTACTAAGAAAAGGTGGCAGTTATGTGCAACTGCTGCTTGTTACTATAAGGGAAAATCTTACATCCATCTGCTTCTAATCAGTCGCGTGAGACAAGACAAGCAATTGAATAGGCACGCGACACGTGGCAACCATTATGCTGTATCAATCATGTTAAAAAACGCAATGACCATTCTATCCTTGTATTAGTAATATGATTATGTATATAAAATAGTATGGAATGAAGACAAAAGTAGCATTGCAAAAGACTAATACACCCTGAATGAAAAAATAATAGCATTACAAAAGTCTAAAACACCCATCAACAATAAACAATCAGCTTGTGCTCTATTTTTTTTTATAAAAAAAATGAGAGTTGTGAGAAATGACGAAATTAGTCTTTAGGTATGAAAAGTTACTAAAATGGGTTCTGAATTGTGCGTGTTTGTGTTATCTTCTTAACATAACAATTCACAAAATATAATAATATATGTTTGGCCTTAGGCCTCTATTAGTAAAAAATTGTAAATCCGAAATTTGACATATTACAAAACAAAATATATAATATTTGTTACATTTAATTAAACGAGTAAAAGATAATAGAGAGGAAACATTTTCATAATGTGTACGTCACATAGACAACCATTACACTCTTTGTATATTGGTTCGTATTCCTCAATCCGAAGCTAACCTGTCATTATCTTTTTGGGTACGTTATGAAGTGGACAACATAGAATTTTATAGATGATAGGGTGATGATATCCCGACTTGCAATGCAAAAATTTGCACAAACTCTTTAGACACTCTTTTGCCTTAGTGTTCAAATCCCTTATAAATGCTCCAATGTAATTGGTAATTGGTAATCGGTAATCATAAAGGGGAAATAATTAAAGTCTTGAATGTAGTAGTTAGGCAGTGTCTTTTGGTAATTTTAGAGACATATTTAATAATGTATATGGTAACAGTTCCAATCATGAATGTAGTAGTTAGACTGTGGGTTTTGGTAATTGGAAATATTTTTTCAGTAGTTGAGTCCCTATATAGCGTAATTTTGAAAATGGTTAAATAGGCAATGAAATGCGGAAGCGTACCTTTGTAATTTCACTCCCATTCTTGTATTGAATTCTTCATTCTCCAAATGATAGGCCACTAGAGTTCGAAAGGCCAATGGATCCTTGGTGTATTTATAGGCAAAGAAATTTGCAAAGAGTTATGTCTTTAAACTCAAATGGACACAAATCTTGAGTGTAACTGCCACTTGAAAAGAGATTCAACATTTAAGAAATAGATATCTATACATACCTATTCACCAAGTCAACATGGGATTTGGGCCTGTTTGTGTTATCTTCTATTTTGTAATTGAAAATCATATACCGTAGAGTCAAATATAATTAAACGGATAAAACGGGTTGACATATAGCATTTTTTACATCATATTATGTTATTAGTCACACGGATAAAGTTGGACGAATTCTTGTTATCTTTTGGTCTATTGCGTATAATATGTACCGGTCACATATTCTGATAATAGTCGCATGGTTTGTGTTGATGACTTTGGACTTAGGCATGGGACAAATTTGTTCTTTTTTGGTATGTTTTCGACTTTGGGCTTGGGCCTTATGTATTTGCATTTTTTACTTTTTTTTGCTTGGGCTTTGGGTTTTTTGGTCACAATGTTAGGTCAGTTTTAATAGTTGTTGGGTTTTGGTAATTTTTGTTTCCTTGTGGACATATAGTGTTTTTCATGTTATATTTTGATAAAAGTAATACAAAAATTAAAAGGAACTTTAAGGTCATCTACAACAAGTGCCCTATACTAGCAAATTCTTTACATGTAGATAA
Source organism: Ehretia macrophylla (assembly GCA_037974665.1). Classification (NCBI taxonomy): domain Eukaryota; kingdom Viridiplantae; phylum Streptophyta; class Magnoliopsida; order Boraginales; family Ehretiaceae; genus Ehretia; species Ehretia macrophylla. The sequence goes on from CM075768.1 coordinate 35,858,729, forward strand.
ATCATTAAAGATTTTCCTCTCCAACAACTCCCCCACACATGGAGAATCCCTACATTTAAATATCACTATCTCCATAAGTGGAGATGAAATATCAGTCACTAAACCTATCTTTACACCTTCAGATGCGGATAAAAAAAATACATAGTTTTTAAAATAGGGAAGCTATTAGGATGAAAGTGAAATAGGAATTCCTTAAAATATGAGATGTATTAAATGTAGGGAAGTTGTTTGTGTGAAACTAAAATATAGAATCCATAAATGTAGAGAAATAGTCGAAATGCTCTACATGTAGAGAAAAATATAGGGAAGCTGTTAGAGTTGGCCTAAAAAAGGAAGATAATGAACCATTTGTTTAATCGAGATATATACCAAAGATTATTATTTTTATTTAGTGGTAAATAAAAAAACTAGCTGGAGATGAAGAGAAAAAAATAGAAAAAAAATATATGTATTACAAATGGGTAAAGACGTCATTTAATAGCTTAGAGGGGGTAGTACGAGGACTTTTCTCTAATCCAATTAATTCATAAATCTTTTTGGTGTGTGATCTCTCGGGTTCATAATTAATCGATAGTGAATAATTAATCGAATTAATTAATTAAATTAGAACCCTTTCTAATTAATTCGCAAATCGCGAGTGACACCTATCAATATATCGTGATTACCCAATTAAAGAAGAAGTATAAGTATATGAACTCTTTAAGTAATTTTCACACAATCGAATCCTTCTGTCTAAATTATCCTGATTAAGTCAGAGTCGTGGATAGAATTGTCTAACTCTATTACTCAATCATATGTCATAATCTCTTTAATTAGTAACTTATAATTAATGCGTGGAACGACTTTCACCATTCTACCTCGGCTAAGGATTTTCTAGTTACTCGATCAATAGATCGCATAGGATCACTAATTGACAGATCTCGTATTTATATACACTTATCTCTATGACAGAATAGATCATAACTATTGAATACATTGTCTAATCCATAATTAGGACTAGCTTAATTGCACCAGAAAATTATGGTATCTCTAATCATGAGATAACCGTGGTGTCTCAGGTATGAAGATTAATTGTATGATTACATTATACAATAAATTATTAACTGATCCATGTAATTCATTGTATTGGTGGTCAAGTCCAGTCACTTGTTCACTAACAAGTACTACTAATCGCACAAACTAATATCTCATATTATCTGGTTAGTAGATTGTAATTCAATTTATCCGGATAAACTAACGCCAAATTAATTTATCCTATGATGGGGACAACTTTTAGAACATATTTGTGAATATATATTCTGTCACTAATATCCTTACTCCTAATAATAGAATCTATAAATGATGTTCTAAGGACTTTTATCTAATTAATTCAGTTTAACGATACCCTCAATTTATTAATGGCATGTCTATCTTTATAAATTATAAATTATTAATTTATCAATACATTAATATCGCGCTAGTTAATAGAAATTAGTGATCCTAACACTATTAATTTAAAAAAATTATACTATATCTTAAAAAATGAAAAAAATGAACAATATGCAATCAGAATAATAACTTTAGCAATCGAGTATTTTTATACTGTTGATTCACATATGGTTAAGTGGCCGGTAAATTTTCATATACCATAAAATTATGATATGGTTAAATGGTTGGCGAATATGGGTTGACATATAGCATTTATCATATCATATTTTGACTAAAGTAGCACGAATAATCTATCCCAAGAAAGGAAAAAAAGAAAAAGAAAACAATTTGTAATTGAAATAGTACTTATAGTAATTGAAATAGTATTTATAGTAATTGAGCCCTCATATACCATAAATGCGGGGATATGGTTAAATAGATAATGAAAATGGTTAAAGAAGTCATTTCAGCACTACATATAATATTTGATTGCCAAGTTCTATGTAAAACTAAGATAAAGCTTTGCATGCCAAAACTAGATAGGAATAGGAAGAATTGTAAAAAGAGGTGGCTTACGCCTCTTTTAGAGTAGTAGGATAATGGGACAAGTAAGTCTCCCGTCCTCCTTTGGAGGTAAGGCTTTAAGTCTCCCTCCAAATTTGTAATCTTTTTGTTATATCAATAAAATCTTGGAGGGAAATACCCCTCATTTACCAAAAAAAAAAAAAAAGTTCAAGAAATCCATCTTCAAATTGTCACGCCCCAACCTGACTTATAGAGGTTAGACTAGGGTATGATTTAATCATTTACACCATTTCATATACTTAATCATTTGTTAAGATTTAACACTTAACGTTAGCCTACGACTCCAAAAGATTTTACGAAAAACCGGCATCATAACGACTGTATTTAGGACATTTTGGTTTGACCTAATTTCTAAACGCCTCAATTATACCAATTATAAACCCAATTCCATTAAGGACTCCTATTTGGTCATCAACCGATATGTCTACTAGTTTATCTCGAAAGTCTTGTTTGATTAATAAGCCTAGCACAACGACTATATCCCGTTTACTTGTCGATTCCTATGGCGCAAGTACCTGTTGATCTTTAGCTTACTATTGAGCACCTAGGTGAAATTAGACAGGGTTACATCATTTGATTCTTCACCTAGTGATTGAGTTGCCTATGATAGTTACTAAATCAAAATAGTGATAGCAACCCGCAAGATAGAGTGTTAATCAATAGAGAATATTTGACTTGTTGACTTTCATGCAACCCTAAATGAATGTATGTAATTCAAGAAACGACTTTTAAACCTAGGTTAAGGCACGTAATTCAAGGTTAAGGCACACAAAATGAGGTAATGCACACAATTCGACGTCGGGCCTCACATCATCCCCTCCTTAAAAGAATCTCGTCCTGAAATTCAGTATTACCTTTGGAATAACGTCGGATACTGTTGCTCCATCTGGTCTCGCCTTTCCCACGTTGCTTCTTCAACTGCATAGTGATCCCACAACACTTTCACCATCGGTATTGACTTGTTGCGCAACTCCCGATCTTGTTCGTCTAGGATCCGAATAGGCTTTTCTTCATAAGGCAAGTTCTCCCGAAGCTGCAATAGCTCTGGTTCCAAGATGTGCGATGGGTCAGGGTGATACTTCTATAACATTAAGACATGGAAGACATCATAAATATTGGAGAGGTTTTTGGGAAGTTCCAGGTGATACGCCAATTTGCTAACCTTCTCAACTATCTCAAACGGTCCTACAAACCTCGGGCTCAACTTTCCACCCTTACCATGTTTAATCAATCCCCTCCGAGGTGATAACTTCAAGAATACCTTGTCGCCGACCTCAAATTCCAAATTCTGTCTCCGTCGGTCTGCATAACTTTTCTGCCTGCTTTGGGCGGTGATCATCCGTTTCTGGATGAGGTGGACATTTTCAACAGTCTTCATAAGTTCTGGTAGAAGGGTCGGGTCAAAAGTCTTTGTCTCACCTACTTCATCCCAGTATATTAGGGATCGACACTTACGTTCATACAATGCCTCAAATGGGGTCATCCCAATAGTGGCCTGATAGCTGTTATTATAAGCGAACTCTGCTAGAGGCAAATACTTCTCCCAACCTTTCCCAAAGTCTAGAACACACGCCTTCAACATGTCCTCCAAAATTTGAATAGTTCTCTCAGATTGTCCATCAGTCTGAGGGTGATAAGCTGTACTGAAACTCAACTGCGTCCCCAAAGCTTCTTGTAATCTCTTCCAAAATCGGGAAGTAAAATGAGGATCCCTATCCAACACAATACTTACAGGCATCCCATGTAGCCTTATAATATCCGCCACATACATATCTCCTAGTTTCTCAGAACTATCCTCCTTGTTCATCGGTAAGAAGTGTACTGACTTAGTCAATCTATCCACAATGACCCAAACAGCATTATGACCTTTTTGTGACCTAGGCAGGTCCATGACAAAGTCCATAGTTATATGTTTCCATTTCCATTGGGGAATTCCCAATGGTTGTAGTAAACCTGCTGGTCGTTGATGTTCTGCTTTGACCCTCTGACAAGTTAAACACCGTGCCACAAACTCTGCAATCTCTCTCTTCATGTTATTCCACCAATAGTGTTGCTTCAAGTCCTGGTACATCTTTGTTCCACTAAGGTGAATGGTGTATCTTGAGTTATGGGCTTCTTCAAGAATCTTCTTTTTCAACTCTGGGTCATTGGAGACACAAATTCGACTCCTGAACCTCCAAATATCATCATCATGAAACTTGAAATCTGTATTGTTTTCTTTAATCTTCTGAAACTGCTGGTCCTTCTGTTGGGCCTCTCGAATCTCAGACAACAAGGTTGATTGAACTTGTGTAATGGCAAACAGTACTCCTTTTTGAGTCAATTGCGGCTTCCACATAAATGTTTCCTCTAACATCTCCTATACCTTAACCTGCAATTTTGCCATGCTCGCCTTCCTGCTTAAGGCATCTGCTACCACATTCGCTTTACCGGGCACATAATTAATTGTGCAATTATAATCATCCAAGAGCTCCATCCACCGTCTTTGCCTTATATTCAACTTTTTTTGTGAGAACAAGTACTTCAAGCTCTTGTGATCCGTAAACACCTCAAACTTGTTACCCCACAAATAGTGCCTCCATTTCTTTAGTGCAACACAATGGCCGCTAGCTCCAAATCATGCGTCGGGTAATTCAATTCATACGGCTTTGGCTTTTTAGAGGCATATGCAATCACCCTACCATTCTGCATCAACACACAACCCAAACCTTCCTTAGAAGCATCGCTATAAATTACGAAGCCTTGACTCCCTTCAGGTAATACAAGAATAGGTGTGGTTGTCAATCTTGTCTTCAACTCCTGAAAGCTATTCTCACACTTGTCATCCCACACGAACTTTGTTTTCTTCTGAGTGAGCTTTGTAAGCAGTCCTGCAATCTTTGAGAAATCCTTCACAAACCTCTGATAATAGCTAGCTAAACCAAGAAAACTCCGAACCTGTGAAACCCCACTTTTCTGCTTTAACTTGATTTACGTATTTTATCTCGTTTTGCGTACATTTGACCTGTTTATGTGCTATATGACCTAGAATGTTATAATTTTGATGTCAATACTCCTAATACGTGCTAAATGTGCATTCATGAAATTTTCATAAAAAACGGGATCAGAAATTTTATCGTCGATTTTTAGTGAATAGTGTTTTCGAAACACGTCCGCTAAAATTTTGAAACTGGTCTTTTTAACCCTTCTAGACCTAGTCCACGGACTTTAATAGACCTGTGTTTGATTAAAACTGTTTTAAAATCGGCTTAAGAATTTATTAGGGTTTTTACACCGACTTTTGCGAAAATCGAGTTTTAAGCCGACTCGGGTGAATTGTTTGATTGTAAAACTTCTTGTCACCTAAAAATAATTTACTTGAGCTATCTTGAGTGTTGAATAATTGTTTTGAACTTTGGTGATCAAGAAAATGCATTTAAAGTCAAGAAAACACTAAAAATACTAAAGTTTCAACTTTGACTTGCATTTGGCTTGTTGACTTTCATGCATATATCACCAACACACAATGAAACAAAGCAAAACACCACATTTTCACACACCTTGCAGCCGTGAAAGATTAGGAAAAAAGAGATTTTATTCAACTTATTTTCAAAGTAATTTTGCCTTAGAAAACTCATTTAAAGTCCGAATCTTTTCAAACCGAGCTGGATTCCGCTTGTTGGGCACCTGTTGCACGCATTCCTAGCTTTACTTCGGATCAAAGGTGAGAGAAAAATTATAGATCTCAAAATGTCATTTTTATGTTTTTGCGTATAATTAATTATTGAACCGTTAGAATGTTAATCTGATGTTAGATTATTGCTCCATGCATGCTAGGGATCATTTATATCCAATACTACGAGATTTGAATGGATGTAGCATATTTATTATTTTTCGGGTATTTAAAGTTGATTAATTTGTTAAATGTTGAATATTTTGAGTTGTGTTGATCGAAATCGATTACCATCGATTTCTAAATACTTGATAATTACGTGGTAGAGCCGTTGTAATGCCGAATTTTTGATTGTGATGTTCGTGCTAAAATCCAAAAATTTCAGCCTAGGTGCCTTGAGGTTTTAGGGTTGTTGGGCTTGATTTTGAGGTGTCTTGGTTGGTTTCCAAGAAGGATAATGTAGATGATCGAATGGGTGAGTGTTTGAAACTGATTTGGAGTTGTTTGGATTAGTAGAATGTAAGATATGATTATTTGAAGTTTAGGTTATCTTTCTTTAAATTATTGAATTGAGCCTTAGTTGATCGGGTGTGGTTTGAGTGATTGAATTGTGAGTTGTTGATGGGTAAACTAAGGTTTGATTGTGTGTTTAATGCATGTTCGGTTGGATGGCCTACTTTGTCATCTAACTTAGTTATTTGTTGTTTAATTGATTATTGATGTTATTGATGATGATGATATGATTATTGATGATGATAAAATGATATTGATTGATTATTGAGTACGGGAATCGGGCACTTTTGTTGCTGATCTCCCCGATGATTGATTGATGATTGATTGATGATTGATGATGATTATGGAGTCTTGGTATGTGTGTGCCACCTCTCGGGCAGCGTCGGGCTGTCGGGTTGATAACGGCATGACTGCCATAGGCTATCCCCAGCTCGCATGACGGAGGTTTCATGGAGGGAGGGGCTAGAGAGGTACCTCGGGTGCGTGAGTAATGGGGAGTTATAAGAAGAATGGTTGAGATCGTGATAGCATTTGGAGCTACACCAACTAGAGAGAGTATCCTTTATTGAATGGTCATATAGTTATATGATGATAGTATTATTTATGTTATTGTGTGTTTACTGACTCAAAGGATAATTCCAAGGAGTTTAGTAGACCTTGCTCGAGATCTATCGGATCCTCACTGGGCTTATTTATATAAGCTCACTCTCTATTATTGCATGCATACAGGTGTACTTTTACAGGATTACGGGTACGTGCCTCCTGAAGAGGGAAATGTGCCGTATGTGGATGAGTCTTATGTGCTGGAGTCATTGCCATGAGATTATCTTAGTTGTTGTAAAATATTGTTTTGTATAATCTATTTTGAAATGTATGTATAGCATATGTATTAAGTTGGAACGGAGGCGTATAACTATGATTGGAATGTTGAAGAATGATTATTGTATAATATGGATGTGTTGTATGTTGTTAACTTAATTGAGGAGTTGTTTGATGTATTGTTTGTGAAGTTGATGTATGACGTTCTATTGAGGTTGGTTTAAAGCCTCGGTGTCCTAATTAATGTCGTTATACTACCGAAATTCCGTTGCGTCCTGACTAATCGTAGGTGGGGTCGAGTTGGGGCGTGGCATTTAAGTGGTGTGAGTGGTTGATTAGCTGTTAGCCGGGGTATCCTCGGAATGTGGGTAGTGGTCTAAGCATGCAAGTATGTATTAAGTGAAAGAAAAGTGAAACATATGTTAATATGTTTATGTGATTAATTTACTTATGTGTCTAACTTTCTATGTGACCAGTATGCCTTGTGTGTTAAGTGAACTAATGTGGTCAATATGTTTTATGTGATAACGTGTTATACATACTCAATGTGTTGTAATTAATGTGCATTATGTGATTAATGTGTATTATGTGACAATTGTGTTTTATGTGATTTTGTGCCTTGTGTGAAGTTAGTTGTTTATGTGCTTTTAATTGTTTATAACTAGCTTATGTGAAACAATGTGCTTTAGGTGGTCAATATACTTTAAGTGACCAATGTGAGTTACATGATCAACTTGTCTTATGTGAAGTTTGTTGCTTATGTGACTTTAATTGTTTATAACTTACTTTTGTGATATAACCTGTTTATGTGATGTTGGCTTCTTATATGCTGAATTGTGTGTTATGTGATAATGTTATATTATATGATAATCATGCATTACGTTGTACCTGTTTTCATGTGATGTAATTGTATATATTCTATAACTGTGGGTGATTCTTTTAGGTAAAGTAAGGATGAATGCAAAAGTTTTTAGAAATAGTGGTAGGCCATGATTTTGAATTATTATTATTCTAGAAGTTTATCAGTTAGATTTTAATTGTTATGTTTATGGATTTTAGTTTCGGCTTAGTGGATTGATCTTGATGTTCCTTTAGCGAGAATGAAGTTGTTCGAGGAAAATAGCAATGTATCTTGATGATTATAATTACTTTTGTTGCCATGTTTAACTTATTATTACTTGGAGATGAATCATAAGTTGAGGTTTCTGTGAGGTTATCATTAGACATTTTTGGAGTCTCAACTCAGATTATACTTCCTTGAGGTTATTTTAGAACGAATTTATTTGAGGAAATAGTGATGTATATTTGTGAATGGAATGAAGTGTGGTATAACATGTGAATATTTCTACTATTTGGGATTGCTATATTATTAATGGATATTTTGGAGTTTTGATCTTTAAACCTTGGAGACAATTGGAGTGATTCCTGACTAAAGTTACTTTATTCGAAGATGTAATTGTTGGGAGATAGAATTATTTGAGGAAATAAGAATGCATTTTGGTGACTGAACATTTACTTGCCTACATCAAGCTTTTGGGTTCTAGGTAGTATGACTTTCTAAATTGTTGATTGGGGATTCTCCTATGTTATAATGGGTTAGTATGAATCTGTATTGTGTTATCAGATTTTGGAGTCTTCATTAGTTAATCTTGTTGGGTAATCAGTGATTTATCTTGTTTAGTGATTGGTCTGGTACAGAATGTAAAATTTTGGAGTGATTTATCTTGTTTGGTGATTGTTATGACTCCTTAAGATTCTCTAGATCTCCTTAGTGTCTTGTTTTGGAGGAAGATAGATTGTAGGATATGACTTGTTGGTATTTAAATGTGTAGGTGGGACACCCTTCTTGTGCTTCATAATTATATCGGTCATATTATTCTCTTCTACTCTATTCTCACTTATTTGAGAGAGAGTTACATTTTTCTAACATATCAATTGTTTCTTGAAAGTTTGCTTATTGGATTAATGGATCCTATACTCATTTGACATTGTTTCTATTCATAACATTCATATTTGTTTCTTATAGCAATGTCGCTTATTGGATTTAAGGTTTAAGACTTCTACATTTCATTCTATATCTCCAGCCATTCATTTCAGTATTTTATTTCATCCTATTACTATTCATTTGAAAGTAATTTCACCTTTGGTATACCATTTTACTTATTCGATTTCACTTGTTTGATGTACTCCTTACCTAAGTACATTATTGTCATTCTTGTTGATCCTTGTTAATCCTATTGTTTTATTATTAAATGCTGAACCATTACTTTTCTTGTAATTGCTCACTCAAAGTACTCGGCACTGTCCTATTGTTATCATTTCTTATTCGTACTTCTTTGGTATTGCGTGCTGAGATACTCTTGCCACTCATGTTTTCTATTGAATTAATCATCTCTTATTTCTTAATTTCTTTTCTCCTCACGTACAACTTACTTGTTGGTTCCTTGACCACTTATCGAGAATTAAAATGTCTACTTGTTCAGGAATTTTTGTTCAACATACTCAGCACTGTTTTGACTCATCATCATCATTTGTTCGTACTTATTTAACTGATAGGTGCGGAGACATTTCTTATCTTGGTTATCATGCTTCCTTATTAAACTATTAGGCTCTTGATTATCTAACCTGTTTGACCTCTTGTTCACTTGATTGTTGGCTCGAATATGATTTTTCATATTCGTATTTCCTTGTAAATTTCATAAGAGCCATATTTTGACAAATGTCACTTTTGAGATATTTCCTTGATCAATAATCATTCATATTATCGAGAATGACTTTTTAAACCCTCGGGGTGTTCATAGAGCTCTTTTGTGTAGTAGGGAATGATTGATAAGTAGTGGTCTCATGCTAAGACTTTGGAGTTGCGATTTCTTTCATATGCAATATGATATTAGGTAGGAGAGAATTATGAATTGAAGATTGTCTTGGAACTATGATTATCAACTTGCAGTCAACAGCGATTGTTCTTTTGAGGTCTTTGGTTAGTTGTCATTCTAAGAGATAAATGGGAACTAAGATAAGTATTGTTAAGTGTAACGATTGAGGATTTAATTGTCTGTCAGTTCGAGAATTACGCGGACGCAATTGTTTTAAGGAGGGGAGAATGTGAAACCCCACTTTTCTACTTTAACTTGATTTACGTGTTTTATCTCATTTTGCGTGCATTTGACCTATTTATGTGCTATATGACCTAGAATGTTATAATTTTGATGTCAATACTCCTAGAACATGCTAAATGTGCATTCATGAAATTTTCATAAAAAACGGGATCAGAAATTTTATCGTCGATTTTTAGTGAATAGTATTTTCGAAACACGTCCGCTAAAATTTTGAAACTGGTCTTTTTAACCCTTCTAGACCTAGACCACGGACTTTAATAGACCTGTGTTTGATTAAAACGGTTTTAAAATCGGCTTAAGAATTTATTAGGGTTTTTACACCGACTTTTACGAAAATCGAGTTTTAAGCCGACTCGGGTGAAATTGTTTGATTGTAAAACTTCTTGTCACTTAAAAATAATTTACTTGAGCTATCTTGAGTGTTGAATAATTGTTTTGAACTTTGGTGATCAAGAAAATGCATTTAAAGTCAAGAAAACACTAAAAATACTAAAGTTTCAACTTTGACTTTCATTTGACTTGTTGACTTTCATGCATATATCACCAACACACAATGAAACAAAGCAAAACACCACATTTTCACACACCTTGCAGCCGTGAAAGCTTAGGAAAAAAAGAGATTTTATTCAACTTATTTTCAAAGTAATTTTGCCTTAGAAAACTCATTTAAAGTCCGAATCTTTTCAAACCGAGCTAGATTCCGCTTGTTGGGCACCTGTTGCACGCATTCCTAGCTTTACTTCGGATCAAAGGTGAGAGAAAAATTCTAGATCTCAAAATGTCATTTTTATGTTTTTGCGTATAATTAATTATTGAACCGTTAGAATGTTAATCTGATGTTAGATTATTGCTCCATACATGCTAGGGATCATTTATATGCAATACTACGAGATTTGAACGGATGTAGCATATTTATTATTTTTCAGGTATTTAAAGTTGATTAATTTGTTAAATGTTGAATATTTTGAGTTGTGTTGATCGAAATTGATTGCCGTCGATTTCTAAATACTTGATAATTACGTGGTAGCGCCGTTGTAATGCCGAATTTTTGATTGTGATGGTCGTGCTAAAATCCGGAAATTTCAGCCTAGGTGCCTTGAGGTTTTAGGGTTGTTGGGCTTGATTTTGAGGTGTCTTGGTTGGTTTCCGAGAAGGATAATGTAGATGATCGAATGGGTGAGTGTTTGAAACTGATTTGGAGTTGTTTGGATTAGTAGAATGTAAGATATGATTATTTGAAGTTTAGGTTATCTTTCTTTAAATTATTGAATTGAGCCTTAGTTGATCGGGTGTGGTTTGAGTGATTGAATTGTGAGTTGTTGATGGGTAAACTAAGGTTTGATTGTGTGTTTAATGCATGTTCGGTTGTATGGCCTACTTTGTCATCTAACTTAGTTATTTGTTGTTTAATTGATTATTGATGTTATTGATGATGATGATATGATTATTGATGATGATAAAATGATATTGATTGATTATTGAGTATGGGAATCGAGCACTTTTGTTGCTGATCTCCCCCATTATTGATTGATGATTGATGATGATTATGGAGTCTTGGTACGTGTGTGCCACCTCTCGGGCAGCGTTGGGTTGTCGGGTTGATAACGGCATGACTACCATAGGCTACCCCCAGCTCGCATGACGGAGGTGTCATGGAGGGAGGGGCTAGTGAGGTACCTCGGGTGCATGAGTAATGGGGAGTTATAAGAAGAATGGTTGAGATCGTGATGGCGTTTGGAGCTACACCAACTAGAGAGAGTATCCTTTATTGAATGGTCATATAGTTATGTGATGATAGTATTATTTATGTTATTGTGTGTTTACTGACTCAAAGGATTATTCCAAGGAGTTTAGTAGACCTTGTTCGAGATCTATCGGATCCTCACTAGGCTTATTTATATAAGCTCACTCTCTATTATTGCATGCATACATGTGTACTTTTATAGGATTATGGGTACGTGCCTCCTGAAGAGGAGAATGTGGAAATGTGCCATATGTGGATGAGTCTTATGTGCAGGAGTCATTGCTATGAGATTATCTTAGTTGTTGTAAAATAATGTTTTGTATAATCTATTTTGAAATGTATGTATAACATATGTATTAAGTTGTAACGGAGGCGTATAACTATGATTTGAATGTTGAAGAATGATTATTGTATAATATGGATGTGTTGTATGTTGTTAACTTAATTGAGGAGATGATTGATGGGATTGTTTATGGAGTTTGATGAATGATGTTCTATTGAGGTTGGTTTAGAGCCTCGGTGTCCTATTTACTGTCGTTATACTGCCGAAATTCCGTTGCGTCCTAACTGATTATAGGAGGGGTCGAGTTGGGGCGTGACAAAACCTTTGTGACATTTTCCGGCTTTCTCCAAGACATCACTGCTTCTATCTTTGCTGGGTCCACCGTTATTCCTTCTTGGGATATGATGTGCCTCAAGAATGCAATCTGCTGCAACCAAAATTCACATTTGCTAAACTTTGCATACAATTGATGCTCCTGAAGTTTCTGCAATACCAATCGCAGATGTTGTTCATTCTCAGCCTCGGATTTCGAGTATACCAAAATATCATCAATAAATATCACCACAAATTGGACCAAGTAGGGTTGAAACACCCTGTACATTAAGTCCATAAAAGCTGTAGGGGCATTCGTCAACCCAAATGGCATAACGACAAACTCGTAGTACCCATATCTCGTCCTGAAAGCCGATTTAGGAATATCTTCCCTTTTGATCCGCAGCTGATAATACCCTTGTCTCAAGTCAAGTTTCGAATACACTTTAGCTCCTTGAAGTTGGTCAAACAACTCATCGATCAATGGAAGTGGATATTTATTCTTGACGGTCACTTGGTTCAATCCTCGATAATCGATGCATAGCCTCAACGTTCCGTCTTTCTTCTTTACAAATAGGACTGGTGCATCCCACGGAAAACTCAGTTGAACAAACCCCTTATTCAATAATCCTTGCAATTGGTCCTTTAATTCTTGTAGCTCAGCTGGTGCCATACGATAGGGAGCTTTAGATATCGGCTGTGTGCCAGACAGTAATTCTATTACAAACTCGATCTCCCGATCCGGAGGTAAACCCAGCAATTCTTTTGGAAACACATTGGCATATTCTTTAATCACTACATCTCCTCCAACTTAGCCTTGTCCGATGACTTATTGATGAGGTAAGCTAAGTATCCGCTACACCCTTTACTCAAAGACTTCACTGCTTTCGTGGATGAAATTATGGAACTCCTAGTGAAGTCTCTTCGACCCATTACCTCCAATGTTGGTTGACCAGGTATCTGGAATGTTACAATCTTCATCCAGCAATCTAGTTGGGCATAATGCCTTGCCAACCAGTCCATCCCTAAGATGACTTCATAGTCTCGAAAGGGTAACACTATAAGATTGGCTGAGAATTCCCTATCCTTAATTTGGATTTTACATGCTTTACAAGCTAAGCTAGTAACGAGTTTAGAACCCATCGGAGTACTGACTTCTACTTCGTAAGGCAAACATTCAACTCGTAATTTCACACGTTGCACACATAAGGGAGTAATAAATGAATGAGTAGCACCTGGGTCAATTAGTACCCTAACAGGTTGATTTAGTATCAAGAATGTACCTTCAACAATAGCAGTCTCCTCAAGAAGCTCCTCGCATTCAATTGCATAAGCTCGGGCCGAAACTCTAGGAATTAGAGTCTTGCCTCTACCAGCTAGTTTATTATGATTTTGTCCCTTTTGCCATTTAGGGCAATCCTTAACCTGGTATTGATCGCTGCCATACCCCACGCATCGTCCTGATTTCCTCCAGCATTGGGTCTCAGTGTGACCCTTCCTGTTACAGTAAGAACAGGTGACAGCCTGAGTAGCAGGTGAACTACCTGTGGATCCACAGGTGGAAGAGGCTGATGGTGCTTTTGATGGGCCACGATTATTGAATGGTCTATTCTGGCTCTGGCCCTAACTACGACTCTGAGTCTGGAAGTTCCTCTGTTGTCCTTGAGGCTGATAAGGTTTCTTATTCGGCTGACTCGAACTGGCTCTATCAAGTTTCCTGTTCTCAACTCGGGAAGCAGCAACAAATAGAGCAGAATATGTAGTAAAGTCATGTGAAGCCAAGTGATCCTGAATTTCTGGCCTCAACCCATTCATAAATTTCCACATCTTCGCCTCAGGGGTACTGACCATGTATTGTGCATAGCAAGATAATCTGTCGAAGCGGGCCTCATATTGAGCCACTGTCATGTTGCCCTGAGTCAAGGTCATAAACTCTTCAATCAGTCTCTGCCTCGAAACTGTAGGTATATATTTCTCCTTGAAAGCCTTGACGAAGTTATTCCACAAGCGAGGTGCATGATCAGTTTCCTAAAGTGCCTCCACAATGTGCCACCAATGCTCAGCATCTCCGTGTAACAGGTACACAGCAAACTCAATCTTCTTTTCGTCAGTATAGTCAAGTGTCCTGTAAATCCTTTCAAGCTCAGACAGCCAAGCCTTTGTCTTTTCATCATTAGCTTCCCCGAAAAATTTGGACGGGTGGAAATCAAAGACTCCAAAAGATTTTTCAAAAAATCGGCAGCATAACAGCTGTATTTAGAACCTTTTGGTTTGACCTAATTTCTAAACGCCTCAATTATACCAATTATTAATCCAATTCCATTAAGGACTCTTATTTGGTCATCAACCGATATATCTGCTAGTTTATCTCGAAAGTCTTGTTTGATTAATAAGCCTAGCACAACGACTATATCCCGTTTACTTGTCGATTCATATGGCGCAAGTACCTGTTGATCTTTAGCTTACTATTGAGCACCTAGGTGAAATTAGATAGGGTTACATCATTTGATTCTTCACCTAGTGATTGAGTTGCCTATGATAGTTACTAAATCAAAATAGTGATAGCAACCCACAAGACAGAGTGTTTGTCTAGTCATAATCAGTACAAGCCAAAATTAGACCCCAAATTACAACGGGGATAATTTACAACAACAACAACATAAGAAATAGTCTTCAAAACAAACATATTGTTCACAAAATAGCCACAGTCAAGCAAGGCACATAAGGCATGCAATCACTCCAAGGAGTCATCAATAGGCACGTTCTCCTCCGGTACTTGTTCCTGATCTTCTTCACCTGTGATGATAAAAGAGGGTGAGTCCTTATGAACTCAGCGAGGGGGAACTAGAGATAACGTTTTGAAACTCTTTTTCAGTTAATCTTATGAAAAACCCCTTTTTTGAAAACATGTCACGTATTACAAATAATAAAGTACACCCAGTATAAGAATTGAATTGAACAACGGATACAATTACCAATCATTTAAAGGATACGGTAAGCTTTTGCTCTCAAGTTCGATCAGTGAGCATTTGCTCTCGATATCATTTTCGATAACAATTGTTGCGGCCGGCTTCAATCATTCACTTATCACTCCCAATTGGGTGTACTCCGGATGTACCTGGAATCCTACGACCCAACTCTCCGAGGGTGGAATGCCAAGCGAGAGAGGGAATTGGACCATGGTAGTCACAGGAGCACCAGCAAGCCCTATGCCGCCCGGCGTTCGTGAAACACTACCATGCCACAATGAAGGTTGCAACCTTGTATACAATGTACATTTATACCATTTAACAATTCACATTAGGAGGACAACAAAGTAGGTTGCCTCCGAGCAATTTCAAGATCACATATTGTCAAGTAAACGAACGAGGCATGCTTGACATGGAATTTCACTTTGTAGAACACATAGAGTTATATGAACATTAAACGAGCAGCCAAGTAACATATATAAATCAAGTCATATAACTCATTTCCGGGTTCACGTATCAAGTATTAAAATTATACAAGCATGCAACGACACTTACACGAGACTGGGTACAAGAATAGCTCACTTATCAACATGCAATCATCAGGAATTATATTTAGAGCTATAAGGACAATTACGGGCAGCCTATTAACCATACAATTAAACACATTTAACTATAGGATCATCTCTTATCAAATAGTCATAAGCGCCAGGGCCTCAATTCCGTATTTACACATGCGATTAAGCAAATCATTCATCAATTAATGATCCCAAGTCATGCATCAACCAAATTAAGCAACCCCAACCAACCACAATAGCCCACACAACATCTAAGTACCACAATTCCAAGCATTCAATACCTCAAGCAAGGTCTCAACATGATTCAAAGCATATCACTAAGCAAAAACCTTACTGTAATGGTCTGTTTTTCCACATTCAATTAGCCAAGCAATTAGTCTCCAACTTCAGTGAACCAAATTTCAATTTGAAGCTTACTGAGGGATTTAAATATAGGAACAAACCTCGCTGCATTTGGAGTTCGGACTTAGGCGTTATGGCCAAAACCGTGAAACTACGCAAAATTGTCCAGTTTTAGACATATCACGATTTTTTCCATTTTTAAGGGTTTTAGAGTCAGAATTAGCCTTAGCCTATTTCTGACAAAAATGTTCAGAACTGAAAAATCTAGTAAAATACCAATTTTAATTCATTTTTATCAACGTTTACTAGGTTCAAAACACTTCGTTCTACATAGTCAGTAATCTGCCAGAAAAACGAGTTTGCATATCTCTAAGTTTCTAGCCAAAATCAAGCCATGCATGAGAAGATAGGCTCATATACACACATATACATCAAATACAGAGGTAAATATAGCCATATGAGAGCATGCATATAAGCTTTGAAAGCATTTAAAAGAGTTTAACCCTCACCTTAGCCTATTGATGGGTAAAGATGCACAAATGCTCTTGAAAATGCACAAATGGGTCTTCTTCCTTGCTTTGGCCGAGAGGTAGCTTGTTTTCCCTTAATTTCTAACTTAGTTAGCTTGTGTAGGAGGTGTGCATGTGTGTGAAACCAAAAGACAAAGAAGAAAACTAGCAAAACTTACCTTAAGCCGAAAATGAAGAGTTTTGAGAGCTTGTACGAGATTTTCTTGCTTTGCTTGCTATGGTCAAGTCTCTTGGGATCCTTGAGAGCCTAGGTGAGTCTTAGAAGGTAAGCTTGAGCTATTGAGACTCAAGATGCAGCGATGGCCGAAAATGAGAGAGAAAGAGAGAGCTTGAAAGAGTTTTGAGATAGTTGATGTTTGTGTGTGAGTGTGTGTTGGCCTTGAGCTTCTAAATTCTGAAAATATCTTTATCTTTTGTGCATTTTGAATTGTGAGGAATGGGTGTGGTGTGTACACCGAGAAAGTGAAGCATTAGGTAGGATGTTAGGGAATTTTTTTAAGCTTTGTGTCTTGTGTGTGTCATAGGTTGTCTAGGAACAATTTTCAAATTGCAAAGCTTGTCAAAAGGCCTTGGTATGGCCGGCCCTATGAGCATCGAAATCTAAATTTTTTGTCTTGTTTTAAGATTTATTTTATTGTAGGTTGATTGTGGTATTTGAGGTGCATGGATTTTGTAAATAGAATAAGGAATAAAGAATGTTTAGTGCTTAGTGAGCTTTCGTCTTTTATGAGTTGACTTAGGATTAAAATATTAGTTTGTGGAGTTTGTAGGATTACTTATAGTCTAGTGCTTTGTGTAGGATTCCCTATTGATTAGCGTGCAGGCATACTTTCCTAGGTCTAGGGCACGTATTACGAGATAAGACACGAACTACGAGACAAATGTACGTATTCCAAGTAAATGCATGCAACCCTAAATGAATGTATGTAATTCAAGACACGACTCTTAAACTTAGGTTAAGGCATGCAGTTTAAGGTTAGGGCACATGAAATGAGGTAACACACGCAATTCAAGGTCGAGCCTCACACAAATCCCTATTATTCTATTAATACATGACTTCGCAGAATAGACCGTACAATACCTCTTGTTATTTGTCAAAAGTGCACAGGTAAATTTACATAATAGTGATATTTACCCTTGAATTCACATAATGGTACAGCATCAGGGACAGGGTCTCTAACTTTAACAATTTTATAGTGAGGTAAACCACCATAAGAGTAAGTGAAGGACTCAGATACTTCTACATTTCTTTCCTCAGTGGTTTCGTTGCTAGCTACTTGGTTAACACTTAACAACTCTGCATACGTCATGTTCTTCCTTAGTGATTGTGAGCTTGGCAGGATCAATTCCTTCTCCAATTACCTCTATTTGATCATTGTCATGCCCTAAAGCCACTGATATAACACCTTGAAAAATACAAGCATGTAATTTGTATATTCAAAATACAATAAATAAATATAATAAACTCTTTTCTAACCGTTTAAACTTTTAAATAAAGTGGTTAATCAATATAGAATCAGAACTCAGGTCATCAAAAGATCTTGATTTCATGTTCTTTTTTCCCCACCCATTTAAATCCAAAAAAATTATTTATGTGAAATGCTAAAAATGTTTTAAAAAAATAATCCCGCCTATATGTGAGGGGATGTTTTGAGGAATGGTAAATTAGTAGTATCCTATAATATGTCATGCCACTACCAGATCACCAACACTTGTGCTTGTGCTTGTGCTTGTGCCATTGGAAAAGGACAAACACGTAAATTCTTTTCCTAGAATGATTGTTGACATGTAATGCCACGGGTAAATTTCACACTTAGTCCCTATTATTTAAATATTTTTTTAATATAGTCCATAATGTTTTAAAAAATTCATAGAGATCCCTAATATTTACAACAATTATTTAAAATGGTCTTTATTGTTCAAACTTAGCCAATTTGATTCCTATTATTTTTCAAAAAATTCAATTTAGTCCATATTATTTTCTAAAAAAATTCAATTCAATCCATATATGTCATCCCTATTTGGGGACTAAATGAAATTTTATGGGAAATAATGGGGACTAAATTGACTAGTTTTAAACAATATGGACCATTTTGAATCACTTAAAAAAAAAAGAATTAATGTTTTTTCACCAAAATCATATATATATTTCAATGACTTAATAGTGGTTTAATTTCTTTATAGAATTGTAGAATTTTCTAACGATGTTTGTTATTGTCACAGTAATTTCTTCAAAACTCAACAATCAATATGACGAATTGATTAAAAAAGTTTGTTTTGCTCACGATTAAGAAATGAGTCCATGTGAGCATCGGGGATGGTAGAAACACGTTGTTTTGGCGTGATCCTTGGCACCAATGGGGACGCCTTGCTGATTATTTTACAAGGCAACAGATTAATGATACGGGTATTGGATGCAATGAGAAAGTGTCGGCTGTTATTTGTAATGGTGAATGGAGGTGGCCTAATCATCACTTGATCAATCAGATTAAAAGCTGCATCTCTGTTTTGCCTTCAGGTTCGAATGATGCTTTTAGGTGGAAAAGTAATGGGAATGATGTGTTCACCGTGGCCAATGCATGGGATAATTTAAGAAGTAGAGGTGAGATTGTTGATTGGCATGATCTCATCTGGAGTAAGAACTACATCCCTAAATGTAGTTTCATCGTGTGGGCAGCAATTCTTGATAGGCTCCCCACAAAAGTGAGACTTATGGAGTGGGGTGTTACTGACAACTGTTGATATGGGTAAGAACCCGAATTTTTGTTAGATCGCGAATTGACCCCAATTGAAGAGGGTAGGCTTTGTCCGAGGTCTTATGGACCTCGGACAATGAGGTCCGAGGTCCAAGGGACCTCGAACTGATCGAGGTCCTGAAGGACCTCAAGAAATTAAGGTCCTAAAAGACCTCAAGAACCAAGGTCCAAGGGACCTCGGATTGACCGAGGTCCTAAAGGACCTCGAGCTGTTTGAGGTCCCAAGGGACCTCGAGATCCAAGGTCCTATGGACATCGGACAGTGAGGTCCGAGGTCCAATGGACCTCGGGCTGTTCAAGGTCCCAAAGGACCTCAGGATCCAAGGTCCTATGGACCTCGAACAGTTAGGTCTGAGGTCCAAGGGACCTCGGATGAAGTAATCTGAGGTCCTATGGACCTCGGGCGGAGTGATTTGAGGTCTCTAGGACCTCGGGCGGAACATTGGTCATCATACGTGGGGGAACTCCATGGGGACAGGCGAGGCATAAGGTTATTCAAAAGTGGCCTTTTAAGACCTCAAGCCAAAAGGCACAAATAAACATTGCTCTATAAATTCATGGAATCTCTAGCTAATCTCCCACTGATCTATTTAAACAATTGTCCATTAGCCCTTAAATATAATTCTCCATCATGCTTGCAATGATGATCCACTACTGTGCCTTTAATCTTTTGACTCAGCTACAATGATAACTTCTCCTTTATGACTCAGCAACCATGTGACTTATCGTTTGAACCATAAGCCATGGTGCCTATAAAAGGCAAAAGATTCAGCAAGGAAAAGGCAGGTACATCTGATACTCACATTTATACACACATATATATTTCTTTATCTGCAGAAGTACCACTCTAATTTAAGCATTAGAGTGCTAATATGGGCAAGACCTGTCAAGCTCTCTTTGTTTTGCAAGCATCAAGGCAGTGCGTGAAGGCCACTTACGACTCGACCTTTTTCTACCTTAACAGGTTGGTGCCCACCGTAGGGCCAATTCTAAGTCCCCCACTGAGTTTTCACAACATTACACCGTGGTAACTACCCGGAGTCAGAATGTTGCAAGTGTACATGAAGAAGAGGCCGTAGAGCAGCCAAATATGCAGTTCTGTCCAGGAGAGACCTCCAACCTCGGACAGACTGATCTACCGCCTCCAAGAGTGGAAATACCGACATGAAATCATCTACCCTACACAAACACATACACTAACCCCTACACAAACACATACACCAACCCATACACAAATCCATACCCAAGCTACCCACCAACATACTATCCACAAGGACCTGTTTGGAATACAAGGTGGCAGTATCCCACTGCTACAACACAGGCTCCGCCGACTAACAAGCCAACTGATCTTGGTTATATTCTCCAAACTCTTGAGGAGTTCAAAAAAGCTATTAATAACCCAATACCTCAACCAACACAGCACCTCTCAGAAAACCAACCACGCCAAGCATCTCAGCAAAATCCCACACGCTAAAAAACCCAACTAACCAGAAACACAGCTAGCCTAATAGAATCTGTGCAGCAGATTCATACTGGGGGGCAACGCAAAGGGACGATAAACTCCACCAGATCTTCACAGGGCTCAGATACAGCAGAGTGAGGCCCCTCTCAAAGTGTCCAAAGAGAAGGTACTACTTGTACTATCTCAGTAGCAAGAGCTTTCAAAGGCCCAAATCCATTCAATCGCATTATCAACGAAGTTCTGAAGCCCGCACGTTACAAATTACCATATTTTCTCACCTATGATGGGCATAAAGACCCTGTAGATCACATGGCAGTTTTCAGGCACAAGATGGAGTTCACGGAGTTGCCAGAGGCCTGGGTTTGTAGGGCTTTTGCTGGAACTTTAGTGGAGGTGGCTAAAGTGTGGTACAATGAATTGAAAGAAGTATCAATCGATTCTTATGCACGACTGGCATAATTGTTTGTAGGAAGATTTTCTTCGGCTATTAAGCCGACCCGTCATACTACCTCGTTGCTCGGTCTAAAGTAGAGGAAGGGAAAAACCCTCCAGCAGTATGCAACCCGTTTTAATGAGGCTACCCTATAGTGTACGCAATTTGATCAGAAATTCGCGATACATGCATTTATAAAAAAAGTAGCAAACGAGTTGCTCCAAGCTTCTTTAGCTAAGAAAACTTCACAAAATATGACAGAATTAATGACCAGGGCGGAGAAGTATACCAAAGTAGAAGAGGTGGTGATGGCAGAGAAAGAGAATAACCCTAGGAGAAAAGGGCAGAGCAGTCAAGCTCATATAACCTAGAAAGAAAGAAAGGCCGAAGAGGGCCGACAAGAACAGAGATGAAGGGAAAGAAGATAACTACCTAGATGGCGGGGGTTCAATAACTATACTCCTTTGATGAAACCCAGGTCTCAAATATTGGCTGAAATCCGAACACGAATAAACCTCCCAGATCCGCCAAAAATGAAGACAGAAAAGGAGCGCCGTAAGGGCAAAGGGCAATTTTGCAGGTATCACAGAGATTTTGGGCACGATACTGAAGCCTGCAGGAACTTAAAAGATGAGATTGAAGCCCTAATAAGGCATGGGCACCTACAAGCCTATGTCAGGAGGGGTAATCAGGAGGAAAGACAGAGGGAGAGAAGCCCGAGACGAGCTCAGGCAGCACGCGCCCAGGTAGAGGTTGACATGATAACGGGAGGCTTGGCCGCAGGAGGGGAAAACCTCCATGCCAAGCAGGGATACTACAGAACAGGTCGCGGGGATCCCCCGATGAAGAGACCAAGGGTGGAAGAAAATATCACCTTTGGATATGAAGATTTGAATGGTCTGGTGTTGCCGCATGACGACCCACTGGTGATAGCGGCAGACATCACTGGGATTATGGTGCGCAAGATCATGGTTGATACGGGAAGCTCAGCAGAAGTCCTATTCTTGAGCACTTTTGAGAAAATGGGGTTGAAAAGGGAACACCTGAAGATGATGAAGGGCACCTTGTCAGGTTTCAATGGTAGGGAGGTAAGGCCCGAGGGTATGATAATGTTGAAAATAATCCTTGGGCGAAATGAGCAGAGCCATAGTGAGATGCTCGATTTCATTGTGATAGATTGTGAGTCACCATATAATGGGATATTGGGGAGAGTAGCATTGGAAAAGTTCAGAGCGGTGGTATCCACCTATCACCTGGCCATGAAGTTCCCGTCTAAGACGGGAATAGTAACAGTAAGAAGAGACCAGCGGAGAGCCCAGGAATGCTACGCAGCTTTTTTGAGACTGCAGATGGAGGAGAAATAATTAGTTGGGATCCCAGAGAGGAAAGCTAGAAAAGGACATGAGTTGAAGAAAGCAGAACCCGCAGAGAAATTGCAGAAAGTTGAACTAACAACTAGAAATGAGGTTCAGCTCGGAACAGAGCTTTCTCAAAACCTAGCGGAAGGTGTAACCCATTTTCTATCTTGTAATAAAGATGTATTTGCTTGGTCTGTACATGATATGACAGGAATAGAGCCACAAATGGCCGTGCATCGGTTGAACGTGGATCCAGCATTCAGGCCGGTGAAACAAAAAAGACGAGTCTTCCATGCAGAAAAGAATCAGGCAATCAGAGAAGAAGTAAGTAAGTTGTTGAGGGCTGGGCATATACGAGAAGTGGAGTACCCTACTTGGTTGGCAAACATGGTGATAGTCCCTAAGCCATCTGGGGCTTGGCAAATGTGTGTAGACTTTACAGATTTAAATAAGAGCTGCCCGAAAGACTGCTACCCACTACCTAGAATAGATCAAATGGTGGATGCCACCTCAGGTTTTGAGATGCTATCATTCATGGATGCCTTCAAGGGGTATAACCAGATTAAGATGGTACCATAAGATGAGGAAAAGACGGCATCCATAACAGACCGAGGGGTATGTTTTGCTACATAGTGATACCATTCAGTTTGAAAAACGCAGGGGCTTATTACCAACGCATGATGGACAAGGTGTTCAAGGGACAGTTAGGGCAGAATATGGAGGTTTATGTTGATGACATGTTGGTGAAGAGTAAGAAGGCAGAGACTCATGTCGAGGATCTGTCTGAGACATTCTCGATAATGAGAAGGGTCAGCATCAAGTTGAATCCCGAAAAATGTGCTTTTGGGGTTCAAGCAAAAAAATTCTTGGGGTTCATGGTTACTCGAAGAGGCATCGAGGCTAACCCAGAAAAAATGCAAGCCATTTTGGACCTCGAGCCGCCCAAAAGTGTCAAGGATATTCAGAAATTGACAGGGAAGATAGCAGTCTTGAGTAGATTCATGACTAGGTCAGCAGACAGATGTGCTCCTCTATTCAAAATCCTGCGCAAACTAAAGGATTTTCAGTGGATGGAAGAATGTCAAGAGGCCTTTAAGATGTTGAAGGAGTACTTGAGCTCGGCACCTTTGATTTCTAGACCAGAGCCCAGTGAAGTCTTGTATGTATATCTGGCAGTATCCTCGGTGGCTGTGGCTACGGCACTGGTGCGGCAAGATGGGAAACAACAAAGGCCAGTCTATTATGTCAGCTAGATACTTAAAAGGGCAGAACTGAGATATCCGCCCATAGAGTAGATGGCGTTGGCCTTACTTATGGCCACGAGAAAACTCAAACATTACTTTGAGGCATATCCTGTATCGGTGATGACAGATATGCCGTTCAGGTAGATACTGCAGAAGCCAGAGGTGTCTGGAAGACTCTTAAAATGGTATGTGGAGTTGAGTCAGTTTGACATCACTTTCAAACCAAGGACAATAATAAAGGCTTAGGCTGTAGTGGATTTTATTGTAGAGTTCACGGGAGGGCCGTCGGAGAATTGTCTGAGGTCATTGGAGGATGGTCCGAGGCCGTGGAAGATCTGGGCAGATGGGGCCTCAACCAAAAGTGGCAGTGGAGCTAGGATCATACTGCAAGATCCAGAAGGCGATGAGTTGCAGTTCGCTTTGAAGTTCCGTTTCTCAGCCTCGAATAACAAGGCCGAATATGAAGCCCTCATTTCCGGAATCAAAATGGCTCGAGCAATGGAAGCGGATTCAATAGAAGCCTACACAGATTCGCAGTTGGTGGCGAATCAGATATGTGGAGAGTATGAGGCCAAAGATGAAATCATGGCTGCATATTTAGCCAAGGCAAAAGAAGTAGTAGCTGGATTAGATGGTTTCACAATCAAACAAATCCCACGAATGGAAAACGAAAGGGCCGATGTCCTCTCGAAGCTTGTAGTAGGAATGACAGGGCCATTGACGATAGAAATGGAAGAGGTGTCCGAGCCAAGCATAGTTCGGGAGCACAAGGAGATAGCCCAGGTGGAGCATAGTAAATCTTGGATGCAACCTATGGTTGATTTCCTTATAAGGGGAATCTTACCAGAAAATAGTGAAGAAGCAAAGAAGGTGAAAGTCTGAGCCCCTAAGTATGTAATGCTCGAAAAGCAGTTATATCGAAAAGTATTTACTTGGCCCATGTTGAAGTGTGTAGACAAGGGTGAGGGCGATTATATACTCAGGGAAATGCACGAGAGGATCTGTGGTAATCACATAGGCCACAGAGCATTGGCTCGAAAGATATTAAGATATGGGTATTTTTGGCCGACCCTGAACGAAGATGCTCGGCGCTTGGTGCAAAAATGTGATACATGCCAGAGATTCTCAAGAATCCCACGGCAACTTGTAGTGGAGTTGACTGTGATGATGAGCCCCTGCCCATTTGCTCAATGGGGTCTGGATATATTAGGACCTTTCCCAATGAGCACAGGTCAGAGGGTCAAATGTTTTGTGACAATAGATTATTTTACTAAGTGAGAGGAGGCCGAGCCCATCGCCAAGACTACAGATAGGAATGCTTGGAATTTTGTGTGGAAAACTATCGTATGCAGATTTGGGATTCCAAGAGTGATAGTGACAGATCACGGGACCCAATTCGATTGCCACTATTTCAAGAAACAATGCTCAAAGTTGGGCGTTTCCCTTAGATTTGCTTCTGTAATACATCCGCAAACTAATGGCCAAGTAGAAAAATGCTAACAGATCTATTTTGCAGGGTCTGAAAAAGAAGTTGGTGGCAGCCAAAGGCCACTGGGCCGAAGTTTTGCCATAAGTACTATGGGGATACAGAACAACGCCAAACGAGTCGACAGGCGAAACCCCTTTCAGCTTGACATTCGGGGTAGATGCTGTTCTACCTGTAGAAATTGGCTCAATAAGCCAAAAAGTCGCTGAGTATGAAGAAGAAGTTAATAACCAGGCCCTGCGGGAAGACCTGGATTTGGTGGAAGAATTCAGAGAGAAAGCTAGAATAAAGATGCTCGAAGGCAAGAGGGCTATGGCAAGGTATTTCAAAAAGAGAGTAAGAAACAAAGAACTTAAAGAGGGGGATCTAGTCCTCAGAAGAGCAATCTTCAAACCTGATCCAAATCAGGGAAAACTCAGACCAAACTGGGAAGGCCCGTACAAGATAATTAAAGAGGTCAAACCCGGAACTTACAGACTTAGAGACCTCAATGGCAAGGAGCTAAAAAATGTATGGCATGTAGAGCATCTAAGAAAACACTACATGTAATCCTTCTCCTTGAATATTTAAGTACTGTTTATGATTATGTCCTTATTTTCCGACCAAAGTTTCCATTAATGATTGTAGTAGAAGAAAGCCAAATCCCAAAAAGGGAAGCCGAGGATCAAGACAAAGAGGCACGACCCCCGAAGATAAAAATAAGAGGGCACGATCCCCGAGGTCCAAGGCTGGGGGCACGACCCCTCGAAGCCATCAAATTATCCTTCAAACAAGTAAAGAGTTTCGAAAAGGCATGACCCAACAAAAGAAACCAAGTACGATAGAAAAAAAAACAATAAATCAACGAGAAGAAAAACTATTTTCATTAAAGACGAAAGTCTTCATTACAAAGGGAAAAGAAAAAGGCAAATACAATGCCTATCACTCATCTTCAGAGCTCGAAGAATTACCAATAAGTACATTCTCCCTAATAGTTAAACCATGCCTTTTGGCATAACGATCAAGCTTCTCCTGAAGTGCAGCAGTGACGTCATCCTTGGTGTCAGCAGCAGATTGATCATAAAGCTTCTTCAAATCATCCTTGTATCCTTGCCCACACCGAAAATCCTCTACTACCTGAACCTTCATATCCTCTAGTGAAGCTTGCAGATCCCTGAATTGAGTTTCCACGAAATTGCGAGCTGTCTGTGATACCTCTAACTCAGACTGAAGCCTCTCATATTCAGACTAAAGCCTCTCACACTCAGCCCTGACCTCCTCTTGAGCCCTCAGGGAAGCAATCCAATCAGTCCAAAGTTGACGATGCTCGGAATTTGCTGAAGCAGCGTCTTCTCGAGCCATTCTAGTTGTCTTACGAGTGGTAATAAGCCCGGCTTGGATTGCAGCCTCCAAGCTCCTGGAACGCTCCTCAAATTCTTTAAAAGAAGTCTCAGCCTCAACAAGTCGCCGCTCATATTGTTCCACAAAGCGGTAGGCCACGCTGAGACCCACAGATATCTGGGACAACCAAAGTAAGGTCAGGAAAATATAACTCAAATAAAAATAGAAGGAGAGCTAAAGAAAGAAAGAAAGTACCTTAAAGCGAGCCTTTTCAAAGGCCTTTTGAGCAATGGGATATAATCGATCCCTCGGAAGTTCATCCAAAGAACTCACTGCATTATCAGAACCCTCAAGAGCAGGGGAAGACCTCGAACGAGACTGGGCCGAACCCTCGGGAGCAGGCCGAGGTCTCAGACAAAGCGAATCAGAAGATTTGGCAATAGAAAGAGATGCATCCTTAGCCAAACCACTGTCCTCGGGCATGAAACCAAATACCTCTTTATAAGAAGGAGCTTTATGACCAGCGGCAACCTCTTTGAAGACTTTGAATCTTCGAGCATTTCTTCCAGAAGATGGCAAAGAGAAATCCTGCAGGACAAAAGGCTCGGTCGAGGTAGACTCAGATGAACTATCTGACTGAACTGCTTTTCTTCGTGGCCGAGCAGCCCTCTTTAATTTTTTGTTGGGACCACCTTTAACCTTCTTCTTTCCAGCTCGCTTAGCAGCACGCACTCTTTATGCCTTAGCACGAGCTTCTTGAGCAGCCTCCTTAACTGGATCAAGTCTGCCGGTACCAGTGGTTCGAGCCTCAGTAGCCTCAGAAGCACCAGGAGGCATCTGCTGCTGAGCCTCCGAGACAGTGGTACCTGTAACAGCAAAATAAGAGTCAACTAGGCAAAAAGAAAAGCTTAAAATAAAAATACATGTATGAAAATTTTCATTACCTTCATGGATCAAAACATCAGCCTGGAACCTAGCGACTGGAAAAGATGAAACCACAACAATAGGGGATCCACGTAATGGAGAGCGAGCAGCAGCTGAAGGTCCCGCCTCGGCATTAACACACCTCAACTGATCATAAATGTCGAAGGCTAGAACAGCTTCACGTGTCAAATAGAGGACACCGCGCACGGGCCGAGCTCGACGAAGAATGTAAGAAGTCATAAGCCTCTCGGCTGGGGTCAGGAAAGGAGGCTCACGAAAGGCATCAAGCTCAGTGCGTGGTAAATTCCTGTAAAGTCTTCTGACTGGGCATCTAAAATGATGAATGACGAATACAAACTTGTTGTGCCATCCTCGGTTGCTAAAAGGCCAATTAGAAAATAAACGATGACTGGGCCTAGTAGAGAAGGAGTATATACCGAAATTTTTAGGGTCATGAACCAATTGATTAAATTGGCGGAAGAGATTAAGGGTCGGGGTAAGACCAAGCGACTTGACCCACACATAAAAAGCTACTACCTTCCTCCAGCCATTAGGAGCAAGTTGGCAAGGAGCAATATCGAGGAAATTAAGGATGCGGACGATAAAGGCAGGGAGAGGAAAATGGAGAAATCAAAGAGCGAGATAGGGTAAGGCCACTTCCCGTACCTCAAGTTGACAGGTCATATCCTGATGGCGAGGAATTCTAAGTTTATAACCATGCGGAAAGATACCTTCGTTGCGAAGCTCGAGAAACTAGGGTTCGCCAAAGGTGCAGTTATAATACAAGGCGAAAAAATCTGCCTGGGCCTCGGGGTCAAGATTAGGTGTTACGGCCCTTGAAGAAGGAGGAGAAGGCTCAAGTATCCTAGGAATCATCTCTAGAGTAATGTGTGGAAGATTAGGGTTCATATCACATTGAGCAATGGTTTGGGAAGCTTCGGACTCAATAGGATTAGAAGCACTAGACTCCGAACGCTCGACTTCATCAGTCCTAATTGACCTAAGTGGTTGAGTGGGAATAGGAACCCCGAGAGGTGGAGATGAAGAAGATAGGGGAATAGCTGTGACTAAACAGTCAGTATGGGTAGCCCCCGGAAGACCAAGGCCCTGAGTCGCAGCGGGGAGAGCAACAGTAACGTCCATAATTTTCAAAGAAGAAGTCAAAGAAGAAGACGCCATAAAATTATATGTATAAATATATAAATGATGAATGTAAAAAAAGGTCAAAGAAAAGAGGATAAGGTACCAAGGCGACGAAGTGGTTGATGCCGAGGTGGTGGTGGCGGCATCGAGGTATTGGTGGTGGCACCGAGTTGGTAGCTGAGGTATTTGTGGCAGAGCTCGAGGTGTATGAGCCTTGGAGAGGGAGAGGAGAGAGTGAGAGATGGGAGTGTTTGAAAAGAAGAATAGGTGAAGAGTGCATGTTTGAATGGAGAAAAAGGGTATTTATAGGAGTGAAAATGGGAGGAAAAACCAAGAGTTTCAAATCCTCACCATTAATTCAAAAGTCACTGCACCAGATCTTGACAAGTGGCAAGGCAACATTAATGGTGGTAGGTGACAAATTACACAGAAGACGAGGTGATTTTAGAATGATTTATTGACTAGATTAGACGTTGCCAAGGCATCACGATCAGTTCCCGAACCTATTGCATAGCTCCAAAAACTAAGGGGGCATCATGATATGGGTAAAACCCTGAATTTTTGCGAGATCGTGAATTGACCCCAATTGAAGATGGTAGGCTTCGTCTGAGGTCTTATGGACCTCGGACTGATCAAGGTCCTTAACCTCGGACTGATCGAGGTCTTTAACCTCGGACTGATCGAGGTCCTGAAAGACCTCGAGAAACCGAGGTCCTAAAAGACCACAAGAACCAAGGTCCAAGGGACCTTGGATTGATCGAGGTCCTAAAAGATATCGAGAACTGAGGTCCAATGGACCTCAAACAGTGTCCGAGGTCCAATGGACCTCGAACTGCTCAAGGTCCTAAATGACCTCAAGAACTGAGGTCCTATGGACCTCGGACAGTGAGGTCCGAGGTCCAAAGGACCTCGGGCCGTTCGAGGTCCCAAGGGACCTCGAGATCTGAGGTACTATGTGAAAAGATCGTGCTTACAAGAGGTGAATCACAACATATAGTGAGCTAGGTGGAAGCAAAAACTTGATTTCAAAAATTTTTCAGCAACACATATCATTTGTATTCACCATAATACCTTATGTCTAGTCCATGTAATCAACATATCTACTACATATATAAACATATATATGAATGAACAAGAGTTATCAAGGTATACCTCTTGAAGATCTAGCCAAAGGAATGAAGAAGCACCACAAGAATGATGACCAAGTCTTTCACACATGCAAAAGGTCTAGTTCGTCCACACGAGCATCCAAAAGCTTCTTCTCCACAAACCAAATCTTTGTACTAGCCATTTAGGTGGGTTGATGAGCTTACACAAGTGTTGAAAGCATGAGAAAAATTCTGCCCAAGCTCTCTAGCTATGGCTGAAAATATGAGAGAGAAAATAGAGAGTGAAGAGAAAAATTAATGTGCAGAATTTTTCCACTCATCTTTTGTTATATCTCTCTTCATATTTTCTATGCATATATTTTTCCTATGCAAACTTTGTGTCTTGTGCATTACATACATATATGTCTCCAATACATCCTAGTGTCTTGTGTATTCCCAACATATATGTCTCCAATGCATCTATGTGTCTTGTGCAACAATATAATACAAATATATTGGATAGTGGAAAATTATGGAATTATCCATTATTCTTGCCACAATAAATCCTAGCCATAGATCTAGTCAAGATCAAATCTTGGCCTTAAATTATAATTAATCATAATCAATATTAGATTAATTAATTGGAAACTAACTTTCCATATTTATACTTTGGCCTCAATACTTTCAATAGTTACACTTTTGGCCCACTACGTTTTAATGACCAAACACAATAACGTTAACTCTTTAACGTTTTCAAACTTATTGTAATGTGTAGGCATATAATATATATATATTTCTTATATATATATATATATATATATATGTATATGTATATATATATATATGTATATATGTATATATATATATATATATATATATATATATATATATATATATATATATATATTCGTTAGTGGAACAATATGTAATTCTCTACTAACTTGCCAATTATATCTTAGCCATGGAATTCAAATAAGATCAAATCTTGGCTCTTGGATTATAATTAATCCTAATCAATATTAGATTAATCAATTGGAAACTAACTTTCCATATTTACACTTTTGCCCCAACACCTTCAATAATTACACTTTTGGTCCATTACTACTTAATGACCAAATATAACAACGTTAACTCTTTAACGTTTCCAAACTCATTATAAGCTCATTATAGAAACTTTATTCATGATACTCAAACATGTGTGACTCTCTAGATTCACCACCGTAGAGCAATGAGGGAGGATTAAACCCTTTCAATCTATTCCGAAAATGTCTCCGTCATTCTCAGAATACCCTCACGTTCTAGAGTGACGACTAGTAACATATCAAGACAATATATACGGTAATGAAGTCAATTTCTTGTGAATCTATTTATAGTCGCCGATTATCGTGCAATCCAATCCTTCCATTAATTGTCCCGTCGAGCAAGAACCATGATATGATTAAGTTCATAAACTCGATACTATGCATAGATCTAATTGGTGTAATGAGGGATGACACATGGAAAACCTTTTCTCCATCATTCATACCTTGGCCAAGGATTTCCTCATTAAACAACCAAGCTTAGATCGCATAGGACATCGCCTCACGCCAGAGGTTAATAGATCCTCTCTTGACCACTACCTGTCAATCACTATACCAGACGAATGAAACTGCGAGAGGACGTATCTCATCTCGTTTGTCGAAACAATTATTGTCCAAACGCTAGAATCAAACCCTAATACATATGACAACTGTAATGTCTCAAGTCTAAGGATTACATGCACAATCGCAACGAATAACAAATTATTAATCCAAAGTCATGTAATTTGTTATTCACGTCACATTCAATGATCTATTCAACTAATAGTCATCCACATGTTTGTTAGTCGCATCGCTATGCTGTTATGGCACGTGGCTCACCATCCTTTATCATTAACATCCCTATGTTAATCAAAGGTAACAACACATGTGATAGTCCGTAATTGATTATTAAAGTCCCGATCAAATAATCTAAGGACTATGAATATTTTAAGTATTTTTATTATATTAAGGAAATACGCCAACATATTCTAAACGCTTTTAGAATACATTCCTCTAATGAAAATACTATGAACTCATTCATACACGTAAAGAAGGAGAATATGAATGTCCTAATTATGTCAATATGAAAATAGACATATAGACACGAATGCCATAATATACAAGTAAATGTCAAAATGCCCCAATATATGTCATCCAAATATGTAGCATTAGGGCATATCTCTAACAATCTCCCACTTGCACTAATGCTATAAAACATAGTATTAGTACAACAAGCAATGATATCGTATACTCATCTTCTCAAAACAAGGACCTAGTTGTGACTGATTCATAACTACGGTAAGTGGGTAAGCTACATCAAGCGATGTGGCCGTTTTCTACAAAGACATATCTCAATATGATTATTGGCTACAGATACAACACATAAAGATTGAAACACATTTCCAAATGTTTGCACACACTGTGAGACCTGGGTTCCACAAGCTTGTGCAGTAGCTCTGTATAGTCATAACAATTAAAGCATCACAACTTAACAGTAGGAACCATAACCAATTCGTATGATTTCCTCGCTCCAAACAACTTCTTTCGTAATATAACATATCACAAAATACATGAGTTATATAATGGAATCTACAGTTTGTTTAGAACCTTTCTAATTTACTGAGCTCCCACTACAAATAAACGTGAACCCTAACATAGACATTCTATTATAAGATTCAGATTAAGAATCTGAACTAGTAAATCCGTCACTACATAATTTACCTCCTCCCTGAACTAAAATATATCTTTAGTGCTTCCCAAGTACTTAAGAATATACTTCAATTCAATCCACCATTCCCAAACCTGGATTGGACTGATATTTACTCACTCGTAACACTTTACAGTTTACGCAATATCAAGTCTTGTACATAGTATAACAAATATGAAGTTACTTTAACTTTGAATACAAATTTGCTATGTAACTAGAGTTTCTTGAACACCTTCAAAAATACTCTTTGTACAATATAAGGAATATACCAAGTGATCTCTTCGTACTATTATCATAGCTACAAATTCACAAGATACGAGCAGCAAGTTCTAAATGGAGAACATTTAATATAACTAGACTATAATTAATATCACAGCACACATATCATCAACTATGATATCCTAGTCTTCATTATTGCAGTTATAGAAAAGTGGATGCGCTCCCACTATTCTTTTGCAATCACAAGGTTCACCCACATTCTAAATGAAATCTAACTCTTTAGTCTCATTTGAATTGGACGAAACATTTCCAAGAAATTTACTTAAAAAATTCACAAATGGATTTATCAAGTACGCGCATATTACTCATATCCATTGATCTAAATCATTAATATAGTAACACAATGTGCTATAAAATCTAGCATAACACAAGGAGACTTAAGCACAATTATTGGTAAAAAGACTTCATTATAGTCAACCCTTTGGCTTTGATGATATCTTTCAAAAACCAATATAGCTATAAAAGGTCATTACCTTTTTTTCATTATCTTCAACCATTATCTCAGAGATTAATATCCAGATTAAGTTAAAGTATGTGAAGTCTAATTAATATGCTTTGCATTATATAGTTTCTTGGAGTCAATATCACATATACCATTTCTTTGTGAATCGTAGGATCAACTAATTGATCATTATCTTAAAAAAAACACAAACAACTTTTGTGCATTCCAAAAAGATATTCTTATATTCTTTTAAAGAATGAGATACACTACTAGATTTGCAAAGATCTTGTGTGATGACACATCTCGGACCTTATTGAATAGATTCATTACTTTGGTCTAGGTGCTTTTATAGCTTTGACGATACGTCCTTAATTTCTATTTTATTATAAAGTAACATCTTCTTGAACAAAACTTTTTCTTCAAGAAAGATTACAATATAATAGATCAATAGACATTGATCATTAAATAGAAATTATATCCTACAAAACTAGGATATATTATAAAATTACCTTTAACCAAAACTCCTACTAGTCCTTTAAAAACTTTTCAATAAAAGTAGGACAAACCAAAATTAACACATTTAATCCTTGGTAGCTGTCCAACTTATATCAAATATAAAGTTCTAGCAATAGTAGAAATTTACTATTCAACATAAAATTAAATTAAGGAAAGCATGACCCACAAATAAATATAATGATTAGTCAAACTAATCAACAATTGTACTATGTTCAACAAAGCACAGTTTCTTCACTAAGAAAACCCTATTTAATTGTGGTACACCGGACATTGTTAATTTCGATACTATATCAAAATTTTAGGATACACAAAAAAAATAGTACTTAAGTATTTTACCTTCATGATCTAATAATAAGGCACTAATACATTTTTCTATACGAGCC
The DNA here is from genome assembly GCA_037974665.1 of Ehretia macrophylla. Classification (NCBI taxonomy): domain Eukaryota; kingdom Viridiplantae; phylum Streptophyta; class Magnoliopsida; order Boraginales; family Ehretiaceae; genus Ehretia; species Ehretia macrophylla. The sequence continues at coordinate 35,893,179 of CM075768.1, forward strand.
TATTCACAAATAGCTCTAAATACATCAACATGTACTAATCCAAATAGTCTAGTAGTTTTAATCCTTTATCAGACAAAGGATGACTTGGTTACAATTCCAATAAATAAGATGTATAAGTTGATCAAACCAACCTAATCATCATCTTATTATTAGAAAAACCTAATCATGTAGAAACTATAATTAATTTGGATTATTTGAGTAATCTTAAAATTTGGTGGATGGTTATAACTGTTGACAATATATTTGCAATACATTCTTTCGTCCATATCAAGATAATAAAGATTACACCATAATGCGCTTTTACAAGCTTTAGGAATATACATTTTTATTCCTAATATCATTTAAGGTATAATCCTTAAAATACAAAATATGTCCAGAAGGCATCCAAAACAAATTGTGTTTAGCTAACGCCACAACCTTTGTTTCATTTGCTAACACTGAAAATATTCCACGCTTCCAAAAGCGCACTACTGTGATTAAGATTCTATCCTTGAACATATACACTAATGTTTCACTATAATCAAAAACTCAAAGTAGTACCAATCATAATAAAAGAAGATCTATAATTCATAGTAGCTTTACAACCTTGACATTCAAGCTATAAAGATACCTTGGATTAAAACCTCTTTTAATGTCCGGTTTTAAGGCTATGAAAACATCTTTTACACATGCCTATACAATCCTTAATTTTTCTTCTTAGACATGCTCCCACTAGCTAATAGAAATCATCTTTCTTTGCCTTTCTTCTTTGCATTACCACTAACCAAAGAAGAAATACAAATACGAGAATGAATTCCATTTATATTTAATATCATGACATTAAATATGCTTATCACACAACCATTTGTTAGTTTAGAATTATACTCTTTACATCTTGCATACTTATATGCAACCTATGAAAGAATACAATTCTTTAGCATATTTAACTTGTTTTACTTATCAACCATAAGTACTACAACTTTTCGTTTTGATACTTTATCAAGATGAAAAATACCGGAGCATACAATTCTAAGAGTTGATTAAGTTTCTAAGAACCATTCTTAGATAAAATTGTTAATTCAAAATTTTGGTCCGATTACGCGATATATAGTCTAGTTAATTAAAAATGGGTTCATTGTTGTAGCCATAAACGTATGCAGAAAATAAGATCGCAAGTTGATATAAACTTGTTAAAACATTTAATTTTGGCCTTTAATTAAATGATATCTCCCACTAATTTTATCGAGTCCCACACTTCCTAAATGAGATCGTGAATCTAATTAAAGATTCATTAGTAGGTGACCATAGTTCTCTTTAATATGAATACCCCTCAGCTTTGGTGCATTATTGGAATATACATACAAAAAGTTAGCAACGATTACTATATATATCACTATATAGGATATGGCCATTTTGCCCCTAAATCGCCGTAACCTCAGCTTTTGTGCATTATTGGAAACGTGATCTAGTTAAATTACATCCACCGTCACAGTATTGCAACAATTTGAATCCCGAGCCTCAGCTTTAGTGCATTATTGGCCTCATGATATTGGAACAACACAATATCACTATGTTTTCTAGGTAAATATAATACTTTCATGGAATATGTCTTCCTACCGTTGGGTTAGCCCAGACATACCCAATCGAGCAAATATAACCTAGGATAGTGGAGGGCAACGATAAACACTTTTACCGATTTATAATCTAATATGTTTGCACGTAGGAAGATTTTGAATTTTAATTAGGTCTCACTTTGCACATTAGTTCATTTACAAGCATACATCACATATAGGCAAATAAATAAACAAACATACAAAATCATACATCATGGTGGATCATGGACTTGGACTGTGAATTAAATCAAGACAAAAATAAAATCTAAACAAGCACATCTTCATGTCTTCTTTGGTCTTGTCTTCTTGATTTTCCTCAATGATCCAAAGCACCTCAAACTCCTTGAAAGCCGCCAATGGTCTTCTTGCAAACTTCTTGTAGAAATTACATACATTATGCCTTACTACAATTTTGTCTCAATTGCAAGAAAGTAAAACGAGACTTATTCAATTACATACTAATGAATGGTAAAATTAGTTAGAACACCATCTAACCATTCACTAACCAAGTCCATGATCAAATTCACCATCCAACATCAAACATCACAATGTAAGATAAAGCTCATAAAGCTAAGTAAATGCATCATATACATAAACACAAAAAAGCTAAACAAGCAAGCTAACATAAACTAATGTATCCTATACATAAAATAAATGATAGCAAATTTGCAATAAGTTTCATATCTTGACCTTTTAACATCTCATGTTAAACAACACACAAAAGAACTCAACAAAACCAATTTTAAACACATACTTGTTGAATAAGGCCCAACATAAATCCTTTGTTAATTTCATGGCCCAATTTGAGTTCCAAGGCTTATTTTTAATCTTCACTAAGAAAAAACTTAATCTAATCTTATTAGACTTAAGCCCACTGATTTTTATGCCCATTAGGCTTAACCAAAATCCAATCATTTAGCCATGACATTCAAATTTATGACCCATCACAAACTTTCTGCACATGCACTAAATATATTGATTCTGTTCGCCTATCTACTGTTCTCCAAAAATTCTAAAATTTTACAGAGACGTAGATCTTCAAGTGTAGATAGATTTAGAATCAAACAGATCTCAATTTGGAGTTAAACTCACTGAGTTATGCCTCTCGGAGCAGACACTATGCAGTCTGTCCAGAATAGCGCGAGAATCAGTGAGGTTACTGATTTTGCTAAAAATGAAAATCTTAACCACGAAATTAGGAGATACATATTAGAGGATTAAATGTTCTAGTATCTCTATAGCATAACATATCCAAAAATCAGCCCCAAACAACAATATTTGCTATGTCAAAACAGTAACGCAAAAACAGTGTGCAGAAACATTTTTCAGAAAACTTCTAAGCATCAAACATGCAAGTATTGCGTTCTAGTTCTTTTGTGCTCAAAACTCTTGAAACATTAAGCATATATATGTGACTACATGGACTACACAAACAAGGCTCTGATACCACTTGAAAGGATCGTGCTTACAAGAGGTGAATCACAACATATAGTGAGATAGGTGGAAGCAAAAACTTGATTTGAAAAAAATTTTAGAAACACATATCATTTGTATTCACAATAATACCTTATGTCTAGTCCATGTAATCAACATATCTACTACATATATAAACATATATATGAATGAACAAGAGTTATCAAGGTATACCTCTTGAAGATCTAGCCAAAGGAATGAAGAAGCACCACAAGAATGATGACCAAGTCTTTCACACGTGCAAAAGGTCTAGTTCGTCCACACGAGCATCCAAAAGCTTCTTCTCCACAAACCAAATCTTTGTACTAGCCATTTAGGTGGGTTGATGAGCTTACACAAGTGTTGAAAGCATGAGAAAAATTCTGCCCAAGCTCTCTAGCTATGGCTGAAAATATGAGAGAGAAAATAGAGAGTGAAGAGAAAAATTAATTTGCAAAATTTTTCCACTCATCTTTTGTTATATCTCTCTTCATATTTTCTATGCATATATTTTTCCTATGCAAACTTTGTGTCTTGTGCATTACATACATATATGTCTCCAATACATCCTAGTGTCTTGTGTATTCCCAACATATATGTCTCCAATGCATCTATGTGTCTTGTGCAACAATATAATACAAATATATTGGATAGTGGAAAATTATGGAATTATCCATTATTCTTGCCACAATAAATCCTAGCCATAGATCTAGTCAAGATCAAATCTTGGCCTTAGATTATAATTAATCATAATCAATATTAGATTAATTAATTGGAAACTAACTTTCCATATTTATACTTTGGCCTCAATACTTTCAATAGTTACACTTTTGGCCCACTACGTTTTAATGACCAACCACAATAACGTTAACTCTTTAACGTTTCCAAAGTTATTGTAATGTGTAGGCATATAATATATATATATATATATATATATATATATATATATATATATATATATATATTCGTTAGTGGAACAATATGTAATTCTCTACTAACTTGCCAATTATATCTTAGCCATGGAATTCAAATAAGATCAAATCTTGGCTCTTGGATTATAATTAATCCTAATCAATATTAGATTAATCAATTGGAAACTAACTTTCCATATTTACACTTTTGCCCCAACACCTTCAATAATTACACTTTTGGTCCATTACTACTTAATGACCAAATATAACAACGTTAACTCTTTAACGTTTCCAAACTCATTGAAAGCTCATTATAGAAACTCTATTCATGATATTCAAACATGTGTGAATCTCTAGATTCACCACCGTATAGCAATGAGGGACGATTAAACCCTTTCAATCTATTCCGAAAATGTCCTCGTCATTCTCAGAATACCCTCACGTTCTAGAGTGATATCTAGTAACATATCAAGACAATATATACGGAAATGCAGTCAATCTCTTGTGAATCTCTTTCTGGTTGCCGATTATCATGCAATCCAATCCTTCCATTAATTGTCCCGTCAAGCAAGAACCATGATCCGATTAAGTTCATAAACCCAATACTATCCATAGATCTAATTGGTGTAATGAGGGATGACACATGGAAAACCCTTTCTCCATCATTCATACCTTGGCCAAGGATTTCCTCATTAAACAACCAAGCTTAGATCGTATAGGACATCGCCTCACGCCGGAGGTTAATGGATCCTCTCTTGACCACTACTTGTCAATCACTATACCAGACGAATGAAACTGCAAGAGGACGTATCTCATCTCGTTTGTCGAAACAATTATTGTCCAAATGCTAGAATCAAACCCTAAAACATATGACAGCCGTAATGTCTCAAGTCTAAGGATTACATGCACAATCGCAACGAATAACAAATTATTAATCTAAAGTCATGTAATTTGTTATTCACGTCACATTCAATGATCTATTCAACTAATAGTCATCCACATGTTTGTTAGTCTCATCGCTATGCTGTTATGGCACGTGGCTCACCATCCTTTATCATTAACATCCCTATGTTAATCAAAGGTAACAACACATGTGATAGTCCGTAATTGATTATTAAATTCCCGATCAAATAATCTAAGGACTATGAATATTTTAAGTATTTTTATTATATTAAGGAAATACGCCAACATATTCTAAACGCTTTTAGAATACATTCCTCTAATGAAAATACTATGGACTCATTCATACACGTAAAGAAGGAGAATATGAATGTCCTAATTATGTCAATATGAAAACAGACATATAGACACGAATGCCATAATATACAAGTAAATGTCAAAATGCCCCAATATATGTCATCCAAATATATAGCATTAGGGCATATCTCTAACACTATGGACCTTGGATAGTGAGGTCCGAGGTCCAATGGACCTCAGGCTATTTAAGGTCCCAAAGGACCTTGGGATCTGAGGTCCTATAAACCTCAGACAATGAGGTCCGAGGTCCAAGGGACCTCGGATAAAGTAATCTGAGGTCCTATGGACCTCGGGCGGAGTGATTTGAGCTCTCTGAGACCTCGGGCGGAACTTTGGTCATCATACATGGGGGAACTCCATAGGGACAGGCGAGGCATAGGGCCATTCAAAAGTGGCCTTTTAAGACCTCAAGCCAAAAGGCACAAATAAACATTGCTCTATAAATTCAGGGAATCTCCAGCTAATCTCGCACTGATCTATTTAAACAATTGTCCACTAACCCTTAAATATAATTCTCCATCATGCTTGCAATGATGATCCACTACTGCACCTTCAATCTTTTGACTCAACTGCAATGATAACTTCTCCTTTGTGACTCGACAATCATGTGACTTATCTTTTGAACCATAAGCCATGGTGCCTATAAAAGGCAGAAGATTCAGCAAGTAAAAGGCAGGTACATCTGATACTCACATTTATACACACATATATATTTCTTTATCTGCAGAAGCACCATGCTAATTTAAGCATCAGAGTGCTAATACGGGCAAGACCCATCAAGCTCTCTTTGTTTAGCAGGCATCAAGGTAGTGCGTGAAGGCCACTTGCGACTCGACGTTTTTCTACCTTAACAACTGTATTTGTGTATTGTGTGGAATTGCTGTGGAGGATAGGTACCACATCTTCTTTCAATATGGAATGAGTAAGAGGATTTGGAAACATGGACTCAAGTTATCTGTCATTTCTCATCATATGCCTGCTTGGGACAGTATTGGTTATTGGAGCAATCAATTTTGCAAACGAAAAGATCTTCAACCATCAGTCATTAGACTATTTTTCTGTGTCACCATTTATATCATTTGGAGGGAACATAATTAGAGACTTCATAATCATAATCCTTGTTCAGAGGAGCAGCTTTGGAAGAATATAGAACAATTTATTAGATTGAAGTTGCGAGAAGGAAAAAAGTTTAGAAGATCTTTACTTAATACTGTTATTAGCAAAAACTGGAGAATTGAGGATATTTGTATGTAAATGATTTCACTTTGATTGTTTTTCGTTAGGACCTTTGTACAAGAATTTTGTTTGAACTTAATGAAACATTTTGCTTAATTAGCCAAAAAAAAAATTAGTCTAGACAAGTTTATTTTCAAAATTAAGCTGACATGGGTTGTATTCTTGACCTAAGTTCAGTGATCGAGACTGATTGATTTGTAAGGTTGCACTAATTTTCAAGCCAAAGAAAACCGATCAAGTTCTATACAAAATATCTAGGTACTGCTAAAAGTAATAACTTTCGAGTAGAGTGACATTCCCTAATTGCGTGAGATCTATACAAAATATTCCTTTGACCTTTTGTAAAATGCGAGAAAAGTCTTTGCATAAAAACTGTAATCTCTCGAGAACCTATCGGGGTAGATTTTCCTCTGCATATACACTACAAAAAATGGTCACATAGGTGGCAGTTTTTTAATCAAACTGGCATGTGAATTGTTCACCACAATAATACTGACACTTTTGAAGAAAACCGTTGCGAATATAACATATTATTAGTAATATTATTTTTACGCATATAAGGTGCATTTGGCTCGGCAAAATTCCACAACGTTAGGTAAAAGAATTACCTTGGACATATAGGTAGCACCTAACAAAGTCGCTGCCTATTAGTCATTAATCTTGTACGCCATTCTCAGCGGTTCACCAACGCTGCATATTTAGTCTCTTTTTTTTTTTGGTAATAAGCAGTTTACATAGTAGTCACTATATTTGTTTTTTTTTTTTTTGCTCAAAACTATATTTGTTTCTCAACTGATGTTTTTGACAGTTACAAAAATCCAAAAATATATATATATTCTTTTGCCACAGCTCACGAACAAAACAACATAAATATTCTAAGCTATTGAAATATAATTAGAGGTTATTCATTATAGGTGACAGTTTTCTATCACTGTCACCTATTACTCTACTAAGAAAAGGTGGCAGTTCTGTGAAACTGCTGCTTGTTACTATAAGGGAAAATCTTACATCCATCTGCTTCTAATCAGCCGCGTGAGACAAGACAAGCAATTGAATAGGCACGCGACACGTGGCAATCATTATGTTGTATAAATCATGTTAAAAAACGCAATGACCATTCTATCCTTGTATTAGTAATGTGTTTATGTATATAAAATAGTATAGAATGAAAACAAATGTGGCATTGCAAAAGAACCCTGAATGAAAAACGCAATGACCATTATATCCTTGTATTAGTAATATGATTATGTATATAAAATAGTATGGAATGAAAACAAAAGTGGCATTGCAAAAGACCAATACACCCTGAATGAAAAAATAATAGCATTACAAAAGTCCAAAACACCCCTCAACGATAAACAATCAGCTTGTGCTCTATTTTTTTTTATAAAAAAATATGAGAGTTGTGAGAAAAGACGAAAGTAGTCTTTAGGTATGAAAAGTTACTAAAATAGGTTCCGAATTGTGCGTGTTTGTGTTATCTTCTTAACATAACAATTCACAAAATATAATAATATATGTTTGGCCTTAGGCCTCTATTAGTAAAAAATTGTAAATTCGAAATTTGACATATTATAAAACAAAATGTATAATATTTGTTACATTTAATTAAACGATTACAAGATAATAGAAAGGAAACATTTTCAAAATGTGTACATCACATAGACAGCCATTACATTTTTTGTATGTTGGTTCATATTCGTCAATCCGAAGCCAGCCCGTCATTATCTTTTTGGGTATGTTATGAAGTGACAACATAGAATTTTATGGATGATAGGGTGATGATATCCCGACTTGCCATGCAAAATTTTGCACAAACTCTTCAGACATTCTTCTGCCTTAGTGTTCGAATCCCTTATAAACACTCCTAGGTAATTGGTAATTGGTAATCGGTAATCATAAAGGGGAAATATTTTAGTAGTAGTTAGGCAGTGTCTTTTGGTAATCCAAGAGACATATTTAATAATGTATATGGTAACAGTTCCAGTCATAAATGTAGTAGTTAGACTGTAGTTTTTGGTAATTGGAAATATTTTTTCAGTAGTGGAGTCCCTATATAGCTTAATTTCGAACATGGTTAAATAGGCAATGAAATGCGGAAGCGTACCTTTGTAATTTCACTCTCGTTCTTGTATTGAATTTGTCCTTCTCCAAATGATAGGCCACTAGAGTCCGAAGGGCCAATGGATACTTCGTGTATTTATAGGCGAAGAAATTTGCGAAAAGTTATGTCTTTAAACTCGAATGGACACAAATCTTGAGTGTAACCGCCACTTGAAAAGAGATTCAACATTTAAGAAATAGACATCTATACATACCTATTCACCAAGTCAACATGGGATTTGGGCATGTTTGTGTTATCTTCTATTTTATAATTGAAAATCATATACCGTAGAGTCAAATATGATTAAACGGATAAAACAGGTTGACATGTAGCATTTTTCACATCATATTATGTTATTAGTCACACGGATAAAGTTGGATGAATTCCTGTTATCTTTTGGTCTGTTACGTATAACATGTACCGATCATATATTATGATAATAGTCGCATGGTTTGTGTTGATGACTTTGGGCTTAGGCAAAGGACGAATTTGTTCTTTTTTGGTTTGTTTTCAACTTTGGGTTTGGGCCTTACGTTTGCATTTTTTACTTTTTTTTGGTTGGGCTTTGGGTTGTTTGTTCACAATGTTAGGCTTGTCACACCCCAACCTAACCCATGGAGGCTGGACTAAGGTGAGACCTAATCATTATCGTTATTTTACGACTATAACCGATTAATGGAAGTTAATGCTTATTCGTTAGCCTAGAACTCCAAATGATTTTCTGAAAAACCGGCAGCATAACGGCTGTAATTGGGCTCTTTAGTTTGACCTATTTTCTAAACGCCTCAAAACTTCCAATCATTAATTCGATTCCAACTAAGATTCATATTTTGTCATTAACCGATATGCCTATTAATTTATCTCGAAAGTCTCATTTGTTTAATAAGCCTAACATGATAACTATGTCCCGTTTATTCGTCAATTCATGTTACACAAGTACTTGTTATCCTTTAGCCTATGAGTGAGTACCTTGTTAAGATTAGATAGAGTCGTCTTATTTGATTCTTCACTTAATGCTTCAAATGCCTATGATAGTTACTAAATCAAGATAGTGATAGCAAACAACCAAATAAAGAGTTTGTCTGGTTATAAACATTACAAGCCAAAATTAGACCCCAAATTACAATGGGGGTCATTTACATTAACAACATAAGTAGTCTTCAAAACAAACACAACGTCCATAAAACATCCACATTCAGGCAAAGCACATAAGGCACGTAGTTACTTCAAGGATTCATCAACAAGCACATTATCCTCAGGTACCTATTCCAAATCCACTTCATCTGTGACAAAAAGATGGTGAGTCCTTATGAACTCAGCGAGGGGGGAACAAGTGACAAGGTTTTTGAAATCCTTTTTCCTGTTAACTTGTGAAAACTCCTTTGAAAACATGTCATGTAACACAAATAAGATCATATATAGCATAAGTATAATAGAGCAATAAACACAGTTACCACATCATTTTATTAACATAGGATAATCAGTAAAGATTTTCATCACATTTGATTCACGTATTAATCATAGTAGTGGCATATTGATAAACAGTCTTTCCTCCCCGAGGTCCTCTAGGAACCAAGCGAGAGTACTTAAGCACATAGTAAAAAGGATACGGTGAGCTTTCGCTCTCAAGATCAATCGGTGAGTATTTGCTCTCAAGATCATTTCTAATAACCATTGTTTTAGCTGGCATCAATCATCCACTTATCACTCCAAATGGGTGTACTCTGGATGTACACCAAATCCTACGACCTAACTCTCCGAGGGTGGAATGCCAAGCGAGAGAGGGAATTAGACCATGGTAGTCACGGGAGCACCGGCAAGCCCTATGCCGCCCAGCATTCGTGAAACGCTACCATGCCACAATGAAAGGTTGCAACCTTGTATGCGATGCACATTTATGCCATTTAACATTTCACATTAGGAGGTCAACAAAGTAGGTTGCCTCCGAGCAAGTATATGATCACATTTTGACGTATTGGCACATAAGGCATTGTAAGAACATATAATTATATCATATATCAATTTGAAAGAAATTAAACTTTCACGGGCAGCCAAGTAGTCATGTTCAAAATAAGCCATAAAATATCTTTTAACAATTCACATTAGGAGGTCAACAAAGTAGCCTCCAACCAAGTATAAGATCACATACCGACAAGTAAACATACGAGGCATACTTTGACATATAATTTCACTTTGTAAAACATTTAGAAGCATATGAACATTTAACGGGCAGCCAAGTATTGTCATATAAAACAAGTCATATAACTCATTTTAGTACACATACCAAGTGTTGAGAACATACGAGCATGCTACGACACTTTACACAAGACTGGGTGCACGAATAGTTAACTTATCAACATGCAATCATCGAGAATCATGCTTAGAGCTATAAATACATTCCTAGGTAGTCCACTAACATTCCTCAACATCAATTATAAGGCACACATGAAGGGTTTGGGACTCGGGAACCTCCGTAGCCATTAGGGTTTTGCAAGGGCCGTGCTCGGGTATTGGTTTTGTTTGCTAAGAACCACAAGAAGTACTTAAGCCATTTCATACATACTTAGGAATTATTGGACAGCCTACTAACAACTCAAATGAATTCATTTAACCATAGGATAATCACTTAGCAAGCATTCATAAGCAATAGGGCCTCAATTTCGTGCTTACACATACGATTAAGCAAGAGTTCGTCATGTAATGAACCTAAGCTATGCATCAACTAATTTAAGCAACCTCAACCACCAAAACAGTCCACACAACTTCTAATTTTCACAATTCCAAGCATTCAACATCTCAAGTAAAATTACAATATGATTTAAAGCATATTACCAAGCAAAACCCTACTGCAATAGCCTATTTTTCCTCATTCGTTTAACCAAACAAATAACCTCCAAATTCAGTGAATCAAATTTTAAATTGAATCTTAATGAGTTCTTTAAATTTACGAACAAACCTTGCTGCATTTCGAGTTCGTAAATAGGAGTTATGACCAAAACCGTGAGACTACGCAAAACTGTCCAGTTTCATATACATGTCGATGTTTGCCATTTTTGGGGGTCTTAAACTCAGAATTATCCTTAGCCTATTTCTTCAAGATGTGTTCAAAACTGAAAAATATAGTGACTCACCAAATTTCATGCATTTTTAACATTTTTGGCTAGGCCAAAAATATATCGTTCTACACGGATAGAGAGCTGCCAGAAAAACATCACTTATAGTCTCAAGGTTTCTAGCAATTTTCAAGCCATGCAAGAGTAAATATGCTCATATACACACATGAACATGAACTTAAAGAGTAAATACAGCCATATAAGAGCATGAATGTGAGTTTTGAAAGCATTTAAAAAGATTTAACCCTCACCTCTTTGAAGACTTAGCAAATGTGCACAAAATCCTTGTTTTTGAGCTTTGAAGGTGCCAAATTCTTCCTACCCTTAGCTTGGCCGAATGGTAGCTTGTTTTTCCTTAAATCCTAGCTTAGTTAGCATGTGTAGAAGGTGTGCATGTGTGTAAAACCAAAAGACAAGGAAGGAAACCCTTAAAGCTTACCTATGGCCGAAAATGAGAGGTTTTGTGAGCTTTGTGTGTGACTTGAGCTATCTAGCTTGAACTCCTTTCTATGGTCGAAGCTTGGAGTGTTCTTGAGAGCATGCTTGAGGTCTTGGAATCTCAAGACAAAGCCATGGCCGAAATAGAGAGAGAGTGAGAGAGTTTGAGAGGAAAAATGATGTTTGAAGGTGTTGTAGAGTGTTTTGCTTGTATGTGTCAGCCTTGGTGCCAAAGAATCTGAATTTTTTGTGTCATCTAGGCATTTTTTGAATTGTAATGGTGCATGGGGTGAGTAGGTCGAGAAATTGAGGTTGGGTAGTGTGTAGGAATAGTTTTTGTGTTTTGTGTTGTCATAGGAATGTCTAGATAGGTAGAAAAGTGTCTAGGATTTTGTAGAGCATGTGTAGGATATTTTAAAATTGTGCAAAGCTTGTCCAAAGGGCCTTGACATGGCTGGTCATAGCTAGCTAAAATGGAGCATTTTGAGTTTTGTTTTAAGCTTAGTTTATTGTAGGTTAGGTATATTTTATTGTCTAGTAGTTTGTGTTGTAAGAGAATGTTGGGAATTTAGGGAATCTAGGTAGAATAAAATATAGGAATGTTGAGATAGTTTAATATTATTTTAGTGTTAGTGGAGTTTGTAGGATTTCTTTATTGTCTAGTGCTTTGTGTAGGAATCTTTATTGATTAGCGTGCAGGCACGTATTCCTAAGTTTAGGACACGCACTACGAGGTAAGGCACACACTTCTAGGTAAATGCACAGAAACCTAGGTGAATGCACGTAACCCAATGCAAGACACGTAATTCAATACAATGCACGAAAATCAAGGTATGACTTTTGTATCTAGGTTAAGGCACGCAGTTCAAGGTTAGTACACATGAATCAAGGTACCGCACGAAAATCGAAGTCAGGGCACACAATTCTAGGTCAAGGCACATATGACGAGACATACACGAAAATCAAGACAGGACACGTAATCCAAGGTTAGTCATATAATTTTGGGTCTAAGGCACGCAAATCAAGATAACACACGTTATTCGGGGTCGAGCCTCACAAGGCCAGTTTTAATAGTTGTTGGGTTTTGGTATTTTTTGTTTCCTTGTGGACATATAGTGTTTTTCATGTTATATTTTGATAAAAGTAATACAGAAATTAAAAGGAACCTTAAGGTTATCTACAACAAGTGCCCTATACTAGCAAATTCTTTACATGTAGAGAAACCATTAAAGATTTTGCTCTCCAACAGCTTTCCCACACGTGGAGAATCCTTACATTTAAATATCACTATCTCCATAAGTGGAGATGAAATATCAGTTCCCTAAACCTATCTTTACATCTTCAGATGCGGATAAAAAAAAAATTAGAGTTTTTAAAATAGGAAAGCTATTAGGGTGAAAGTGAAATAGGGATTCCTTAAAATATGAGATGTATTAAATGTAGGGAGTTGTTTGTGTGAAACTAAAATATAAAATCTATAGATGTAGAGAAATAGTCGAAATGCTCTACATGTAGAGAAAAATATAGAGAAGCTACTAGAGTTAGCCTAAAAAAGGAAGATAATGAACAATTTGTTTAATCAAGTATATATACCAAAGATTATTATTTTTATTTAGTGGTAAATAAAAAACTAGCTGGAGATGAAGAGAAAAAAAATAGAAAAAAATATATGTATTACAAATGGATAAAAACATCATTTAATAGCTTAGAAGGGGTAGTACGAGGACTTTTCTCTAATCCAATTAATTCATAAATCTTTTTGGTGTGTGATCTCTCGGGTTCATAATTAATCGATAGCGAATAATTAATCAAATTAATTAATTAAATTAGAACCCTTTCTAATTAATTCACAAATCACGAGTGACACCTATCAGTATATCGTGATTACCCAATTAAAGATGAAGTATAAGTATACGAACTCTTTAAGTAATTTTTACGCAATCGAATCCTTCTGTCTAAATCATCCTGATTGAGTCAGAGTCGTGGATAGAGTTGTCAAACTCTATTACTCAATCATATGTCATAATCTCTTTAATCAGTAACTTATAATTAATGCATGGAATGACTTTTACCATTCTACCTCGGCCAAGGATTTTCTAGTTACTCGATCAATAGATCGCATAGGATCACTAATTGATAGATCTCGTATCTATATACACTTATCTCTATGACAAAATATATCATAAATATTGAATACATTGTCTAATCCATAATTAGGACTAGCTTAATTGCATCAGCAAATTATGGTATCTCTAATCATGAGATAACCGTGGTGTCTCAGGTATGAGGATTAATTGCATGATTACATTATACAATAAATTATTGACTGATCCATGTAATTCATTGTATTGGTGGTCAAGTCTAGTCACTTGTTCACTAACAAGTATTACTAATCGCACAAACTAATATCTCATATTATTTGGTTAATAGACTGTAATTCAATTTATCCGGATAAACTAACGCCAAACTAATTTATCCTATGATGGGGACAACTTTTAGAATATATTTGTGGATATAGATTCTGTCACTAATATCCTTACTCCTAAGAATAGAATCTATAAATGATGTTCTAAGGACTTTTATCTAATTAATTCAGTTTAACGATACCCTCAATTTATTAATGGCATGTCTATCTTTATAAATTATAAATTATTAATTTATCAATACATTAATATCGCACTAAGTTAATAGAAATTAATTATCCCAACACTATTAATTTAAAAAAGTTATACTATATCTTCAAAAAGGAAAAAAATGAACAGTATGCAATCGAAATAGTAACTTTAGTAATCGAGTGTTCATATACTGTTGATTCACATATGGTTAAGTGGCCGGTGAAGTTTCATATACCATAAAATTATGATTTGATTAAATGGCTGGCGAATATGGGTTGACATATAGCATTCATCATATCATATTTTGACTAAAGTAGCACGAATAATCTATCCTAAGAAAGGAAAAAAAGAAAAAGAGAACAATTTGTAATTGAAATAGTACTTATAGTAATTGAAATAGTATTTACAGTAATTGAGCCCTCATATACCATAAATGCGGGGATATGGTTAAATAGATAATGAAAATGGTTAAAGAAGTCATTTCAGCACTACAAATAATATATAGAGTGAGTCCCAACAGGTTATAATAGTAAATTCATATATAAAAATTACATGTTATTGATAAGGGTATTTTAGTCATTGTGAAACCTAAAAGGTTAAAGAAGACATTTCAATACTACATATAATATTTAGTGGGTCCCGTATGCATTTAATAAAGCAAATGGGTTCCGCATATATTTAAGTAAAAGAAAGGGTAAAATAGTCATTACGTATAATAACTTGTTTTTTTTTTCTTTACGTGCACATCAATGCTCAAGATTTTTCACAAGAAATGGACGGACCAGATCATCTGCGGCCGAAAAGCCGCAGATGTACCGAAGACCAACCCTTACTATAATCATGATACGTCACGGTTGAAAATGGTGTCATAGGAGGCGCTTACTTCAACTGTTACAGTGCTACGTATATGAATCATAGAATAGGCAGCAGTTTTGTTAAAATGCCACCTATAGTATAAGCGACACGAGTATAAGTGGTATCTTGGTGACCGTTTTGAAAAGTGTTGCCTTTTCAAAGATGGTTGTTAAAAACTACCACATTTTAGAGATAAAATTGTTGCCTATTTGAACAATTCTTGTAGTGCTGATAAAACATTTATGTGTTAGTTAAATAAGGTGCATTGTTGGAATGAAATAAAATTAAGGAGTCACTAATAAGAAGAAACCATTTCAACTTCCTATTATAAGAAAAGATTTAGGGGTTGGAGGCTATTGGAGTTGACCTTTTGCTTTTACTATTTCAATTTGTTCATGAAATATATATAGATTGATTGCGTGGTCCTTTTATGGGCCTGTAATGGATCTTTCACCATACCCTTCGTCAACCTTTATGATATAAAGGCCGAATCCAAATTTGATGTATATATATATATATATATATATATATATATATAAGTCATTTTTTATTAATTAAGATATTTACACACGAGAATCAATCTTGAGATCTCTTGCACTTAAAACAAGAATTATACCACTACACCAAATGGTCAATGGTTTAAAAAACCTAAGCAAAAGTCCTTGAGAAAATCCGTCAATCACCTATGTCAAAAGGCTGTGGTTGTCTGATTTTCAGTGGCTTTAGCACAACTGTCGCAGTAGTAGACATTGCCACCAAACTAATATTTTCTGGCTTCTTAGGTGAACAAATTAACCCCTAACATATCACCAAAAACTTTAAAATGGTTGGGTTTAATCGTCACTTGAATACAAATGGCCTTTACAAACGAAGAAAAAAGCCAAACGTGTAAAGACCATATTGTTTTTGGTTTCATCAATATCATCACCCTATTTACTAGAAATTAGTAAAGGTTAAGATGCACACATTGTGAAGCCTTTTCTATGCCGCCTGGTTCCAAAGTTTTTCAACCTCTCTAGTTGGATTTTACTTAATTTTTCTCTCCTTTTGTCGCTTTTATAAATAGTGATCCTAGTCTAGTATAATTCCTCACTTACAAGGTGAAATTTGGAGGTTTGTGTTGATTAATAGGGCACAACAATAAATTGTTGGTAATTAATAAGTATATATTTCTAGCGATTGTGGTTACGCCATCATAACCCTTTGTCGATGATTTCAAAGTCGACTCATCGGCGACGCTTTTAGGGCAATTGAAAAGTTTTTTGCCTTTAGAAAAAAATCACCGGTGAAGGCTTAAAACTGGCAGCAAAGATAAACCTTTTTGTAGTGAATGCAACATTTGTGGCTCGGGTCTAGTTAATTGCTGATCGAATTAACAAAGTAAGTATAGAATATTTTTGTTCCACCTTTTGATTCTTTTTTTATTTATTTATTTAATTTGGAGCTTAATATATGCTTCATAATTCCTAGCAAAAATAACAAAACATGTCATGTAAAAAAAAGTAAAATTAATAGAATATTTCACTTGTAAACTTTTGGATGAAATTTACATTAATAGAATTTATAGATGAACATTTTGTTTTTTAATTATGAAGCGACGAAAACATGAAAATAAAAGTTAGAGAGTAAAAATCAGAACTTTTTGCTATAGTTTAAGGACTATTCTTTAAATTTACTCTCATAGATTTTGATTTTGATACATTTTTTCTCTTGAAGATCTTATTAGAAGAAAATACAAAAATGATTTACGTTGGACTCGATTCCAGTTAAAATTTCTTACCTCGTTGGGTAGGTCTATGTTAAAGTCAAAGGAATGATTAAGGAGGTAAAAGATTTTCTCTAACATATCGAATACGTAATCAAGGAACAAAAAACTGGCAACAAAATATTCAGTGATTAATTACACAATCAATTGGGTGATTTTCGGACATGATTATAAATTTCCAAAAAAAGCAAAAGGAATTTTCATCTTCGAATTCGTAAATTATGACATCTCTTCAATCTATAAATATTGGAATGTATGATGCTTCAACCAATATAAGGTTGAGGACCTAGCACATTGTTTGGGCAAAACCTTGTCGTGAATCGATGTAATTTTGGTTTATGGAGGAAACATCACATAGAGGTAGATCAAGGTTCTAAGGTTAGCATTTCCATTCCTTAGTTGCTTTTTGAGTTTTATTATTATTTTTTGAATGACGTGAAAAAGCTTTTGGTGAAACTCAACTACCGGATTAAAAAATCACTAACTGGTAAATCTCCTTTCACACATGCATTAAGTCAATTAAGAGTGGTATTTTAGAATAGTAGAAAGTGTCGAACCTGCAACTTTACAGAAGTGATTTCACCTTTATTATAGTTTTTTTAGTATTATTATGGTCCGACAAAAAAAAAAGAATTATTTTCATGCATTTAACAAGTTGTTTATCCACAAGAGAAGAATATGAAAGTTCTAATTATGATATTGAGGTATTTTTCAGATGGTGGAGAGCATGAATATTTTGAATGGTTTCAGCCCATTGGTCTGCCTGGCTCCCTGGATGCCATCTAAGAAAAGCATGTCAAAATTTTGACTTTTTTCGTAGTTGGCACCAGAGAAGACAAGCAGGCCCAACAATGGGGCTGATGGACTGAAAGAAGTTTGATCTAGAGCACCATCGAGAGTTGGATAGTAATTTGTGATTAAAGGTTACAAATTTAATTTTGTATCTTTTAATCATAAATATTATTATTTGATATTTGACTGATTTAAAACATATATTAAAGCGTACTATTACATTGTAAAATTTATAATTCCTGGATAAAATGAATTATCCTCGTAAAAGAATCTGTAGGGCTGCACCAGACCATTACAGGTTGCTCACTAACTGTTAATCTTTGTGTGCTTGGAATTAGCTTTGTGATATTTCCTTCTAATTAATGAACTATTTTGCATAATAGTCGTAGATATTATTATGTGGTGTAATATCTTTGAAATTGGTTGATTTGTTCAAACGATAGGCGAATTGTCGAGCATTGATTTCTTGTGTTCTGGGAGGTCTTTTAACAATTTTTTTTTTTTTTTCCAGTTGACGTAGAAGGCGACTTTGAAAATTTGAATAACTGTGCCAAAGTCTCTGACGAATAGTCGCAACCTAAGCAGACACGTACATCGACTTCTCAATGACTAATTATGTGATATTTGAAAATTTCTCCTATCAGCATGTTTGTTCATCCCATCCACTCATACACAGTTGAATTGCTTCATTATTTGTAGGGCCTATTTGTTATGTCATGGTCGGATTGTCACTAATTGATAGGAGAATTTCTTGTGAAATTTAATTACATGTGTAGTGCTTTTCCTTTTCCATTTTTTTTTTATTTTTTTTATTTTTTCACAAAACATTTAATAGAAATTTAGCTCATATGAAAATTGTAGGATCATCTTCTACACGGATTTTGTAAAATATATACATTTAATTTATAATGATTTAAATTCAAAGCTACTATGATAATAAACTTATGTATTTTGGAGAATGAGGCAAGTAAGTCTCCCATTTTCCATAGAGATTTTGGCTTCATGTCCTCCCCCACTCTTGTATTTACTTTTTGGTTATAAATAAGATCCCGAAGGGAAGTCTCCCTCCTTCTACTAAAAAAAAAAAAAAACTTCTACTAGGAATGAATTTAAAATTTTTAATAAATAATAGATACTAAATTTACTAATTTTAAACCATTAAAATGAATTTAAAATTTTAAATAAATAATAAGGACTATTTATTCAATTTTTCCTTTATTGCAATGAAGGAAAATACAATTCAAACTCCTCTATGTTGGACATTAGCATACAATAACTTTCTTAACTCAGGTGGGATGTTACAATCCCAGTCAAAAATAAGAATGCCACTAACTTTGGACTTTGCAATCTAATCAGCCACTTGGTTTATGGTTATTCTCCCACTTTGAAATCAAAGGGATTGGATCTTAGTCGCGATCAACTTAATTTCATCTACAAGAGAAAATGTCACAAATGGTCCCTATTGTTTTATCAAATTTTAAATTCATTTTTATTGTTCAAAATTAGTCAATTTGGTTTCTATTATTTTCTAAAAAAATTAAATTCGTCCCTATTGTTCAAAAATAGCAAATTTAGTCCCTATTATTTTTCATAAAATTTTAATTTAGTCTCCAAATAGAAGCCACGTGCATGTATTAAATTATTATTTTTTTAGGAAATCATAGGAACTCAATTAATTTTTTTTTAAAATAATAAAGATCAAATTAGCTAATTTTAAATAATAGAGACGAATTTAAAATTTTTTGAGAAACAGTAGAGACTAAATTAATTAATTTTAAATAATAAAAACGAATTTGAAACTTTGATGAAACAATATGGACTGTTTTATGGGCTACAACTCACTCATTATGTCCGGTCACTTTTGGACTTGGACTCATTTGTATTCCTGTTTTTCTTTTCTGTCATGTTATTCTGTATCCCTGTTTTAGTAATAAATCATCCTTTTTTACCCAAAAAAAAAAAAAAAAAACCTAATCTTTCAGTTAGAATGACTTGTGGAATTGATGGCTTGAAGATCTACAGACTCATCATTCTCAAGTATGATGCTCGAAGTGCCAGCTTGGTTGGCAATGAGATACCCTTTCTTAATTGCCAGAGCTTAATGTCACGGGATCAGAGATTGGTTATTGAAATCCTGTCGCCGTGCGGCCTTAGCCAACACTGATGGCTAGCTAAGTGCGCCTGAGAGTGGGTAAGATCAGAGTGAGCAGCACGAAACTAAGGTGTTAGAGGTTGGTCGCCTCAACACTTAGTCGTTTTTCAGCACACAAGCTTGCAGTGGGCGGTTTGAGTGAAGTGTTACCCAAAGGCAAGCTAGACTAAGGGACTATTGCTTGAAGAAAGCTAAAAATTGGCTAAGTATGGAGAGCTTGAAGGATGCACGAAAATGGCTGAGAAACACACTTTGTTTCATTGCTCAAAAATGGCCATACAAGGGTCTATTTATAGCTTTACAATGAGGAAGATCATGGCCTATGATCTATACACTTGGCGCCATTTTGATCTTGCCATTTGTCAACATTTACAAGGATATTTACATAGATATTTGGCTGAAAAATTCCAGACTTAAGCACTAGAAATTTCAGCTGGAAAAATCTGGACTGTCTCGGGCAGCTTGGGCAGCCCGCCGGGCAGCTTCTTTCTCTAGAATTTTCCTGCACAAAATTTGGATTGCTCCACCATTTTCTCGTCCAGCAGCTTCTTGAACTATCTTCACCGACCTAGAAGGCTCTAGAATTATTGAGAAGGGCCTGATTTTGCCTTAGGCAGATTTTCGCAACTGCACCATCGGCCTCGTTTCGTGCACGTTTCAACAAAGCCGTCGGTCTCATTAGGCTGAAACGCGCGTTCCGTCTCACCCTCCCCCACTTAAGTAGGCGTCGTCCCCGACGCCTTGGCATGCTGGAACTCCTCGATCTCCTTTTTGAACTGCCACATCAAATCTTCGTGCTCCCAGTTATTTTCACTCTCAGGCAAGCCTTTCCATTTCACCAAGTACTCAGTCCATCTCTTCACACCACGTTTGCCCTTCTGTCGGTCAGCCAAGATTTTCTCCACCTGCCGGTCATATGAAGTGACGACGGCTGTTGGGTCACGACTTGATTCACCTCGGCTCGGGTCCTCCGCATCTGCATGATATGGCTTCAAAAAGCTCACATGGAATACCAGATGAATCTTCAACTTGGGTGGTAGCTCAAGTTGATAGGAAACTTTGCCAACCCGTTTCACCACCCTGAACGGTCCTTCATATCTCCGCACTAATCCTTTATGCACCGAACGAAGGGACTTGAATTGTGTAGGAATCAACTTCACCATCACCATGTCACCTTCGTTATACTCCACGAACCGTCTCTTTTTGTCGGCCCACTTCTTCAATTTCTTGGCTGCTTTCTCAAGAGTGGCACAGGCCATATCCCGTTCCTCTTGCATCTCCTTGGCGAACTTATAGGCAGCTGGGGCATTCCCTGTGTAGCCTGGATCAACCGTGTGTGGAGTTAACGGTTGTCGGCCAGTGGCTAGCTCAAACGGGCTCCGTCCTGTTGATTCCGACCTTTGGAGGTTATAGGAAAACTGGGCCACATCAAGCAACCGAACCCAGTCCCGCTGATTTGCACTCACATAATGCCGCAAGTACAGCTCCAATAGTGCATTCACCCGTTCCGTCTGTCCATCGGTCTGCGGATGAAAGCTAGTTGAGAACGCTAGGTCGGAACCAAGTAGCTTGAATAGCTCAGACCAAAACTTGCCAGTGAAACGAGGGTCACGGTCACTAACAATCGTTTTCGGCACTCCCCACCATTTCACCACGTACCTCATAAAGAGTCTGGCTGTTTCTTGTGTGGTAACATCCGGCGAGGCTGGGATGAAGATAGCATACTTTGAAAACCTGTCCACCACGACCAGAATTGTGCCACACCCCTCTGACTTCGGCAGGCAAGTGATGAAGTCCATTGTGACACTTTCAAACGGGTACTCCGGCACCGGTAACGGTTGTAGGAGTCCAGCCGGATGTTTCTGCTCAAGCTTGTCTTGCTGGCACACAAGACATGTCCGCACATATGTTTCCACATTATCGCGCATCCGTGGCCAATAGTAAGCATCTTCTACCAAGGCCATAGTACGATGCATTCCGGGGTGACCTGCCCACAAGGAATCATGGCACTCCTTCAGAATTTCACGCCTCAAGTTTCCCCACTTCGGCACGTACAATCGGTCACCCTTCGTCAGCAACAGTCCGTCCTTTTCCCAAAACCGTCGAGTCTTGCCCTCCTTGGCATAGTTGATCAAGCCTTGAGCGACTGGATCATGCTTCAGCCCCTCACGTATCTTGTCATTCAAGGGACTAGTGGGACGGCTAATGGTAGCAAGCTCTGCCTTTCTACTCAGTGCATCGGCAACACGGTTGTCACGGCCTGGCTTGTATTCCATCACAAAATCAAACTCCGCCAAAAATCCTTGCCACCGGGCTTGCTTGGGGGTCAGCTTCTTTTGGGTTTGGAAATAGCTTGCAGCAACATTATCAGTCCGCACCACGAACTTCGACCCAAGCAAATAATGCCGCCAGGTCCGTAGGCAATGCACAACGGCAGTCATCTCTTTTTCATGCACCGAGTACCGCCGTTCCGTGTCGTTTAGCTTGCGGCTCTCATAGGCAATTGGGTGTTTTTCCTGCATCAACACACCACCAATTGCAAAATCAGAGGCATCAGTATGCATCTCAAATGGCTTACCGAAATCTGGTAACGCCAACACCGGCTCGGCTGTGACTGCTATTTTGAGGGCTTCAAAGGCACGTTGGCACGTCTCGTCCCACGACCACGGCCTGTTTTTCTTGAGCATATCCGTCAATGGAACAGCAATAGTAGAATAGCCCTTGATAAATCTTCGATAATAGTTCACTAAGCCGAGAAACGACCGCAACTGCGGGACACTGTTGGGTGGCTCCCAGTCAAGAATGGCCTGCACTTTGGCTGGATCCATTCGTATCTTGCCTCCGCCAACAATATGCCCGAGGAAATGCACCTTCTCCTGGGCAAAGCTGCACTTCTCCAGCTTGATATACAGCTCGTGCTCCCTCAACTTTTGGAAAACCTGTCTCAAATGCCCCACATGGTCTTCCAAACTCGAGCTGTAAACAACAATGTCGTCTAGGTAGACGACCACGAACTTGTCCAGGAAAGACTGGAATACTTTGTTCATCAAAGTACAAAATGTGGCAGGGGCATTAGTTAAACCAAATGGCATGACCATAAATTCATAAGCACCATACCTGGTCACGCAGGCCGTTTTTGCTTCGTCCCCTTCAGCAATCCTGACTTGCCAATATCCCGATCGCAAGTCAATTTTGGAAAAGTACCGGGCTGCACCCAACTGATCGAACAGCTCCATGATCAGTGGGATGGGGTACTTGTTCTTGATGGTGATCTTGTTCAACGCCCTATAGTCCACGCACATCCTCAGCGAACCATCGGCCTTTTTCTGGAACAGCACCGGGGCACCAAACGGGCTACTGGATGGCCTCACCATGCCTGCATCAAGAAGCTCTTGCAACTGCCGTTTCAACTCGGCTAGCTCATTCTGTGCCATCCTGTATGGCGGTTGGGCTGGTGGTCGGGCACCTTCTACCAGCTCAATCCTGTGTTCCACCTCACGTTTCGGGGGCAACTGTTTGGGCATCTCCTTTGGCATGATATCAGCGTACTCGTTAAGCACCGCCTGCACAGAGTGGGGAATAGAGTCTGGTCCCCCATCTGTTTCATCCTCTCGGACCGTCACCAGGTACGTTTCCTCCTGCCGTTTTAACCCTTTCACCAATTGCATGGCCGACAGGGTCTTGGCTCCAGCTTTAGTTTCTCGCACCATCGGCACCGTACATGGCATGGAACCGCCTGTCAATACAAGTGAGTTACCAAATGGAACCAATAAAGCACGTACCTCATCGAGCCACTCCAACCCGAGCACCACGTCATAGTCATCCAATGGCACTACGGTGTAATTGACATAGCCTTGCCATTCACCGATCCTGGTCCGCACACCACGAGCAACCCCAACGATAGGCACGGCCTTGGAGTTGGCTGCCTTGATTAGGCCTTGGGTCTTAGTCACCCGAAGGTCCATCTTGTTTGCAACATCGGTCCTCATAAAATTGTTTGTGGCCCCTGTATCCACCAATGCCTTCAACGGTTTGCCCCTGATATTGATGGAGACAAACAATGACCCCTTTCCGTCGTTCTGCCGATTTCTCCACTTCAGCCTTCACGGCATTTAGAATTCGCAATGACCCCATCTGCGTTTCCTGCTCTTGGGACTGTTCGGCTTCACGTTCTTTGATCAACGAGGCCATTTTACCCCTTTGTGGACATTCGGCAATACGGTGGTCCTTGCTGCCACATAGATAGCACTCATACGTCTTTGGCTTGAACTATTGGCTTCCTCCTTTGCCACCGTCAGCCTGTTGTTTGCCTTTGCCTCTGTTTTGTGGGGGTTTATTTGTAGAGGACGAGGTTGAGCCCTTGTCCCGATTTCCTCCTCCCCCACTTTTCCCCTTGCCTGATCCTTGGCCCTTGGGCCTATTGCTGTCACCTTTCCTGGAAAATTCAATCAAGCTCTCGGCTGCAGCAATGGCCGAAGCAAGATCTTGCACGCCACGACGTTGGAGCTCTTGCCTCGCCCACGGTTGCAAACCGTCTAGGAAAACAAATAAGGCATCTTTATCAAACAAGTCAGGGATTTCGAGCATTACCTCTTGGAACGCCTTTACATAATCCCGTATCACGCCTTTATGTGTCAAGCGCCTCAAGCGTCCACGGGCTTCGTACTCCACATTTTCAGGATAGAACTGCCTCTTGATTTCAGCCTTGAAATCGTCCCAAGTATTGATGGTACACAGCCCTCGTTCAATATCGGCAGAACGTCGTCTCCACCATAACATAGCAACATCGGTCAAAAACAAAGGTGCCGCACGCACCTTCGCTTCATTATCAACCAGCCCCGTTGCAGCAAAATACTGTTCCAGATTCCACAAAAAGTTCTCCAACTCCCTGGCATTCCGATTGCCATTGAACGGCTTCAGTCTCGGCACGTCCAACCTGGGAGAAGACACGGCTACCGTAGCTGCACCACCACTAACGGAAGCCTTGCACAAAGCAACATCAGCCTTAACCAACTCAAGTTCCGTTCGCAATTCGGCCAAATTTGCGCTGAATTGTGCCCGGAACTCTTCCAACGTCTTTTGCATTGAATCTACAAAAGAGTTAATAGAAGAGAGTACCTGCCCTTGCAGCTCTTCATTTCGATCCTCCAGCTCATGCACTCGTTCGGCCAAATCAGACTCGCTACCGGCTTCCACCTGCCTTAGCCGAGTACACACATCGTCCAGCACTGCAGTGTTCTCCAACGTGGCTTGTTCCACCCGCACAAGCCTGGCTTCCAGGGTGCTCAACTGGTCCCTCGAGCCATGTCGCGAAGACGCCTTCTTCGCCTTGCCCCTGGTTGTCGTCCCCTCAACAACAACCTGTTCAGTGCCGGTCATTTCCTCCTCCGAGGCAGCCATAGTCCCACACCGAAGTTAACCCACAAACTTGAAGGAAGAAAGCACAATGCAGTCTTCAGCAGCACCAACTCGAGCCAAGCAACCTTGGCTCTAATACCACCTGTCACGGAATCAGAGATTGGTTATTGAAATTCTGTCGCCGTGCGGCCTTAGCCAACACTGATGGCTAGCTAAGTGCGCCTGAGAGTGGGTAAGATCAGAGTGAGCAGCACGAAACTAAGGTGTTAGAGGTTGGTAGCCTCAACACTTAGTCGTTTTTCAGCACACAAGCTTGCAGTGGGCGGTTTGAGTGAAGTGTTACCCAAAGGCAAGCTAGACTAAGGGACTATTGCTTGAAGAAAGCTAAAAATTGGCTAAGTATGGAGAGCTTGAAGGATGCACGAAAATGGCTGAGAAACACACTTTGTTTCATTGCTCAAAAATGGCCATACAAGGGTCTATTTATAGCTTTACAATGAGGAAGATCATGGCCTATGATCTATACACTTGGCGCCATTTTGATCTTGCCATTTGTCAACATTTACAAGGAAATTTACATAGATATTTGGCTGGAAAATTCCAGACTTAAGCACTAGAAATTTCAACTGGAAAAATCTGGACTGTCTCGGGCAGCTTGGGCAGCCCGCCGGGCAGCTTCTTTCTCTAGAATTTTCCTGCACAAAATCTGGATTGCTCCACCATTTTCTCGTCCAGCAGCTTCCTGAACCATCTTCACCGACCTAGAAGGCTCTAGAATTATTGAGAAGGGCCTGATTTTGCCTTAGGCAGATTTTCGCAACTGCACCATCGGCCTCGTTTCGTGCACGTTTCAGCAAAGCCGTCGGTCTCATTAGGCTGAAACGCGCGTTCCATCTCATTAAGCTACAAGAGCCGAATCACAAGTGATGTGGCCTACCAGGCCACACAAGACCTCACAATCTCTACGGTTGCAGCCTTGAAAGGATTAGAGAAGGTCGCGTTGATCTTTAAAACTCTTTTGAGATGGGGCTTTCAGGTGATGATTTATTGATCTATGTTAATTTGTGTTGAATATAATAAATAATAAAAATTTATTTATAATAGTTTAAATTTTTAGATAATATTTTTATTTAATATCGTATGAGAGGTTAGTACCAAAAAGGTCCTGGGTTTAAAACTAATCGCCTCCTATTTAAAATATATATTAAAATTGTTCAAGTACAAAGTTAAAGAACTGACTCCGTCTATATTTGTGGGCGCGTGTTGAATATAATAAATAATTAAAGAAACTCCTCTCTAACAATTTAAACTTTTAGATAAGGTGGTCACTTAACAATTTTGATCTAGCCTGAAACTCGATGAGATGGTCACTTAACAGCCTAAAACTCGATAATTTATAATAAGCTTTGAAGAATTCATCAATATTGTCGGATAGTACTGAGGTCAATTTCCTTTTCTTCCAAAACAAATGAACATCTACCCTTCTGTATATGTCAGTAGAAGGAGCTCTTGGTTTCTGCTTCTCCATTCTAGTTCCCTGCCCTATGACAATTAGCAATCATATTAGGCACCCATTAACATCCAGTCTTCGGATATTGCGTGGATTAATACCATACTGTACGGGAGAATCACACCAAAATCGAATAGCCCAAGGACACAGAAAGGCATATGTTCCACGCAAAGAATTTTCCAGAGACTTTGGTGCTTGATAAGAGCATCAACTTTGATTAACTTTTTTCTTTGTTTCCTTCTTAATCGCTTCTTCTCTAACTTTATGGTAGCCTAATTTGATTGTGTAATTTCCACACTTAGAGAAGGGCCAAATGAGATAATTAGCATATTCCCTCAATGGAATAAACATATTTTTTTTATCTCACTTCTTGTGGTTTCATCAAACAAATCATCCATCAACTGTGAATTCCACGTGCCACCATTATGAATGATAAGATCTGCATACTTTATCACACTTAGATGAGTAATTCTTCTATCATTTTGACGTCTATGCTCCATCCTCACATAGCATGTGAGTCTCACGTGCATAGAAATTACTTTTCTATTTCTTGGCAATATGTGCCGCAGCACTTAGATTGGCCTGCTGACATCCCTTTTCCTTGCATGATCTTTTATTGATCTGACAAAGAAAAAAAAAAGTTACTCTATTTTTTAATGATATTTTCAATTGCTAATTGATCAAATTTGAGTGAGTGTTGATTGGTAAAGATATAGTACATGCTCTGACAATAAAACATTTTAGAGGCTGAAGATTTTTAATCAATTACGAGAATCTTTATAAAACTGAAATTATATAAAAAGAGGACTAACCTTTTATGAAGAAAATAGTGGATCATTTGATGTGTTCGTTCCACTACGTATATAAGGAGTCTGAGTCTACAATATCAATTGTAGACTTACTATTCCACAACTTAGGAACCCCTTTGATTGGTATTTACACGTAGTAAAATTGGCAGAGAGATTGAGAGAGGAAGAGAAAAAAAGGAAGGCAGAAAACTGTACTTCTGTCTGTATAAAGAACTGAACGTTAGTTCTTATCTTTTTCTAATTTTCTATATTAGAAAAGGATGGGAAGTTATGGAGATAACTTCCCATGACCCATACAAAATGGGTTAGGTCGGGTCAACCCATATTGGGCGACCCGTCCCAAAATCCAACATCTCTCACTCGTACAAGATGGGTAGACCATTATTCACCACTATCTCTCTCTACGACCTTGTCGGGAACTATCACCAAATTCATACGGGCAAATAAGTCGTGCAACCTGCGAACACACACAACAAGTGGAAACTCAGACCATGTACCAGTTAGGGATGACATGGGAGTTACGGTCTTCAACGGAAGAAAAAAGGTCTCGCTGTACCTTAGACCAATTTTAAGTTCATATCAGTTAACACACACCTTATCCCTTGTAGGCTATGTTTGACATTTAAATCTCAAACATGTATTTATAGTTATGTTCAATAACAAAGATTGTATAACTGGTCGACCAATAAACACATATGGGCCCAAATGCGAACAGTCTTCCCTTCGCTCAATATCCTTCTAAGTCAAGTCAACTGCTTTCCCGGACATATTCCATATGATCGAATCTAACGTGATTTTTAGGTGACACACCAAAGTAGCTAACACTGAACTTGACCTACCAAAATATGTGCATGGATCACTAAGGGTATCTCAAATAAACATATGTTGCTTCAAGGACTCATAAAGTGGTGAAGCAGAGATCCATTCACCCACTTCCTTTTACGGTCGCAAAGCACACGTGGTATGAAACATGCATTACGGTGTAACTTCCCTTATAAGAGACCTCTTTACCTGAATCAAACACTGTACAGATCTTGGTCTAGTTATCACTCAGAAACTAACCTGAATCCTCAAACTTAATACACTTAGTAATCAAGGTTTCAAATCGCTACAAACAGGTTATATGGATCGTGAGAATTCATATCGACATCATGTCAGTCTTTAATTGTAACATATACAATTAAGAGGTCTCATCTTAATATTGTCACAGAAACCAATTCCAAACCAATACTTAAGGCGGCGTATCTTATATAAGTATAGTATTTCTCGACGAATGCTAACCAACTCATATCGTCTCATCTTTGCACGCTTCTAATACGCCAAAGGCGATTGCTCGTGTGAGAAAGCCAATCTCATCAACCTGTCAACATACTTTTCGATGTCAATCTGTGCTAGCATACTCATACTCAATTTCTTCCAAACTTATCACAAAGATAAGGTACTAAGCAAGCACATGAAGAAAAATTTGTTCACTATGAACTGACATCAAATACTCGCCAGTATGAGTACATTAGTAATTACACAATACTTTACAGAATATCAACATCAAGTCCTACGCAATCCTAGAGATTATGTTACAACAAATACATATCTCTGGATATGGACTTATTGAGTGAGTCACTGTCATCTCATACGTAGGTGAGTGTTCCATATTCACTTCTTTTTATAACACAAAGCCATAATGTCTATGTACTAGGTCTCGCCATGAAATTTATGATCTTTAGCATAGGCAATGGCTAATTAGTGGACACAATAGATTTTCATTGCCCATCTAACAACTGACTCATCTCAAGTCCATCATAATCTTTCGAGTCATACTGCCTTTTGCATAGTTGTTGAGCATGCCACACAGCTCAATTTCCACAGTTGATAATACTATGCATATTTGTTTCTTGTTATTTCACGAAGTAATGCCATTGATTAATAAGTAAGCATGCCAAGAGGTAACTTTACGCTCATCTGGGTTACCACCTAAATTAACTCTTGTGGATCTCTACTAATAGAGATCAATACATTAATGGCATAAACCAAAAACTAAATTGTCTTTCAAATACCTCAAGATCTTTCAGACAACTCTCGAATGAGCTAGTCTAAAATTTTGATTGATAACGACATATCAATCCTATGACAAAAATGAATATCAAGCCACGTACATACCATAGTATATACCAGGCTCCTCATAGTGCTTGAATAAGGAACATTTTTATCTCATCAATCTATTTTGGCATGTAGGGACACGTCCCTTGGCTTAGGCTTTCACCCGCGGCTACAGGAACATCTATAGGTTTGTAAACTTATACATAGAGTCATTTAATAACTTTCTTGACATATAACTCTTGCAACAAAACAAGAATCTTTAGATTGATCTTTCTGGATCTTGACTCTAAACACATAAGCTACTCTACCAATGTCCTTCATCCCAATAAATTGAGGACAATCACATCCTAATAGTGATTATATACTCCTTGTCATTTCTGATCAATAATATCATCTATCTAAGGAGATAGAATCACATATCTACTCTCAGATCAATTGACATATGCACAAATGTTTTATTGAACTATTTGAAGATCATACAAAAAGAATTTTTCTTGCATTTTTTCACTAAGAAACATCACCGTTACATCCACTTGATGCAAATCACCTTTACATCCACCTGATATAATTTGAGGTTCAATTAGGTGACATGATCAAAAATAACCTAACAATGAAAGAAGGTTTGCTTGCACATTATACCCTCAATTTGGGTACAACTTTTTAGCTACTGGCGAGCTTAATATCTGATATTAAATCCAATTACTCTTCCAATGCTTTTATCCGACTTTTCCTTACAAAAAATGATAGAACTTTAGCCACTATATAAGGTTCATCATCATCTTAACTAGTAATCATATAAAAAACTTATTTTCATAATCATCCAATAGTTAAACGAACTCACATTAATCACGAAACAAATTCGAGTTAATCAAATCGATATTACTATTGTAAGTGAACATGATCCAAAAACCGGTTAATGAAACAAATTCACTTTGATCGTGAAACGGATTCAAATTGACCAAAAACAAACTGGTGTATATCTCATACTTGGATCAGTGAACGAAAGCAAGTCCTCATTTCAACTGAAAAATTGTGAGGGAAAGGACCATTAGGAGTATTCAATTCAAATAACTGAATGTCCTATTAGGAAATTATATATCCAAGAATGTTGAGTTCAAACACACTCCCACTATATGTTCATGAATGAACATTCCCTTTGGAGTGTTCAATGTACCAAATAGAAATACACATATTTACTTTTGGTTTCAATTTCTCAAGCTCATGAGAAATATCATGAACAAATAAGCCAACTCATAGGGTCATAAGTCATCACGGACTGGTTCACTACCTGTCCATGACTTATAAGGAGTTGAAGTGGCTGATTTCAAAGGCACTTGGTTAAGAATATATATGGTAGTTGTATATTTCCAACATGTAATTGAGAAATTTATATAAGTTACCATATACTTAACCACATCCAATAAGGATGTATTCCGTCTTTCTACAACATCCCATAGTTGCGAAGTGCCAGAAATATTTAACCCTCTTGTTATACCTTTTTCGTCACAAATTGTTTTGAACGAATCAAATAAATATTACCAAACAGGATCGGTACTCAAAGTTTTCACATTTTGTTGGTTTGATTCTCAACATGTTTAGAATAAAGTCCAAAGCAGTTAAACTTCGTACATGTGAGAAAACAATAGGACAATACCAAGTCTTGTGAAAACGTTGAGAAAAGTAACGAAATATGAGGCCTCATGCCTTGCCCTATCATTCTTTAGATCATAGATTTTGGGATGAATTTAAAGCAATGGAAAACTAGCTCGCAAGTCTTTGCCAAACTTTTTATTGTGGAGTGATTGGCTAGGCAACTTTCACACATGGGCAGATAGAATTGTGCTAATCACAGCCTTAAAAGACATTCTCTTGCGAGTCTGTTCATTCTATTTTGCCCTTATGTGTCTAGCTTGCTATACTACATATCTCAAAGATGTAGCATTAATAACACATATTTATATAGCAATGGTTTTGATGTTCAGCGCATAGAACAATAAAACCATCCACAATATAATCAGATTTAGAATAAGTTGTTCATAACAATATGACTGAGTTCTAAATACACGAAGTTGAGAACCTAATCGTAAAAGGATTTTATCTATAGATCATGTATTTTTAAAACTAGAGCGTATAGGGCGCATGGAAAAATTATAGTTTGACCATCACATAATGGTAGCTAACAAGTGCCGATGCCCTTGTTTTCAATTTCTCAAATTATTTCCTACAAACATCCACCATGATTCTACTAAAATCTAACGGTATCACACAAATGCTTCTTCATTTCTAGTTATGAGGTTAGACGCTTGACCTTCGGCCCAGGGCAATCCTGAGCTTAGTGACTATCTTTATGACAATTATAGCACATAACTTGTATTTGTCATGCATTCGTCTTACCTTTTTTATCTTTTCTGTCAACTAATCCTTCATTTTGTCATCAAAGTCACTATTCTTTTATGCTTGGATCCACACCCTTACTTATTGGACTCAGCAACATAAGCTTGACTAGTGGTCTAGTTAAGTAAGAGGTGTTATACTTAGACTCCAAGGTACGCTCAATGTTTGAAATGTCTTAACATTCTTATTGTGCATCATGTTGACAATTATGTGCATCCATCTTGGATGGAAATGATTTGATGACAACATGCACTTGTTGTTCATCAGTGAAAATATGGCCAACTACCTTCAATTCTCAAATCATGTTCGACATCTCAGAAATGTTACCTCTCAGTAGCATTAGGACGCTTCCAGCATATTGTGTTGAACTTGATTATAAGCTGACACAGCTTAGTAATGGAAATTCCATTGAACTTTCCTTTCAAGCTTTCAAAATCCCCATATAAGTAGGTCTTACTTCGTAATAAGTAATGAGGCATTATGCATAATGCTCAGCAACGTGATGCAAACATTAGCATTTTTCCAGCTCGATAGGCCTCTACCTCTTATACGGAGTAGTGTTTCCGTCCTAATGGTTCACTACAACATAACTCAGTGTTTCAAGCACCTATTTGTTCCTCTAGGATATTCTAAACTTGATAATGCCACATTGGCAATCATCACTGTCCATATTTCCTTCAACGATGATATTTTGCTGTTATCATAAATAACCATAACATAGACATCTCTGTTGTTCGATACTAGCATATTTAGATATTTAATTCTATTTGAACAAGTATTTAAATTGTAATAAATTGACATAAGCTATAGTACCAATAGATTGGAGTACAACCTGCCAAATTCTATATTCAAATGTCACAATTATCATAATTTAATCATATTTGAGTAGAAACATTAGTTCTGTATATGAATTATATAAATTCACATGTGTGAGAACTAATAGTTATAGATTAAAATCACACTAATTCCAATCTTAGAACTCCCACTCATATAAAGAATTAATAAACTAATTATTAATTTAATAACATATGCAACAAATGCTTATAATAAAAGCATGATAATAAAGTCAAATATTAACATTATCCTAACATGAATTAGCATTTAATATATAAATTACTAATAAAGTAAGACAAAAATAATTACAAATTTCTTATTTGCTAAAACAGTCTCTGATACCATAATAATGATAAGGAATTAAAATTTAAACTTACGAAACCTCAAGCGTTCTGGGTCGTGATGCCACGGGCCTAAGAATATTATTCCTCCTAAGTCTGCTAAGGCACAAAACAATAGACCGAGCACTAATATCATAAATCAATACATTAAGGTTACAAAATGATTACTATTACAACACCTCGAACACACCAACTAATAAGGCACATTATACAAACTTCATCACTAGGGATGGAAATAACAACCATCAAATACAAATTTACAAGAGCTAGATTCACTAAGTTACTTCACACAGGTTCAACTACTACAACTAAGCCTCAAAAGAGTAATGTATCAAGTTAGTTACATATTAAGTGTCTACAAGATTAATACATTACAAATAAATCACTTGCCTATCTCATACTATTACAACAAGAGGTTAACCAAAACGAGCCACTGATCTCAAGCTCCAGCCGAACAACCTGTAATAGTGTAAAAGATGAGTGAACTAATCTTGTATATAGCTCAGTGAGGATGGAATATGAAGGATTTTCATAAAGGTTTTATCTTTTCATAAATGATTTGATAAAACATGCCATGCACATAAGGATATACATGTAAATAGAAAACTGTGAACATAATATCATGGACATTTAATAAGAAACTAAATTGAACATGATAATAAATAAGCAACTCTACCCACTGAGAACCTCGAGGGCCTAAGCGGGGGTAGGAACCATATAGTAAAAAGGATACTTGAGTATCTATGAATGCTGATGATGATGATTTCTGCCTCAAATCTTGTATAATATTCCCCACACCAAAACTGAGGATCAAGTCCTCTCAGAAAACCCCACACCAACTCCATCAATAACTGAAGATTTCGGATAGCTCCCCTTGAAGGTATAAAAATAGGTTCATGGTGGTCATAGGTACAACCGGCAAGCCCGATGCTGCCCGGGGCCATCGATCACTCCTTTTTTTTTAGTATTTGAGTCTGATTGTGATACTTTTGTAATATTGGGACTAAATTGAAAAAAGGAGCAACCATTGGGGATGTTTATGAAATTTGCCCTGTTGAAAAAGGTGAAGGTGTGAGAAAGGGAGGGTTGATCTATTTTTCTTCAACATCACTATAATATACAATCGTACAATCATGAATAATTTTCTTTTTAGTAGGGAATATTTAATTTTTTGAATAAATTTGAAATTTTTTAAACATTTTGGGACCTGGGTTGCAGATACATCCTCCCCCACTACATCAATTGTCTTTTATAGAAAACCATTTTTTGAGTAAAAGGCACGTTAACATACTCATACGTGGTGCATATATGATTCCCATGTGTTTCAAGATAACTAAATAATTTCCTTGTGGTTTGAGAGTTGTACGACTAATTTTTCAATTCGAAATACCTCATATATAATATATATATATATATATATATATATATATATATATATATATATATGAGTTATTTTTGGTATTTTAGACGTTAAATTCACGAGATTAAAACTAAAACGTGCTTGCTTATTTATATATTTAATGAAATCACAAATGATATACATAACTGAAATTAATTGTTACTTTTAATACTATAATAATCATTTATTATTCTAATTATTTTTTAGACTGTTAATTATAATATTCTAACTGTTAATAATTAATGATGACGATGTATTACATGATCTACCATGTAAAACATCTAAAGCCGTAACAATAAGTCTCTTCTGTTGGTAGATTTAAAATGCGTCAACCACTATAACATTTATTAGCCGCCTTGTCACTATAGTCAATGTGACATTAATTTTACATGTTTAAAATGTTACACACTATTTCAAAGTTTTGGCCCGCGAAAAGAACGTAGGACGCTTGCCAACAGTTAAAAGAAAAAATTCACTAAAGCCTAAGTTAAACTGTTGCACACAATTTTACTTCCTCGAACATAATTTGTAGATCTAGGTGAGCGGTGACCAAGAAAAAATTGTGAAAAGGGCGGATGTATAGCTTGGTCAGCGGTGATTGTAATTCTCACTAATTCAAAAAAATGTTAAAAATCTTATTAAATTTTTTTTTTTTAAAAAAAATATAATATATTTATATATTTTTAAGTTAAAAAAATTAATTAAACTTCACTAAAAAAAATATGTTTTTATAGTTAAAAAATTATATATTTAACTCACTAAGAAAAATTCTTAGAACCGCCCTGATTGTGAAGTGTGTTGGTGGACTAATCTAACAAAGCAGACCAATCTAACAAATCTTTGCTATTGCTTTGCCTGGAAACAGAGGAGTCAGGACTCAGGCAGAGCCAAGCCCCCAACCATTGGATGAATGGGATTATGACAAAGTTCGATGTCTTTTTTTTTTTGGTTAAAAGAGAGCATTTCTTTAAAATGAAAGTCGAGAAAGTATAAATAAGTTAACCAACCCCAGTAGAGATGATATTATGTACAAAAATATTCTATAGAGGGGGAGGTAAATTAGACATCCAATCAATAGCTGACTTTTCTTAAAAGTGTCGTTTAGCTACCCAATCTGCAACTCTATTAGCTATCCTTCGAGAATACTAAAACTTGACGTGTTTAACCTCAGTTGCAATCAATAGAATATCATTGATGATTGGCTTGATAGCCCAAGGAAAACCAGCACTTGATGAGTTAATAGCATTAAAAATAATGAGTACGTCACTTTCAATAATGTAAAAATCGTAACAAAGGCTACGGGCAAGAGAGCATGCATGCTTAATAGCAATGGATTCTGAGGTACGCTTAATGCTTAATAGCATTAATTTCGATGTTGAGGTATGGTTTGCTACTACATCATTGTGTAGATAAAATTCCATTTATTTATTCTTTTGGTCAAGCTTTCCCTCCATTTTGAACAAAATTGAAGCTTTACTAATATTTTCATTATGCCAACTCCAACAGTTTTTTTATTTTATTTTTTACATTGATATGATTTGGAACATTTTTTTACATTTAGAGATTTCCTAATTCAATTTCACTCTAACCATTTTTTTATTTTTAATCATTTTTACAGTTAGAGATTTCCTAATTCAACTCACCTAAATTTGAGTGAGCTAAAAATCAATATAAAGATCGCCTGTGTTTAGACGATAAAATAGGTGAGTTGTTGGAATTGTCTAGGACCAAAAATAATTCTACATTTAAGGAATTAAAAATTTAGGAGATGTTGGAGTTGGCCTTAACATCGCATCTTACATTAGGACCTGTATTGGTGCAAAAAATATTTCCATTTGCTAATATCTTCTTATACTTTTACCTTTATGCATGTAGCAGATAGTCTTTTGGTATGAATCGCTTAATGATGCAGAATTAGTTTTTAAAACAATCACATTTCAAATTTTGTTACTAATTGAAAAGCTAAACTTATTGTGGAAGACATCAAATTAATTGTTGTTGAGTATCCTTTCTCAAGGAACTGCAAATAGAATTGCAGAGTGGAATTGCAAATTAAAGTGCTAAGCTCAATCTTCTTAATAAACCCCATCCCATAGTTGAGATGGTACAATAAATACAGTATAATCGTTACATAGACCAGCGGTAACATAGAAAAAAAATAACTTAAATATGAAAAAAAAGCTTACAGAGAAAAAGAAAGAGAAACCAAAAGTGTTAATATAAAATAAAAATTTGGGACAACAAAAGTTTCTTTCGAATCATAACATAAAAACATTATAACATTCCTTTTTTGAAGGCAAAGAAAAGTTTACTGGTTATGCAACTGCACGAAAAACTCTTCCAATAATCTAAATTAATGTCAGTCTATCAAAATAGAAATGAACCCCATACGAATAAACTGACATCAATCTAGATTGATGAAATAACAACCTGAACTTCACATGATGGTGCAGCTGGGTTCGACACAGCTGGGGCTTCTAACCTCATAAACTTGGCAAACTGGCATACCATCACAGTAATTCCGTAGCGGAGGGTTTGGCTTGGCCTCAACTTTTTTTCTCATCAGTGGGTTACTTCTCATCTGCTGCACTAACGGTTACCAGCTCAGCATAGCCCACTTTCTTTCTTAACTTAGTTGTTAGTGCCACTGGATCAACTCCTTCACCAATCACCTCTATTTTATTCTTGTCTTCTCCCTGTAAAGCTGCTGATATAATACCTGGAGAAAATGGACGCATAAAATGTGTTGAATATATATTCTTTATAGCCTTTCATACAATTTGAGCTATAAGTAATGCATTTGAAACTTTTCATTGGTTGAAATCAATAATTTTAATATTCTTAACTGGAAGAAAATAAGATACAGAAGGGGAGAATGGTAAAGTGTGCTCGCAAGACATTTTTATTGTGAAACTAGCCTCTAGTAAAATATAAAGTAATGACTGCATATAATAAATTTTAAAGTAGGCTAACCCTTTTCCCAAGCCCCAGCCCCACGCACAGCGGGAGATTTGGGGAAAGAAAATAAGACACAGAAACTATCTTACCAGATTGACAAACGGAAATCTGCAGGGCTTTCCTGCGAGATTTCTGATCATTTATGCACATCTTAATGACAATCTTTTTCTGTTTTTCAAAATTCACAATAGAGAAATCATGTTAGCGAATATATTTTACCTTGAAGAAGAAATTTTTTATCTTCTAGACGAATAATTAAAACTATACCTTCATTTTCGCTATGTGAAAATCGTGTGTATTAAGAGGTTTCGAGGTAGAGTAGAAAGCCTTGGAGCACTACTCCAACGTTTGAGAGAAGAATTAGAAATGGTTGTGAGACTGCCCTGAGAATTAAGTCCTCGCGAGTATATATATAGGCCATGATGCATCAAATTAATATTATTTTTTATTCAAACATTTTACATCACTCTCATATCCCATTATTTCAATATACACGTTTTTTTGAAAGGTCAATTTTCACGTTGATAAGGTATAAATACGCCCGACATGTCTCTTCAGTCAGGGATAGAGTTGAAAATCTTATTTTGAAGAGGGTCAATATTAAATAACAGGACAAAATAAGTAAAAAAATTAGGGGAATTATACCATTTAAAAAAAAAAAAAAACTATAACACATGTAAAAATAAAAAAGTGAGATGCGAAATTTATTTTGAAAAATAGCTCTAACACGTAAGTCAGTTTTGAGATGAAAGATCGGACTTAAGAACTTAATAAGTTAATATAAAGCAAATACATAAAATAACAGTTATCTGTTTATGACTTCTAAGCTTACTATTCATACTTATTTTTAGAGGAGCTCCTACTATCATGTCATTAATAAGGACAAAAATCATAGTTTTAGTTCAGGATCTTGTTATGACTTCGAAACATCATTCTATCTCGAAAAAAATCTTCTTGTTTTACCAATTATCCCCTATACTAGCGAATTGTATTACATTTTTGCCGTTAAATTTATTTGATTATCACACGTGATTGTCCTTTTCAGAAGATGCAAAGAACCATCTTAGCATTACGTCATAAATGTAACGTAAGCATGGGACCCTACCGAAGTCATCTTCCACGCAATGGCTTGTTCGAGAGTTTTCGTGTGTTCAAATGGAGACGCAATCGATAACAATAACTAAATTAGGCTCCGTTTGTTTGCAGTAAAATATTTTTTAAAAATATATTTTTTGAAATTTTTGATATTTAGTAACATAAAAAATTTGGTTAATCATCAAAAAATATTTTCCGATCAAAGAAAAATTTTAGTTCAAAAGATTAGAAAATATTCTCTTGTTCTTTGGGATATAAAAATATTTTTTAGAACTCACCCACTTCACCCTCACCCCACCCACCCCCTACAACACCCCCCATGTCCCACCCTACCCCACCATCATCTACCCTCACAGTTAACATATATATTACATGTGTATATATATTTTTTAATTTATAAAATCTCATTTTGTAAAATATTTTTCACTGTACATTCAAATACCATAAAATATTTTACACTATTCTATTTTTTAGGAAAATATTTTTCTCCATCAAGTTATTTTATGGCGAACAAATGGAGCCTTAGTTTAAAAACTGCGATCATGTTGATATCTAGGGCCTTCTCAATGGACTTTTTTTTCAAGAAAAATTCTTCCTTCCAGTATTTGGTCATTATCAGTAATTAAGTATACTAAGTAAGCTTCACAATGTGAGATTCACTTTTTTTATTTTTGGGCCAAATAGTTGAATACCGAACTGAAGTCCAAAACATATATTGTTCTCTTACAAGAGTTCTATGCAAAAAAAAAAAAAAATTAGGTATTCTTTTTTATCAAAGGTAGGGAAAAAAATAGATATTGAATATTATTTGTGACTAGAAATGAAAAGAGAAAAGATACCAACTAGCCAGCAATGTGAGACGTAGCACAGGTCAAGAGGCTTAGAGAAGTCCCTAGAAGCTTCTGGGGTAACCTTGACTAATCCAGTGTTCTATAGAATAATCTACACTATTGTATATTCTTGTAGAATTCTCTAGAGTTGTAATTAATGAGTAGTTGGTAGTTGGGAGAAGGTAGATACATTTAGTAACCCCCCTTAGAACTCTATATATACTTGGGGGAGTCTCATTTGTAAGGCATCCAAGAAGTTCTAGCAATACAAGTATTCTTGTGTTCTATACTCTCTTGTGTACTTTATTCATACCTTCTCATACTTGTGTGCCTACAGGGGGACGCCTAGGGTCTTCAACACTTAAGCTACTGTTCAGAAGGAACTTTGTTGGTGAAGGCTTTGCTTAGTCAAGACATCGGGGGTTTGACTAAGTGCCACACGGAGGTCTACGAGTTTCATGGGGGATTGAACTCTAGCTCCGTGACAAGTAGTATCAGATCTAAGTCATTGGCCTAGCTCCTCCCACATTGGTGTTTAAGTAGCTAAGTTAAGGAGATAATGGCGGATTCTGGCATTAGCAACCAAGTTGAGGGAAACGTTGCTAGTGATGCTCAGACAGGGAAAACCAAGGCCAAGGGACAATCCTCCTGTCCAAGTTCAAGGGACGAGCTTGCAAGCTTGGCATCAAGACTTGTCAAGGTGGAACGGGCTATGGTGAGAACTATGCGGTAGTAGAGGATCTTGTCAGCAAGGTGAGGGAAATGGATGAGGAAAGCTTAGCCGACCGAGTCAGTGGGATAGAGGAGATGAGCGAAGATCTAAAGGGGAGAAGCTCTCGACCCTTAATGCCTTTGCTGATAACATGTACAAGACTCTTGAGTCTTTCCAGGAAAAGTGCACCATGATGTTGGATGGGTTCAAGGCCGAACTTGAGACAGTAAAAACAGATGTGGTGTTATGCAAGGCCGCTATAGGCAATGGTGTTGTTGTAGCTGTAACGCCCCAAACCAACACCCCCACGCCTGCATGGAACTCCCCGCCCTTAACGGTATGAGCGAGCCTAAGAGGCCGTAACGAGTGGGCTGGAAATGCCACTATGTAGGAATTGTCCGCTTTGGAGCCCATACCCCTCACGATTTTGTCCTCACCCAGCCACTACCAGGAAAAGGGCCCTGCACGAATACCAAGGCTTCACCTTATATATTCAGTAGTCCCAGCGATTCTCCAATCGATGTGGGATGCAGTTCACCACATTCACCCCCCTTAAGAAGGCCCAGCGGCCTCGCGGGCCACTGGCACAAGGGTCAATCCGTTCTGATACCACTTTGTAACGCCCCGAACCAACACCCCCATGCCTGCATAGAACTCCCCTCCCTTAACGGTACGAGCAAGCCCAAGAGGCCGTAACAAGTGGGCCAGAAACGCCACTATGCAGGAATTTTTCGCTTTGGAGCCTATACACCTCACGGTTTTGTCCTCACCCGGCCACTACCAGGAAAAGGGCCCTGCACGAATGCAAAGGCTTCGCCCTATATATTCAATAGTCCCAGCGATTCTCCAACCGATGTGGGATGCGGTTCATCACAGTAGCTGCCCTTGTTGTGCCAAAATTGGATATTCTTAGGCCCAAATCCTTCCATGGGACGAGGAATGCTAAGGAGCTTGACAACTTCTTGTGGGGATTAGAACAATACTTCACTGCTGCAAACATCGTAAACGAGGGAGCCAAGGTAAAAGCTACCCCTCTTTACTTGATAGACGAGGCAATGTTGTGGTGGAAGAGACGCTCACAGGACATTGAGCGTGGCCTTTGCACCATCAACACGTGGGATGATTTCAAAAAGGAGATAAAGAGGCAATTCTATCCGAAAAATGTCGAGTATGAAGCCCGCAGATAGTTGAGACGCTTGACACACAAGGGTAGTATTCGGGACTATATCAAAGAATTCCAAGAGTTGACGTTGGAATTCCTGACCTATCTGACAAAGAGCTCTTTTCTCGTTCCTTGATGGGTTGCAACCTTGGGCCAGACAAGAGCTTCAGCGCCGAGATGTTCAGGACTTGGCCTCTGCCATTGCTATAGCTAAAGGTCTTATTGAGTTTACCAAGAAAGGGGAAAGTTCCGGACCCAAGGGCCAGGGATCGAGGGATAACAAAGGAAAATGTGGGGGAGAAGGATATGGTAAGGCCACAACTTCTAATGAAGGTACCTCTAAACCACTTCCCTATCAAGTAAAGCCTTAAAACGGTGGCAAGTGGGGAGGCGACCAAACCAAACCACGATCTGGGGATTATTGGCTATGCGGAAGCAAGGACCACCGGATCACGAATTGTCCTCAACGGAGCAAGGCTGCTGCTATGTTCCAACAAGAGGAGAAGTGTGAAGATGAAGAGATTCAAATGGGATCATTGAAGCTCCATAATGTTGTGAAAGCAAAGGTGGAAACAGTGCCACAAGAGGTACGTAGTGGATCCCTCTATGTCACTGCTACCATAGAGGGACGGTCGTTCAAAGCCTTGGTGGACTCTGGTACTACGAACAACTTTGCCTGTGAAGGAGTGGCTAAGATGTTGGGAAACTCGGAAGCTCAACCCGTTATTGGCATAGCAAAAGGGGTCAAGACACACATCGGTGAGTGGATTGGTTATATCAATTATACTGTTGTTCCGTTGGACGATTATGATTTGGTGCTAGGATTGGAGTGGCTGGATGAAGTGAAAGCATTCCTAATGTTGTTTGGCAACTTGCTGGTGCTTATGGGTGAATCATCTCCGTACTCGGTGCCTATGACCCAGGAAACTAAAGCAACAAAGACCCTTTCGGCGATGCAATTGGTCAAAGAGGTCAAACAACGAGAAGAGACTTATCTTGTGGCCCTCAAGGAAAAGGACGAACTAATTGGGATGATGAATGATGAAGTCTTGTCGTTATCTGTCAAGGAGTTGTTGGAGGAGTTCAAGGACATCATGCCGAGTGAGCTTCCCAAAAAGTTACCACCAAGGAGGGAGATTGATCACAAGATAAAGTTGATGGATGGTGCTTGACCCCCGGCCACGGCACCATATCGTATGGCCCCGACAGAACTGAAAGAGTTAAAGAGGCAACTACAGGAACTACTTGATGCTGGGATGATCCGATCGTCAAACTCTCCATTTGGCGCATCGGTGCTATTCCAAAAAAAGGCAGATGGTTCGTTACGAATGTGTGTAGACTATCATGCTCTCAACAAAATAACTGTGAAGAACAAGTATCCGATTCCACTGATTGCAGACTTGTTCGATCAGCTTGGGGATGCAAAGTACTTCTCCATGATAGACTTGCGGTCGGGATATTGGCAAGTGAGGCTCGCCAAGGGAGATGAAGCCAAGATGGCGTGCGTAACAAGGTACGGTGCTTATGAGTTCCTTGTTATGCCTTTAGGACTAACCAATGCCCCGACTACTTTTTGCACATTGATGAACAAGGTATTCCAACCATTCCTTGACAAGTTTGTTGTCATCTACCTAGACGATATTGTGGTGTATAGCACGACTTTGGAGGAATACATGGTGCATCTGAGATGGGTGTTCGAGAAGTTAGGGGAACATGAACTATACATCAAGTGGGAGAAGTGTAGTTTTTCCAAGGAAGAAGTTACGTTCTTTGGACATCATATTAGCAAGGGAAGGATTGGAATGGACGATGCGAAGGTGAAAGCCATCCGCGATTGGGAACTACCCAAGAATGTGTCGGAGTTGAGGTCGTTCCTTGGATTGGTTAACTACTACAGACGTTTTATCAAGGGTTATTCGTCTATAGCTGCACCCTTGACCGATTTGCTTAAGAAGAACAAACCGTGGGCGTGAGCCGAGAAGTGACGAGAAGCCTTCGAAGCCCTCAAGTTGCTGGTAACCGTGAAGCCCGTGCTTGCACTTCCAGACCACAACAAATCATTTGAGGTACAAACTGATGCCTCTGATTATGCCATTGGTGGGGTATTGATGCAGGATGGACATCCTATAGCCTATGAAAGTCGAAAGTTGAACGAGGTCGAATGACGGTATCCTGTGCACGAAAAGGAAATGACGGCTGTTGTGCATTGCTTGAGAACATGGAGACATTATTTGCTAGGCACTCAGTTCGTTGTGAGGACGGATAATGTTGCTGCTAGTTATTTCCAAACTCAGAAGAAACTCACCCTAAAGCAGGCAAGGTGGCAGGGGTTCTTGGCATAATTTGACTTTACCATGGAATATAAACCAGGAAGGGACAACCAAGTGGCCGATGCTTTTAGTCGAAAGGCTGAGTTAGCAGCTATCAGTCATCCCCAAAGTCCTCTACTTGACCGGATTCGTGAAGGGTTAGAACAAGATCCCATGGCTAAAATGTTGATACAATATGTGAAGAAGGGGAAGACTTGCAGATTTTAGGTGAAGGATGGGTTGCTATACACAAAGGGGAATCGGGTATATGTACCAAAATGGGAGAATTTGAGACGAGAAATCTTAAAGGAGTGCCATGATTCAAAGTGGGCGGGACATCCGGGCATGCACTGTACTATGGCTTTGGTTGAAGATGCCTATTATTTGCCAAGGATGAGGGACGATGTGGAGACATATATGAGGACTTGTCTTGTTTGTGAACAAGACAAGATTGAACAACAACATCCGGCGGGGTTGTTACAACCTCTACCTATTCCTAACTATCCTTTCAAGAGCATTTCCATGGATTTCATCACTTGTTTGCCCAAGTCAGAAGGGTGTGGGACTATTATGGTGGTAGTGGATCGATTCTCAAAATATGGAGTATTCATTCTGGTACCTACGGATGTGACAACCGATGAGATAGCAAGACTCTTTATGCATCAAGTGGTAAAATGGTAGGGTGTACTGAAGATGATCGTATGTGACTGTGACCCACGATTTACAGGGAAATTTTGGAGGGAATTGTTCAAGTTGCTTGGGTCAGAACTTGCATTCTCTACCA
Source organism: Ehretia macrophylla (assembly GCA_037974665.1). Classification (NCBI taxonomy): domain Eukaryota; kingdom Viridiplantae; phylum Streptophyta; class Magnoliopsida; order Boraginales; family Ehretiaceae; genus Ehretia; species Ehretia macrophylla. The sequence goes on from CM075768.1 coordinate 35,938,053, forward strand.
GCTTTCAACCCCAGACAGAATGGGTAAATGCACTCTTGGAGCTTTATTTGCGGCATTACATGAGTGCCAACCAAAGGGATTGGGTACGACACTTAGACGTGGCTCAATTCTCATAAACTTGCAACGGAGTGAGTCCACAGGCCAAAGTCCTTTCGAGGTTGCCATCGGGAGACAACCATTGACCCTGAACACAGTTGCCATAGAGTACATGGGTAACAACCCAAGTTCCTATAAATTTGTTAAGGAGATGCAAGAGGAACGTGATTTGGCATGGGTAGCTTTGGAAAAGGCTGCGAGGAAAATGAAGAAGTGGGCTGACTTAAAGAGACGAGCCGTGGAATACAATCAGGGTGATCTTGTCATGGTGAAGCTCATATGCCAACAGTTCAAAACATTGAGGGTCGTATATAAAGGGTTGGTTCGCCGCTATGAAGGACCATTCAAGGTGATTGATCGAGTCGGCAAGGTAACCTACCGCTTGAAGCTCCCTCCAAAACTTAATATTCATAATGTCTTCTATGTCAGCCAATTGAAAACATATCATGTCGATAAGGAAGACCCAAGTTGAAGCGAGAGCAAACGAGCACCAACAGCTGTGGTAACTTCGTTTGAAAGAGAAGTTGAAGACATACTAGCTAACTGGGTTATACGAAAAAATGGTATACCTAGCTACACAGAGTTCCTAGTCAAGTGGAAAGGTACACTAGATAGTGAAAACTGTTGGGAAATGAAGGATGCCTTATGGCAGTTCAAAGATAAGATCGAGAGGTTCAAGCAAGCCAAGGCATCAAGGACGATGCCAAGTTTAGGTAGGGGAGAATGAGACGTAGCGCAGGTCAAGAGGCTTAGAGAAGTCCCTAAAAGCTTCTGGGGTAACCTTGACTAATCCAGTGTTCTCTAGAATAATCTACACTATTGTATATTCTTGTAGAATTCTCTAGAGTTGTAATTAATGAGTAGTTGGTAGTTGGGAGATCGTAGATGCATTTAATAACCTCCCTTAGAACTCTATATATACTTGGGGGAGTCTCATTTGTAAGGCATCCAAGAAGTTCTAGTAATACAAGTATTCTTGTGTTCTATACTCTCTTGTGTACTTTATTCATACCTTCTCATACTTGTGTGCCTACAGGGGGACGCCTAGGGTCTCTAACACTTAAGCTACTATTCGGGAGGAACTTTGTTGGTGAAGGCTTTGCTTAGTCAAGACATCCGGGGCTTGACTAAGTGCCACACAGGGGTCTACGAGTTTCGTGGGGGATTGAACTCTAGCTCCGTGACAAAGGGCTAGCTTAGATGGCAACAAGGAGTAAGATTTCTAAACTTAGTGTGGGGTTGAACCTTCTTTAATTGTATTTGAGGTCAAACTCTTGCCTAATCTAATTAGTGTAAAATATTTTTTAAGCTATCAAACGTCTTGTCCATTCAATTTTTTCTTTTTATTGTAGTTCTAAATCTTCGACGTATGCTATGTATTCTTAGTATCAGGATCGAGCGGATTCAGGAACTTCATATTAGAGGGACCAAAATTCAATTAAGAAAAAAGAAAGATAGGAAAATTTGAATAAGGAAACTAGGAATTAGAAAAAGAGAAAAAAAAAATATATTAAGGAAAGAGAAAAAAAAATTAAGCACCGCCATATCAATTTTTTATCAAAAAAAAACCTATCACATAGTTCAAAAATAAATTTGAAGATTTGGGGGGTCCGAGTTGTCAAAGTGGAACTCGTATTCACGCGAGACATTTACTTAATGTAGGACAAAATTCGATTTATTGAAGATTTAGGCAGTATTAGACGACTTAATAATTAAATCAATCTCACTCGGTATTCAAGATTTAGTTCTCTACAAGCCTTTGAGCTGAACTGTTTGCTCTTTGGGAAGGGTTAAAATTGGTTGAGTCATTCCATATTGAGGATTTGATTATCGAGATAGATTCAAGCTTGGTCTGCAACACGATCAATGGTAATTTGCACACTTCAAATCTGTTGCGCCCGCTTATTGAGGAATACAAATGTATTTTCTCGCGGCATCCTAATTTTAAGCTCATGCATATTTTTCGTGAAGCAAACAAGTGCTTAGATTATTTGGCCAACTTTGGAACGATACAACCTTTGGGCGCTTCTCAAATTGATTACCCCCTAAACCCTTGAGGCTTCTTGTGGAGAGAGATATAGGGGCGAGACTTCACCCACATCCATCCCTATTTAATCGGCATCTGCCTCCCGAGGAAGGAAAAAAAAAGATTTAGTTCTGAATATTCTCAGGGGAACGTCAACATCGGTACCAACTGATTGTTTTACCCTATTACCCTTCGTCTCTTTAAATGCATAATTAATGGCTTGGTTGTTGGTGTGTTCGTGAGGCCCAGTAATTGATTGGTGTTCTTTACTATCATACCCTTACTAAAGAATGCTAAATGACAATAATGGACTGAATAGTGATGTATTTCCCTCCAACTCAAAAAACACGCCCAAACATTTCAGTGTCTGATTCTCCAATCAAATTAATGGCAACATAATTACTACCACTAGATAAATATCATATCAAATTAAAATGTAATAAATGCAACTTTTGATGCATCTAAATGTAAGTTTTCTAAAATTATTGAATTTTATAATCCGTTATAACTATTATAAATTGAGTTGCCAATTATATCTTTTACAAGACAAAGAGAAAGAGGAAGAAAATGTCCATTTAAAAGAATTACAAGTTATTTTTTAGATACAAAAAGCTGTATTTAATTTATATTATAAGTATTGAGATTTTGTTTATTCTTTGGTAAATTTATAAGTATTGTAATTGAATCTGTTGTTAGTTCTTACAAATTCATAGTTGTAATTTGTATATATTTATGTACATGCGTTATAAAATTGATTTTATACATGCCTTTTTACTTATCTCTATGATATACAGGAAAACATATTTAAATTAATATTCGATAAATTAATAATCTCTTTTAAATAAAAAAAATTGTCCACTCCCGACTTGGGACCAGTGTAAAAAATTGATAATTTTGATAAAATTATAAGATAATACATTTAAAATATATTTTTTTGTATTTTATTGACCCAAATATTTTATAAATTAATAACTAACTAAAAATCACATAATAAATTGACAATGAAATTTTTCTCAAAATATGAATCAAGAGTAAATTGTTTTTAATTTGTTGAACTTCAAATCTAGATCTTTAATTGTGTGCAATATGCCTAAAAGTTCTGGAGTTATTTTCTCGTATTGAAACGAGAAATTTTGAATTGTCTTTGATACTCTTAGTGCTTCCATGCATAACACTGGTTCCAAAGGTTATGTACCATCATTAACTGCAACTTTAAATTCACCTTGAGAACACCTGTCATATTGTTAATAATTTTATCTACGCTCAAACCTCTGTACTTGTATCATTTTCACAGGAAAAATCTAAGAGGTGATTGTCATCTATTTTTTATGGTATCCTAACTCATTGATTATAACCCCCAATTCATTAATGATTTGTCTATCTATATAATGGTTCATCAAAGTTTTCGGTTGTCATGTTTTTCATGGATTTATCTTACATTGGTGATAGCAATTTGTAATTGTCAGTGCCTGAACATCTACTATCCAAGCTGAATTTGCAAGATTGATTGTAACCAAAACAATTATCTTCTTTGGATTTGTTTGCTCCACTTCATAACCCTCTAAAAGATGCCATAAACATTATATATTTACTTTCAAGTCAAAAAAACTAAAAGTGTCTCTATAAATTAATAATTTGATAAATTGATATCTCACTAAATTAATAGTATTTAATGCTCCCAATACTATTAATTTAAAGAGATTATATTGTATATTCTCTACATATTCTTTAGAATATTTTTTTTGTGTTTCACCATAATTTTTAGTTAGTTTTTTTTTTTCTAGAGAGTAGCTATTACTAAACTTACAAGACAAAGAGAAAAAGGAAAAAGAGGTGCATTTAAAAAAATGGTATTATTTTGTTGATTTAGCAATTGGTATTATTCTAAAAAATAATGAAAGGGCAAGAAAGTAATTTTGTTGCAAGGGCAAACTAAAAAATTTACACAACTCAGGAGAAATATAAAATGAGTGGTTGAGAAGGGTCAAGGTTAGTTTGGTCATTAGAATATACAAGTTAAAATAAAAAATAAAAAAAGAGTGGGTGAACATCAGTTGTAGATGTTCACCCACTTATGATCAACAGTCCAGAACGTTCAGACATTTCAGAATGTCTGGACGTTCTAAAGAGTCTCCTGTCAAGAAGAGCCGCCATATAAATAATTTGTTCTACCATGTATAGTTTCTCACATAATGACGTTCCTGGAGGAAAATTTTCTTATTAGGCATTTGCTCATTAAATCTACTCATAAAAATGTGAACCTTACATTATTGGATTCATTTTTTATTTCAAGAGATAAATGATCGAATACCTTATTGAAGAATTTTCCTTCCTGGAGACGTATTTCATGTAAATTGTAAAGTAGTAATATATTGATTTTCATTTTATATGCGAGAAGTAACAAGATCTATTCTCGTCCGTAACATCCTTAGTGATGTAAAATGCCTTAAGGTTCCCTTAGAAAAAAAAAAAGTAGTAATAGTTTGTTTATTTCGGTGATGGCAATTTTTTTTTTTTTTTTGTAATTTTTTGAAAGTTTAAAATATTTCCTTGTGTTTTCAGAATTTTCTTGTGATTTTTTAAACATTGCTTAGGTCCCCTAATTCTATATTTTCATAAATGGGTATTTAGCTTAGTTTCAATTGTTGAAGATAATAAATACTATAACAAACTTCTCTCTAACACTTTAAACTTTTAGATGAGCTAGTCACTTAACATAGTATTAGGGCCTAGGTATCAAAATGTTTTGAGTTCAAAATTCACTACTACCCATTCAAAATATTAAAACTGTTTAAGTGTAAGACTCAAAATCTAACTCTACCATGATCAGAACTGCGTACCTTATCGCACTTAATTCTTCTATTCTCCTACAACCCATGCTCGGTTCTTATATCTCTAGGGAGTATGTACCACAAGATAATAGGAGAAATTTCCATTGGCCTGCTGACATCCCGTCTCCTTGCAGGATCTTTTATTGATCTGACGAAGGAAAAAAAAGTTACTCTATTTTTTAATGATATTTTCAATTGCTAATTGATCAAATTTGAGTGAGTGTTGATTAGTGTAGATATAGTACTTGCTCTGACAAAGTAAAACATTTTAGAGTCATGCTTAAAAACAGTCGTGGGCTCCACACCCACAGTCAGGTGGGGCCCACGGCCTTGTGTCTGTTAACGTCCCAGACGTTTGTAAGCATTTTTCAACATTTTAGAGGCTTACATGTATCTCTCATCTCTTCTATTGGGAGATTACTTTCAATATTGGTGCATGGTTACATTACATTGTAATATTTTTTTTTTTAAGTAAATTTATAAATTGATATTACATCATTAAAAATATTAATTTTAAGATTTAATTTGAAATTTCTTCCATATAAAATGAGAAATTATACCACATATTGTCGTACAAGACGACTTTGACAAATGGTTATTTAAGCTGACTGACTCATCACCTTCCCCTTAACTAATGAAATGATAATAGCGCGTGCCCGCCGCCCCCTCCTTCCCCTCTCCCCCCCCCCCCCTCCCCCTCCCCCGGCCATTTTTAGTGGTGTTGAGAGTGATTTAGCTCATATGGAGATAGTTGAAAATAAACACATCTAAACTTCAATTTTCCTTTTTCTTCCCCAATGTATCAGGGTGTACTGAACCCTTTATGTTAATTATTGAAAATAATAAATAATATAATAATTAAATTTTTCTTTGACAGTTTAACATTTTAAATAAAATGGTAATTTAATATGATATTAGATTTTGGAGACTAAAAGATTTTAGGTTTAAAATTTACTGTCACTCATTTAAAAATATTAAAATTATCTAAGTACAAATCTCAAAACTAACTTTACCTATACTTACGGGGACATATTGAAGATAACAAATAATATAATAATAAACCCCTCTCTAAGTGTTGAAGATAATAAATAATATAATAATTCTCTCTCTAACAGTGTGGTAATTTAACAACTAAGATAAATTTTCCGGATCAATTGGAGAGACACACGTCTCACCAATATAGTCTCTCATATTATTGGTGGGACACACCTCTTATAGTTGTTAGTTGAGATGATAATTTAACAACTAAGAGAAATTTTTCGGGTTAGTTGGTGGGACACACGTCTCACCAGTACAGTCTCTCATATTGTTGGTGGGACACACATCTCACCAGTAATATAATGAGACTAACAGGTGATCGAGACGTTTCCTGAACTAAAATGTTTATGAAAATTAGAGTGACTAAATAAACAATTGACAAAAATTAAAAATAAAATTACGTATAATAAACTACCTCAAAATACAAGTATAATTGAGATCTTTGTTGCAAAAAGCAGCTCTCTGTTCGGTACTTTTTTTATACCCCAAGATTCTATTTGTGAACGCAAAAAAGTACAAGAAATCTGTCTTCAAATCCCTATTATTCTATTAATACGTGACTTTGCAGAATAAATCGTAAAATACCTCTCATTATTTGTGAAAAGTGTACAAGTAAATTCACATAATAGTGATATTTACCCTTGAATTCACATAATGGTGCAGCAAGCGTCATGGACAGGGTCACTAACTTCAACAATTTCATAGTGAGGCAAACCACCATGAGAGTAAGTGAAGGACTCAGATATTTCTTCATTTCTTTCCTCAGTGGTTTCGTTGCTAGCTACCTGGTTAACAGTTAACAGCTCTGCATACGCCATGTTCTTCCTTAGTGAGATTGTGAGCTCAGCACACTACAAGAAAAAATGGTTTCGGCGACGGAGCGTCGCTATGCCGTCGCTTTTCGGCGAGGGCTCAGCGAGGGACAAGGCCTTCCCTCGCCGATTCGGCGAGAGACGACACTTTTCCTCGCCGATTCGGTGAGGGAAGGCCATGTCCCTCGCCGAATCAGCGAGGGACGGTGTCGACCCTCGTCGATTCGGCGAGGGAACTCACTGTCCCTCACAGAATCGGCGAGGAAAGGCCTTGTCCCTCGTCGATTCGACGAGGGAACTCGATGTCCCTTGCCGAATCGGCGAGGGAGAGTGTCGTCCCTCGCCGAATTGGCGAGGGAAGGCCTTGTCCCTCGCCGATTCAGCGAGGGAACTCGCTGTCCCTCGCCGAATCGGCGAGAGAGAGTGTCGTCCCTCGCCGAATCGGCGAGGGAAGGCCTTGTCCCTGGCCGATTCGGCGAGGGAACTCGCTGTCCCTTGCCGATTCGGCAAGGGAAGGCCATGTATCGGTGAGGGATCTCGCTGTCGCTCGCTGACTTGGCGAGGGAATTAGACGTTCCTTGCCGATTCACTTTTATGTTTAGATTGAACAAATAAAATTAGAAAATTTAAGTAAGGTCAATTCGAACAATTAGGAAACTGACAATCATTCCCCTCGCCGATTCGGCCCCAACATTTTTGACGCTACATGAAAATAGTCGTAATTTATAATTACTACAAACAATTAGTTCTAAGTTTACATTTAACAATTATGATTATTTCATATAATAATTTATGAGTGTTTTAAAAGCATTGAATTTAAATTTAATAATATGTAGTAAATTTATTTTAAATAATTATACATGCAACTAGTGAGTAATTTTTTTTCCTTTTTAAAATGTCCTAGATTGGCGTATACATAACTATATACAAAATTTATATTTAACGTTATGCAAAATAGAAATATATAATTATTTCTTTCAAATTGACATCACGAAATTATAATTAAAGCATTTTCTTATAAGAGTTAATGCATTACAAGCATTAACTTAATTTTACATTTTTGGGAATTACTAAAGGATTACATGGCGTGCATTTTTTATAATGCAACACAACGACTTAATACCTAACCCCCTATAAAGATTACACATTCTTTTCAAGGGCTTACATAAATACACCTACTTAATACCTAAAACCCTATAAAGATTACAAATTATTTTCGAGGGCTTACATAAACACACCTACTTAATACCTAACATAGTACTGCAATATCACTAATACATAACAAGTGCACACTACACATTAGGTAGAAGAACGTAGTAACATTGTTATATTTAGTAACAATTTCTACTATTGCTGATGCTTCTAAGATGATAAAAAGATATAGATATTAGGGAAAAAAGTTTGGTAAATAGATCCGCAGCATGTCGGCTTGAACTTTTTGGCCTACTTGGGCATTAGAAATGTATCCGTCGTACTTTGGCGGAGCATTTAGATCAAGTTGGGGTTTAACGTATTCGTTGTAAATTGGATACTTTTGCATTGTATCCATCTCTTCATCTTTAGTCACTGGACGATTAGCTGAGTGGTGTTATTGATCCTTACTCATCCTTCAAACAATTTAGATGAAATCTACAATTACTACTTTGAGATACTATGAGAAAATGCAATGCCAAGTGCTATTTATAGAAACTAGGTCATTAGATGAGAAGATTGATAGCTTGGTGAGCGTATGGAGACAACTCTTCATTTTTTACAAGGGTCAATATATCAACGAATGGTTCGTTGACACGTGTTTGTGTACCATTGGACTTTGATGGGTCAAATAAGTGGGGACATAGAGTTTTTTATTGTTTGGAGATTTAGAAGTTGTTGTGTCCATATCTTTTGCACAACGGGGCCCTATCAGTTCTTACCACATTCTGCCCCGTGGTAGCCTATAAGATGTTCTCATAGTACTCATGACAAGATTAATCAATGGTCCATATGACAGCCCGTGATGGAGTTGATGTTATTGACGGGACTTCACGACATTTATGAAAGTTTAAAAAATTGTTATAAGAAACACATTAATTATTAGAAAGAATAATAAAAATTTGTTTTCCTTGGAAACGTAAATGTACATATGTCAATATGTGAAATCATTGTCCACATGCATTGTGCACGCTAACACAATGTATGCAAAACAGGTGTTTCTCCATTCCTATGCCAAAAGAAGCCCTTGTCATTTCATTATATTATGCCCTGTGGTTCGTGGGCACGTGGACACTACCCATTGGTCTTCTATCTGTGAAATAATTGGTGACAGGGCGTGCTTGGTATTTTGGAGATGGTGAAGTTCCTAAAGCCAACTCCCTTGGAAGACGTGTCCTTGCAAGTTTGGACTATTTTATGGAGAGATTGTCGCGTATAACATATTCTCATCGTACATTTCATTTCTCGTGAACAAAAAAGTCATAGTGATGGGACTTGGCGGCATTGATATTTACAATTTGAACATATTATATTTATGTACAATAACATTATTTAATTATTTGTTTAATTGAATACTTTTAATACTTTAAAAAAATTTTAAATTATTATGTTTATATAATTAATTACATAATATTTATGGATTATTAAAATTATCCTAACTTGTATATCTTTCACATTATATATATATCTCATCTTACATGAGAACTAATTCATAAAAATAATCAGTTTATTAATATTTAATAATTTAAGAAGTAATAAAAAAACTCTTTTTGTAGACAGCCTATGGTGTGTCAGGTTTTTGGAGACGAAATTGGTCATCTAAAAAATGAAAGTAAAGTTAACCTTCGCTTAAAAAAAATAATTAGTATGGAAAAAAAATGCCAAATTTTTTTTTATCAAAACAAAAAGAAAAAGTTTAAAAAACAAACTACTAGCTAATTAATATAATTATTTTGATGATATTATGAAAAAAATTCAAAAAAAAAAGAGGAAATGGACATGTTGGTCCGTCTCTTATATATAATCCAATGGGCAAGGCCCATTGGATGCACAAATAGGCCTCCTGTGAGAAGAAGAGAAATTACCTAAGCCACAAAAAAATATATATATATGTCACCTAATCTTCGTTATAAATAAATACATTATATGAAAAAAAAAGTGGCAAAAAATTACAAATTAAACAAAAAGAAAAAAGTGGGAAAAAACAAAGTAATAGGTAATTAATATAATTTTTTTGAAGAAAATATGAAAATACATATTAATTAAAAGAATTCAAAATTTTAAGATAATAACCACAAAAAAGTTTTAAAAACTAAATTATTTATATGCGTTATTAATAAAATTATGTCCAAGAAAATATTAAAATGAAAAATAAATAAACAAGAAAAAATTTTAGAGCTAATAAACAAAAAAATGTTTAAAAATAATAATATCTAATAAATTTTTTGATGAATTTATTAATATATTCATTAATTAAAGAATTATTGAAGTTGTATTAAAAACAAATAAATACAATAAAAAAACAAAGTAATAACATATTAAACATACAAATTATGTTGCAAAAATTTAAAAATAAATTAATATATAAAAATAAAAGGTAAGATAATAAACAAAAAAATTTAGTATTATAAAAACGAAACAAATTTATATTTAATTAATACAAAAATTATGATGAAAAAAAATTAAAACAAATGAATCATGAAAATTAAACAATAAGCCAAAAACAAAAACAAAAATAAAAAAATAAAAAAAAATAAAAAAATAAAAAAAGGTTACTGGGCAGCGGCCCAGTATCATGTTGGGCCACTGCCCATAGGTGAAAAAAAAAAGGAAATTAAACCAATGGGCCTCCCCATTGGTTTTTGGGTGGCGGCCCAGTATCATGCTGGGCCGCTGCCCAGAAAAAAAAAATTATATTACTTATTTCGGCGAGGGCCCACCGCCGCTGGGCCCTCGCCGAATTTGGGTTCAAATCGAGGGCAGCAGCTGCTGCCCTCGATTTGAAACCCAAAACACAAAAAAAAAAAATAAACCCCTGCCCCCTTCAGTGACAACGCCCCCCACCCCCCTCCTCCCATCCCCTACCCCTACCCCCTAACCCTTACCCCGTAACCACCCCTCCCCCCCGCGCGCGCGCGCAATACAGGTAATAGTTCTGTTTTTTTTTTTTTTTTTAAGATATTTACATATATCTATCCTATATCTATATGTATGTATATATATCTATTAATGTATATACATTATGTACTTTTACATTTTATACATGTTTTAATGTATATATATGCATTTATTTATTTATTTATTTTTCGTAATATGTATTGTTTAATTTTTTTGTATTTATGTTCTAGATTTGAGTATTTTTTTCTATTTTTTTTTATTTTCATATTTTTAAAATGATGAATTTATAAAGAAAATTCATATATAATTATTTATTGTCAATTTTCGAAATTAAAAAATGGCATATATTTAAAAATCCGAAAATTTATTTTGGGTTTTTCATATTTAGGTTATTAAATTAATTTATTTTAATATTCATTTTTTAAAGAATTATTAGTTTAATTTGGTGTGTTTGTTTTGATGATCGTTAGGTTTGGGGCATCCATACAAGCTTGCAACGCTTAAACTTTCCATAGGCTCAGGTTAGTATTTTTATTGATATAGTAATATATTGAACAATATAGTATTTTGGCCTTATAATTTCGTTTCATAAAATGTATGATATTGTGGTGTTTTTTTGTTATATTCATGTTTAATAAATTGTGTAAATTGAGCCGTTGTGTTATTGTGAAGATGGATGTTTGTGTAAGTGGATGAAGGGGTGTGTTGCTCTTTGTAGATGCATTAACAAAACAAAGAATTAAGTAAGTTATATATGATGTATTATTATATAATATTAAGAATTAAGAAGAATAAGGTTAGTAGTTAAGTTAGCATGTTGACAAGAAGCAAGTTAAGTTAATAAAGTATTTTAAGTAAGCTAATAGTTTTGTAATGCAAAAAGTTTAGTGAGAAGTACGTAAAGTTGACTAAAATAATAATTTTCCAAAGTTAAGAAGCTAATTAACATGACTGTGTATTAACATGAGAGTATGATAAGTTAAAGTATTTTAGAAGTAAGTAAAGCTAACTAAGTTGGGCAAAATTCTAGTCTTACAATATTGTTTCTAATATTAAATTACTATTTGTGCTGCAATGTGTCAGTCAGAATGGCATCATCACGTGAATGGATGTATAATAGATGGATTGATGGATACATCAATGAGGGCTTTGTTGAAGGTGTGCATGAATTTATAACATTCGCAAGTAGTCAACCATATTACATAGACGGTGTAAAAATAAGATGTTCATGCATCAAATGCGAAAACTTGCGATATCTTACCACTGACATTGTGATAAAACATCTTTATAGTAAGGGTTTCATGCCTAATTACTATGTATGGGTTGCACATGGGGAATATGTGTCGAACAACATAAGGGTCACTGAACAACACATTGGTAATAACATGCTACACGACTTAGATTATGGAAATAACTATCAGACAATGGTCTTTGATGCTGCTGGAGTAGATATGTTAAGGGATCAGAACGTGAGTGAAGAAGTACCAAACATGGAAGCACAAGAATTTTTTAATTTGTTGAATGCCTCTAAAAAACCATTGTTTGCGGGTTGTAGAAATCTTACCCAGTTGTCTGTTGTGGCTCGTTATCTAAATATGAAATCAGAACATAATATGAGCAACGACCTATTTGATCGTGTGGTCTCAGAGTTTATGGAGTTGATGCCTTTAGAAAATAACCTACCTGAGAACTTATACAGGTTTAAGAAAATGCTGAAGCCATTGGGGTTAGGTTATCAGAAGATAGATGTATGTGTAAATGCATGTATTTTATTTTATAAGGACAGAAGTTCACTTGAAAATTGTCCCCATTGTGGCCACCGACGTTTCAAGACAACAACAGGTGTTACAAGAGGGCGTAAGCTTATACCTTACCAACAATTAAGATATTTCCCTTTAACACTGAGGTTAAAAAGATTGTATATGTCGAGGGCTACAGCTGAACACATGCAATGGCACAAGAAACACCAAACAGATGATGGTTATATTGGTCACCCTTCGGATGCTGAAGCATGGAAACACTTTGACAGGTTACATCCAGATTTTGCTAATCAGGCTAGAAATGTTCAACTTGGTTTGTGTTCAGATGGGTTTACACCTTACAGTTCAAATGCAAAACCTTATTCATGCTGGCCAGTGATATTAACACCTTACAATCTGCCACCATGGATGTGCATGAAAGAGCCTGTCATGTTCTTGACATTGCTTATCCCCACTCCAAAAAATCCTGGTAAGACAATAGATGTATATTTAGAGCCTCTAATTGTTGAATTACTAGAATTATGGTTGGAGGGTACACCGTGCTATGATGTTTCAACAAAGACTAATTTCCAATTGAGGGCAGCTTTGATGTGGACCATAAATGACTTCCCAGCTTATGGTATGTTGTCTGGCTGGAGCACACATGGAAGACTGTCGTGTCCATATTGCATGAATAACTCTGATGCTTTTCGGTTGCAAGAAGGAAGGAAGAATTCATTCTTTGATTGTCATCGTAAATTCTTACCGAGTAATAGTTCTATGCGACGGGACACAAAAAAATTTTTAAGGGGTAAAACAGAGACTTGTGGGCCTCCGCCCATATTAGATGGTGATCGAATATGGGAAAGTGTGATGAATTTGCCAAAGATCCAAGAAATGATGAATGACAGGAAAAAAATGAAATTGAATGGGTTTGGGGAGTGGCACAACTGGACAAAGAGAAGTATTTTTTGGGACTTACCTTACTGGAAGACGCATCTTGTACGCCACAATTTGGATGTCATGCATATAGAAAAAAATGTATTTGACAATGTTTTCAACACTGTTATGGGTGTCAAAGGAAAGAGCAAAGACAATGTAAGAGCAAGAAAAGACATGGAGGTGTATTGTGACCGTCCCGAATTATGTGGAGAGTACGTTAATGTGATTGGTGTGTATACTCTCCCCGTGGCAAAGAGAAAACTACTTCTTGAATGGGTTCAAGAATTAAAATTTCCCGATGGCTATGCATCAAATTTAGCGAGATGTGTTGACATGCAACAATTAAAGATGTCACACATGAAGAACCACGACTGTCATGTCTTCATGGAGAGATTGCTTGTGATTGCATTACGCGAGGTGATGCCTAAACAAGTTTGGGAGGCTTTTGCACAACTAAGTTTGTTCTTTACTAACATATGTTGCACAAGTTTGCAAAGTATGGATTTGGAAAGGATGCAAGAAGACATTGTTGTGACTCGTTGCAACTTGGAGAAGCTGCTACCTCCTACATTCTTTGATTCAATGGAGCACTTGCCTGTTCATTTGGTCCACAAAGCGATTTGTTGTGGCCCTGTACAATATCGGTGAATGTATCCCTTTGAGAGGTTTTTGCAGGGGTTAAAGAGGAAAGTAAAAAATAAGGCACATGTGGAAGGATCCATTTGTGAAGCCTACCACATACTAGAAACGTCAACTTTTTGTTCTTATTATTTTGAAGAGCACGTGGCCACTAAGAGTAGAAGGCTTGGTCAGAATGACCAATATGACGATGTGGAACATCCCGATGGATGCTTGGCTCTATTTACTCATCCGGGCCGCTCAATCGGGAAATGGACAGAGATGACAATAGCAGAAGAAGATTTCTATTTGGCACACCGCTATGTATTGATGAATTGCACAGAGGTACTACCTTACGTCAGGTAAGGCTATGGTAATTTAATAATATGTTAACGTGTTGGGCTTTAAATATACAAGATAAATTGACTAATATTTGACTATTTGCCAGCATGTTCGAGGATTACATTCGCAACCAATATGGCCCATTAAATTCGAGAGAACTCCAACTGCATGTTGACAACTTATTCCCGAAATGGTTATATGAATATGTATGTACATGTCTCATAACAGAAATTTATTTTATCCCTTACGGTATGCATACCTTAAAAGAAGAGTGATATATATTTGTAGGTTAAGCACATGAATGATGTAGATCATCGTGTACATTGTCTTTCAATGTGGCCTTATAGATTGGTTAGGACCTCGTCAAGATACATGGTGAATGGATACAGATTTGCAACACACGAATATGCTACATCGATGAAAACAAATAATAGTGGAGTATATGTGAAAGGGATAAGCGATGACAGGGCGGGGGATATTGGCTACTATGGTGTGTTGCACAACATTATTCAACTTGAATATAATAATACAACTTTACAACATACAATGATAGTTCTCTTTAAGTGCGATTGGTACGATACCACAAATGATAGAGGTGTGAAATACTATCGCAAGTTTAATTTGGTTGAAGTGAATGTGAAGAGAAAGTATCCCAAATATGAACCATTTGTATTGGCTGCCCAAGCTCAGCAAGTGTATTATTGTAGATATCCAGGGGCGAAGGGGAACCGTAAAAATTGGCAAGCAGTAGTTAAAGTACGCCCTAGATATATCTATGCCATGCCTGAAAAGGAAAGAGTAGTGGAACAAAGAACAAGTTTCCAGTTCGATGAGATGCATGTGCCTGTAAGAGAACAGAATGAAAGTAATTTGCCAACAATCCGTCGTGATTCGGGTGAGAACAACGAAATATTGGAAGATGATCCAAATGACATCCATGGTCAGCTTATCATTGAACAAAATGAGGAGGAAGAACATGAAGAAGACGAAGAGGAATATGAAGATGAGACTGAAGATGAAGAGGAGTATGAAGATGCTACTGAAGATGACGACGATGATGATAATGGTGATAATGATGATGAAAATAGTGATGAAGATGCTGAATATTAGTCTTTGGTAAAGATAGATAGTAGTTGGAATAACTTATGATATTTTGTGTTATTGCAACTGATGTAACATTAGATTTTTAATAGACATTCCTTTTGCTTGTAAGATATGAACTTAACTAATATATTAAGTGAACTATAACTAAGTTGTATTAAATTTTAGATGGGAGGTGATAACGATAATGACCCCAAGGGCAAAAAAATTAAATTGACGGATTTCTTAGGAAGGTGCAAAGAACGTGGGCAAGGGACAAACACATCGACAAGTTAGTAATGTATACAATATTATTAATTTTACTCAATTAAAATTAATACTTCCGATTTCTATGTTCTGTATCATAGTTGACAAGTTTGTATGGTTTACAGGTACAGGGCATCCATCATATGGTCGCCGACAAATACATGGTCAAAGTCCGAGTGTTCGCCATTCCATAGGTGAACATGGTGTAACATTGCATAACTCCAGTTCAGCCTCCATTGGTACGGAGCAGCGGGTGGCAGACACTCCACTTCCACAGCAGGTAATGCCTCGTGAACATTCACGTTCATCCGGAGCTCCCGTTGACCATGTAACTGGTCATACTAGTCCAAACATTCCACATCACCCTCACGTAACGGATACCCAAACCACTACCTCATCCGGATTGCGACAAGGTTTTGATGATCTACATGTTGAGAGGGATGGCACTCCTGTACATGGTGACACACAATGTCACCCAATGGCTGAGTCATCGAGAGCTACAGAAGATCGAGCTGATGGCATTCCAGACTGGATAACATATGGATTCTCATCTATGGAAGAATTTGCAACATAGGCCACTGATTCACGCAAGCATCTTAAAGTTAAAGGTGCTGGGTAAGTAGATTATTCATTAACAATATATCTATATAGTGAAAGTTAAGTTTCATACCATATAACACAACAGTTTCTTTTATAATTTGTAGATGGGATCCATATAACGTGACTAGAGATATTAGGAAATCACTACATGCAGCCTATTTAGAGCCTTGGACAACTTGGGGAGAAATTCCACCCAATGTGAAGGATAAATTTTTTGATTACTTTAAGGTTTGAAAAACGCATTCAATTTATATATTATATAAACATATTATGTACTTGAGATATATATCATATGTACATCATATATTTTTATTATATGATTCACAGAGGATGTACAAGTGGTATCCCTGCGATGAAGCAACCGTTGCTGAGAGGTTTAACTTTTTCGGGCAAACACGCGTAACTGATAACTTAAGCAAAGCGCGTAAACAAAATAAGAAGCCATCGTGGCTCTCCCAGGATGTATGGGATAGAATGAAAGTGGTGTGGAGTAGCCAAGCATGACAGAACAAATCCAAAAGAAACTCTGATAATAGAAAGAAAAATCCATCTACGCATCATTTGAGATGTATCCCCGGACACGAATGGGCAAGGAGGATGGTAAGAATAAAGCTGACTGTATTGCTATAAGTGATGAATAATGAACAATATTATCTTGTTCATTACATGTCGAGCTATCTGTTTTGGTGAATTTTTTATGTAGGCCGAAGAACGCGGGGATGAAGTGACATTTGTTGATGTTTTCAACAAAGCTCATCGGAAGGGTGGTGATGGACCATACACAGACGCACGGGCTGAACAGACAGTGGTAAGCTAGTTTATTTAATCTTTAGAACGTTGATGATTGATATACATAGAGTTTATACAAATGTTTTATCCACACAAATTATGAAGAACTCGTATTCGCTCACAAATTTGTTAAATTGTTGATTACACCCATAATTATGTGAAATGTGATGATGCCAAGTACATGATTGAACTTAGGTTAGTGTGTTGAATGGAAAAAACTTCTATAATCTGGCATGATTGTTTGAAACTAAGTTAAAGTTGGTTGAACGATTTAATATCTGAGAAAGTTTAGTAAAGTATATTAGAATTGTATGATAATCAGAATTATAGACATAGTATTTCAATAGCAAATGAAAGGGCATGCATGAATATACAATTTTGTTTAGTAGAAACAGTTTGATTGCCTTAGAAACTTGTTTAATATTCATTGTATTTGACTATCAATGCTTATATCTTGGGTTGTGGCTATATCTTCAGATAATACAGGTAACTGGTTACTTCATAGTACAGAGGATATTCTATCCGTTTGTGGGGTCCGAAAATTTTAAGGGAATTTGTTATTTGTTGATTACAAGCTTAATTATATGAAATGTAATGATGGCAATGGGGCAATTGAACTTAGGTTCAAGTGTTGAATGGTTAAAACTTGAGTAATCATATATTCTTGTTTGCTACTAAGTTAAAGTTAAATCCGATATGTTAGATTGATATGATAATCGGAATTATAGCGGTAGTATTGAAATAGATAATGGAAATGCATACATGAATGTAAGATTTTGTTTAATATTTCATTGTGTTTGAGTGTGAATGCAATGTATATTACGTTGTGGCTATTTTTTATGAGTGCAGGTAATTAGTTAGTCTTCTGTCCGTTATTCAGGTCCAAACTTACCCTTTTAGCATGGGGTCTTGTCGGACCGCGACATTTTATGAAATTAAATGTATGTTTTCCCTACTGCTTGTTTTGTTTGTTTCTCTGATGGTTTGGCCATTATATTTTTGGTATGAATCCGAAATTTTCAATATTATATTATTCATGTCTCTACGTGTTGATATTTGTGCGTTACAGGCTCGATACACAGAACTGCTTCAACAAGCATCACAACAAACCGAGGCATCTGAATCCCGTTCAGCTCCAACTCCTGTTGATTGTAATGCATTATTTTTGGAGGTAGTTGGAAGACCACGCAAGGGTCGTTTATACGGGGTGGGATCACTGGTCTCTGTGGCGTCTACATCAAATAGTTACCCTACTAGCGGAAGCCACATCACGCAAAGAGATCTCCAGGAGGCAGTTGCTCGAGCCACAGCATCTTTGGAAAGCAAGCTGGAACAAAGCAACGAGGCGTACTACAAGCTGCAAGATAAGATGGACAAGAATAACGAGGCGTACCACAATCTGGAAGAGAAGCTGGCTAAGCAGAACGAGGCATACTACAAACTCCAACAAGAACATTCATCATAGCTCCGTGATGTCCAAGCACAACTAGCACTACTTGTTTCACGGTTACCTGACCCTGCACAACAACAGTGTTCGTCATCTGCGTCTTCGTCTTCGTCTTCATCTGCGAATGATGGTCAAAATGAGTTGAATTTATAACTTTTTTACTGTTATGACATTATAAAACTCTATTACAATCGGACTGTAATAACTATTAAGTTTACTTTGAACAATATTATTAGATATTTATTAGCTAATTCGATAAATATGTGCATTAGACATTATTTTTTTAGTATTAAATATTTAATTGACAGGTCAAACAACTTATTATTACAATGGATATTGTACAAATATAAATTTACATTTGTGCGAGAGGTCGGCAAGGGACAAGTAATCGAGAGTCCGGCGAGGGCATGGCGAGGGACGAAAAAGGCGAGGGGACGGCAAGGGACGAAAAAGGCGAGGGCACGGCGAGGGCACGGCGAGGGCACAGCGAGGGACGAAAAAGGCGAGGGCACGGCGAGGGACGAAAAAGGCGAGGGCACGGAGAGGGACAAAAAAGGCGAGGGCACGGCGAGGGACGAAAAAGGCCAGGGCACGGAGAGGGATGAAAAAAGGCGAGGGCACGACGAGGGACGAAAAAGGCGAGGGCACGGCGAGGTACGAAAAAGGCCAGGGCATGGAGAGGGACGAAAACGGCGAGGGCTAATTGTCCTCGCATAGTCGTCGCCGAAATGGTCACTCGCCGAGTCATCGCCGAATAACGTGGGCTCGGCAAGGGACTGCAATTCACCGACGAAGGTTTCGGCGAGGGAAGATTCCCCTCGCCGGGCCCTCGCCTAAAGGGTCTCGGCGAGGGCCCGGCGAGGGGAATCTTCCCTCCCCGAAACTAATTTTTCTTGTAGTGGCAGGATCAATGCCTTCTCCAATTACCTCTATTTGATCATTCTCATGCCCTAGAGCCACTGATATAACACCTTGAAAAATAAAAGCATGTATCTATTAAGTACAATAAATAAATATAATAAACCCTTCTTTAACTATTTAAACTTTTAAATAAGATGGTTATTCAATATAATATTAGAACTCAGGTTTTCGAAAGGTCTTGATTTCATGTTCTTTTTTCCCCACCCATTTAAATCAAAAAAAATTATCTATGTGCAACGCTAAAAATATTTTAAAAAAATAATCCCGCCTACATGTGAGGGGATGTTTTGAGGAATGGTAAATTAGTAGTATCCTCCAATATGTCATGCCACTACCAGATCACTTACATTTATAAGGAAGTTAATTAATGTACAAATTGTACGATGAATTATGGATTAATTCAACTATTAGAGGCTTACTATTGTCAACCACAAGCCAGCGCTTGTGCTTGTGCCATTGGAAAAGGACAAACAGGGAAAATCTTCTCCTAAAATGGTTGATGATATGTAAGGTATCTCTAATAGCTTATATTATTCACAAAAACTTATTATTTTTGATAATTTTTAAAGACTTGGTCTCTATTTTAATTCAAATATCTAATGGGGTTCACCATTTTTTAGAGATTTACACTAAAATAGAAACCCGATCACTTTTTGGGTCTCTAAATTTAGAGCAAAAAAAGTAAATTGGGTCTCTATTTTAACTCAAATCTCTAAAAAATAGTAGACCCTATTGAAGATTTGAGTTAAAATAGAGACTGAGTCTCTAAAAATTGTCAAAAATTTTAAGTTTTTGTAAATAGTATAAGTTATTGGAGATATCCTAACAGCTAAGGCCACCAATGTATTATTAAAAAAAAAAATTAATAGTATGGTTATCACTATCCAAAAGAATTAAATGCTGAAAAAATGCGTATGGTTTTCATTATCACTTGTACTGTCTCATTGTCAACCATAGCCCTTCAAGTTGTTTGTCTGAAAATTTGGCTAACAATAACATTCTTACTAATTATTTAGGAAATTAAAAAAAAAAAAAAAAAAGGAGCTATGCATTGTTAAGGTAAAAATCCAGGTCTTTAGGGCACAATTCGAGATTCCTTGACTTGCAAGTTTGTAACCACCAGAGGAGGAGACTTGGATTTTTACCTTAATATACATAAAATATTCTCACCAAATTGATCAACAGCGATCTTCATAGCCCTCTTACGAGATTTCTGATCGTTCATGGACACCTTAATGACCACCTTTTCTTGCCACATAGTAGATAAATCAAATTATATTAGCCATCAAATTATTCTTTAGGGGGTGTTTGGTTCGCGGAATATTTTAAGATTTTTAATAATATGAAGTTTAGAATATTACATTCACATCTTTGGTTCGCGGAATAAAAAAATATTCCTGAAAATATCATATTCTTGAAAATGCAATATTCTCATAATTTGACAAATTTCTATTCCCATATAAGGTGGTGGAAATCTCACATTCCCATGTCTTAGAAATAAATTTGAGAAAATAAAATATCCAAATATTCATCTTAGAAAATATAAAATTAAAATAAACACAATATAATAACTAAAAAAATATAGTAAAAATAATAAAATAATAAAAACGTAAAATTAAAATAAAAAACTAGAAAATAAAATAAAATAATGTAAAAAAAATAAATTAAAAATAAGAAAATTTAATTAAATAAAATAAGATAAATAAATAGAACTAAAAAAAAAAATAAAAAAATAAATAAAAAATAAGTAAATTATAATAAAATAAAATAAAAATAAAAATGTCAATGATAAAGTAGAAAAATAAATAAGATAAAGTAAAATTAAAATAAAATTAGTAAGAATAAAATAAAAAAACTACGCAAAATAAAATATTTAAAAAATAAAATAATAACAATAAAAATAAGAAAATAAAATAAATAAATTAAATTAAATTAAATTAAAATTAGTAAAAAAAAAATAAAATAGAACTACATAACATAAAAACATTATAATAAGTAAAATAATAACAATAAAAATAAAAAAATAAAATGAAATATATAAAAATTATCAATTTACTAAGTTACACTAGAGTTTTATATTTAAAATTATTTTTAATGCTAAATTGTTGATTTTAAAACTTTAAATTAAATAAATTTAAAGATAAAATAAAAATAAAATAATTTTTTTTATTTTTTTAAATAATAAATTTTAGTTTCTAATTTTGAAGTGTCAAGTCAAAATTTATAAATTATAAAAATAAATTTACTTTAATTATATTAATACGTTAAACATTTTTTTACTCGCATATTAGTAAAAGTATGCAAAATGTGTTGTTATTTGTACACTTTGTTTGATATTCTTATTTTTTGAGTTAGGGACATTGTTAAAAAATTATTCAACATTCTTAGAAATATTGTGTCTAAACCAAACGTAATAAAATAACATTCTTAAGAACTTAACAAAATATTCCCATAAATATTTTTAACAAATTAAATACTTTTAATTACACATTTCGAGAATAATATTCCTGAAAATAATATTCACCAAAAATATTATTCTTAAAAATAAAAAATTTATATGTGAATCAAATGCCCCCTTAGAAGTTTGAAATTTGTATATATATAATATTCCATATAAACGAAGCTAGTGATCCAAACTGTACCTTCATTTTGTAATTATGAATGGCTAATTATGCGAGAGAGAGTGAGAAGCTTTAAAGCTTATAAAATGTGGAGGGAAGAATTTGAAATGTGATATTTTAGTTAAGGTCCTGTGTCAATCAAATCGTTGTATTTATAGTCAACATCTTATAAGTTAATTATTTATTTTATACGTGAAAAAGACACTTTTTGACAAAGTAAGAAGAACAAACATACTGATATTCAAACTATGTCAGAACAGTCTTCAAAACGGTAAGACTTGATTAAACACATGGTTAATTACACGTGTCTTTACTTTTATATTTAATAGTAACATGGATTATTTTTTGTAATGTTTATTGATGTGTAGTTACTATTTTAGTCTCGTGGATATATATTTTAATTATGCCCAACCCGTGGTCTCCAGAACCCCGAGACTAGGAGCCGTTGTCATCCGTTTAGCTACACGACGCCAAGATCGGGATCCCGAGACATCCCAAAGACCTCAAGATAAGCGGTACAATTGACTCTAACACAATCCAACCAAATTAAGGAGAAATTTTCTTAAAAAGGTATAAATATCTTATGCATTATCACTGTAAAGGTAATTGATATTCACTATATATTTTCCATATTTTTATCCTCTTTTTAAAATAAAATAATCACTAACTAATTTAAGTATCTAAATATTTATATGAGAAACTCCTACACCTATTTTTGCTTGTAGGACTCACACTCCAGGAATTCTACCTTAACACTTGTGTTATAAATAATACCGTAATTAACAATATAGTATTACCTCATAATTGCGTGTAACCTTGGACCCAATTTGATGTCATCATCGATAACTACAAGCGATACTGAAAAGACCAACAAATCTAGGTCATTCACAAGGTCCCATCTTTCTTTAATTTAAGAGTAAAAATTTTTTGGCTCTCTCAACTTATGCGTAAATTATTTTATAGTCCTTTAATTAATTAAAAAACTTTTTTTAGGTCCATTTTTACTGTTAAACGTGAAGAAAAATGTTGAGCTGAGGGGTAAAATGGGAATTTTGCATCAGATTTTGTTTAAATTCCCTTCTGGCTCCCTCAGATTTTGCGTAAATTTTCTTTTGGTCCACTAACTGAAAAAAATCAATTTTTGGTCCATTTTTGTAAGATATCACATATATATACATACCCTCCCCCCCTCCTACACGTACTTGAGGAAGGTATGTGAGCCAAAAGGGTCCGCGAAAATGTGATAATTTTCTAATATAATAAAATCTCCATTTATTCTTTAAAAATTGCATTTTTTTCAAGGCATTAAGCCAAAAGGGCATTGAAAATTTGCAATTTTTTGAAAATTTGTCATTAAATTTTCCGTTTTGGCACTAAAAGTATCATTTTTCAGGGTAATTAATCTGAAAAAATCACAAATTTTAGTTAATTTAGCTTCGCTTCTAACTTCTATTTCTTTTTAATTTTTTGTGTCTTTTATTTTGGGTAAAGAATGCAAAAGTTAGTTAATTTAGCTCCAGATTATAGATTTTTTATTTTACTTTTTGTTTATTTTGGGTTAAAAATACAAATTTTAGTTAATTTAGCTTCAATTATAACTTCAGTTTTAGTTTTGTGTTCTTTGATTTTGGGTTAAAGTGCAAATATTAGTTAATTTAGCTCTCAATTATAATTTTTTTTATTTTACTTTTGGTTTTTTGTTATGGAAAAATGAGAGTCTTGGTTATTTAGCTCCCAATTATAACTTTTTTATTTTTTATTTTATTTGTTGATTACGAAAAAATGCTAATTTTAGTTAATTTAGCTCCCGAGTATAATTTTTATTTTTTACATCTTGGATTAAAAATGAAAATAATAGTTAATTTAGCTCCTGGTTATAAATTTGATTTTTAATTTTGTTTTGTTTTTTAATAAAAAATTTAAGTTTTGATTGAATCTGGATGTTAGATCGTTAAAGAAATCTTTGAGTGAGCTAAAGAATTAGAATTTTGGGAAATTATTAAGCAAAATTCGAACTTCAATTTTTTGTTTGTAGAATTTGTATATTTTGTTTGGGGTTTGGACAGGTATATTTTGGTAATTTTTGTGCTGATTTTTCAAGATGTTGGTGATTTTTTTCCTCATTTTGCTGCCAAAATGGTGTTTAACGTGCATGCAAGCTTTTATCGTTTCTATCAATGGTCAAATAAAAGGGAAGTCAGCTAAAATTAATGTCATGTAGAAGAGAGAATTATGGTCCAAGGGCAAAATAAGCAAATCATATTTTTTTTACTTTTTTCATCAAAAATAACTGACAGATGAATATAAAAGAAAGTTTTTTTTTTAATTGAGAGACCAAAAAGTGATTTATGAGGGATAAAAAAAAAATTTACTCGTTAATTTAATATTGAATCGATGCAATCCAAAAGAGAGAGCAATCAAATTTCTTCTTTGAGCCTTTGGTCGACCGTAAAGGTTGATTTTATTGTTTTATATTCCCACTAGATGCTCTACAATTATACAAATTCATGTATCATTCAATTATTTTGTATTACTTTAATTTGTATTCCAACAATTCTAGGTCACTAATGATGTTTCAGGATGATTACGTCAATGCACAGCTTTGGTCATGATTAAGAACTTTACTTTTGTAGCTAGAAAATTATCATAATTGACCAGAGGCGGCTTCAAATGGCGAATGACAACTTATCTAATGGAAGAGTTCTATATATCATCGTATTTTTGTCATTCATTTACCGTATATTCTATATAAATATTTAATTAACATGAGAGAAATAAAATATTGGACATGTATGGGTAAACTTAGACGATATTTATAGCGCTTTGTTGCATTAACAGAGGATGAGAAGTTGTGGTCTTCAAATGGTTCTATTATATCTATCTCATATTTAGTGTGTTTTACTAATTCTAAAAGCATGATTATGTTCTATATCATCTTCAGTGGTTTAACTCTCATAAGAATTCATTTATCAATTGTCAAATCTCTTATATATAGAGTAAATAATCTATTAAAATAAGAATATTAAATTTAATTATTGATTCTCAATATTTATATATTTTTTCAATTTAATCCCCGATGTTACAAAAATAGTCCATTCTATTAAATAGGGTTTAAAAATAGATGAAAAATATAACTCCTTATGTGAAATAATAATTATGCCCTTAACTAACTAAAAAAAATTCAAAGATACCCGTTTACAATTCTTTTTTTTCTTTTTTCTTTTTATTCCTCTTCGCCTTTTCCCTTCCTTCACCCTTATCACAACACACATATCGCATACTCACTGCGAACACAACACCATAATCTCATATACACACATATACAAACAACGCACACTCACCGATACTGAGAGTACCACACAACAAACATACTCACCCACATACACGACACCATACAACACACAGTCACACACACACATAGGCTCCGTTTGTCGTAACTGTGAAATTTTAACTTTTGAGTTGTAGAGTTTTTAGTAGTAGAGCTTTTAGTTAAAAATATTGTTGAACAAAAATCGTTAACTGTTTGGTCTATGTTAGGCAATGTCGAGCTTTTAAAAATTTTGAGGGCAATTTTCAATTTTAAAAAATATAAAGAGGTATATTTGAGAAAGGAAAAGAAAAGAGGTTCCTGAATTAAGTGAAACAATTTCGTAAAAGTCTTTTTTGAAAACCTCCAATTTAGAGATTTTTTTTTTAATCTTTTTTCAGCTTCAACTTTTATCAAAAAACACTTTAAAAAATGAGCCAAACAATTACCTTTAGCTTCTAAATTCACAGAAAGTGTTTTTTAGTGTCTTAAAGTTCAACCAAACAAAGTCATACTTACATAATCAGGTAAAAGAATTTTGGGGGGTTAACAGGGGAGTGTGAGTGTAAGGGGGTGACAGGGTAAGGGTGGGAGGTGAGGGGTGACAAGCTAGGGATTGGGAGATGAGGGCTAAGGCGATTGCCGAGGTAGGGGTAGAGGGTTTTGTTGGAAGGGAAGGTGTAACGCCTAGCCCTATCATATAAGACTTTAAATTAGAAATTGCATATCTATTTCACTAGATTGCATATCCTTGGAAAACGTGCCATAGAAAGTTTTCTTATTCATTCAATTTTACTTATTTGAATTGCTTAGAGTAATAATTATATTCTTTTATTTATTAGACTTTACTTCAATTATAATAAATTTATTCTTGATAT
The DNA here is from genome assembly GCA_037974665.1 of Ehretia macrophylla. Taxonomy (NCBI): domain Eukaryota; kingdom Viridiplantae; phylum Streptophyta; class Magnoliopsida; order Boraginales; family Ehretiaceae; genus Ehretia; species Ehretia macrophylla. The sequence continues at coordinate 35,964,496 of CM075768.1, forward strand.
GAAACTCTGCTCAGGAACCTTATCAATATAATTTACAAATAATAAATTAAGTAATAGAATTACATGAAATGATTACATTATTATTATCATCATGTGTATTTATAAAAATTGAATCTAATTACTTTATGAGAAATAATTAGTTATTATTTCATTGTTGTAAATACTTTAATTATGTTTAATCAACTTGCTTAAAATAACTACTTTATTATTTTAATATTTTATTTACAAAAAATTTACCTTATTAACATTTCAATTATTTGAATGCGAAAATGGGGCCAGAAACTAAATGAGTAAATAATTTGTTTAAACCATGTTTAGAGGTTTTACGAGAAATAAATAATCTATTATTTTTCTTATTTGTGATTATCTTTTATCTTACTTGTATTTAGTTGACTTGTGGTTATTAATTGAATTGCTAAATTGCACAAGGTTAACTTGCAAACATGTGTAATTCTAAAATAATCCTTAGAATTCAATCACATTAGTTAAAATTAGGACTACACATTTCATTATATATATGCATATAATAATAGTATTAAAAAAAAAAAGATTCATGATACACACACGCTGTGAAATACCAAGCCACACAAATGAATATCTCAACTACTCTCTTGTACACACCACAAACATAGCCACACAAACTTACCAAATAACTCTGATTTTCACCTCTCACACGCCTCACACATACTTCACCAACAATTAAATAAATAAATAAATAACCTTTCACCTTCCCACTATACCACTACCGTCGGGTAGAGAAGGCATCATGGAAAGAAGAAAATTTGGAAGATCAATAGCAGCCGCGACGAGAAAAAAGGAAAAAGTTCAGATCAAGCAGGGCTTTGACCATGTGAGGGAGACATAACTTTAAGCATTTGAATTTCTTGTTGTGTCTAATTGAAGTTGGGTATGATACGGGCAATTGATCTATGCATAGTATGATGCTTGAATGTTGGTTCGTAGCCTTTGGAGTATTAAAAGAGTTATCTTTTACTTAGATAATTTGGTGTTAACTTGAAGATTAGTAGTAGCCAATGTTTACTATATTGGGGTTACTTGAAGCTTGCATGTTTGTTAAAATGCCTAAGAAAATTTGTGTTGTTATCTAAATTGTTTCCTAAGTGAAGATATGATTTAGACGCTAGAATAACATGAACATTTAGTTCTATGTGTGCATGTGTGTGTTTCTATTGACTGCCAACGCCGGCAGTCTGCTACCCAGCGTCGGCAGCGGCTGTTCAGCGAACTGCAGCCCCGTCGGAGGTGGTTGCAGCCTCTGTGCCTTTTCTTTTGCTCATGCAAATGGTGGTTGCAAGTTAATTTTGTGAATAAAGTGTGTTATTAGCTTGAAGTTAATGAGGTAATTAAAGGAGTTGAATCTAACAGTAAGCTAGTTAGATTAATGTAATTAAAGTAGTTAGAATTGGTTAAGTGTATGAATTATGTGTAAGTTGTTTATGACTAGCTAAACAAGTTTTCAATTTATTGGTGGTTTGGATATTGGATTCATGATCTTTAAGCTAACTTAAGGTAAAGTATGTATAGAATTTACTTGTATGACTTGTAAATTAGTTTAGCTACGTTTAAATGTCACCCAATTAATAAGAGTATGTAATGAACAAGTACTTACTATGGCTAAGAGAACATGTAGTTAGTTAGTAAAGGAATAAATTTAGATAGTCAGGCCCTTTCACATGTTGATAAAAGTCAACTCTTTTAAGTGATCAATTAACTTAGTCACTTTGTCTAGTAAGTGAATGTTTGGACATAAAAGAAAAGTTGAACTTAACATGGTGGTAAACCTGTTCGATAATCAAATAGCTAGGAAGTAAGAACTTGAACAAAGAAAGTGACACTAGCTAAAGACTATCTTTTTATGCTATTTAAATAAGAATAAACACATAGAAGCAACTAACATTACCTCTAGTAAGTAATCTTTAGGTAGTTAGAAATTGTCATTGTTATTATTTGCTATTTATATCTTCTTCTCGGAAGTGTAGTTAATTGAATTATCGAAGGTAATTTATGAGAAGTTCTATAGGGAAGTTTGAAACATTTAATGTTATCTAACCATTGCCTTAGCTAGTATTTGCACTTGTGGTTTTAACTTGCCTTGAGGAATTGTAAAGGATGTAAGAAGGGTTAGATAAAACTGAAATTGGAATAAAGATAATGATTACATCATGTTGGTTGTACTAAGTTGAGAGAAACTAATTGACACTAAGAAGTGACTTAACCTAGAGTAACTTAAAGAGTTGCATCACCCTTCTATGACTAATGTTTATCATTAAGTACTAAAGACAGCTAGTTGTCAAATAGTTCTCAGTTAATCTTATCATTATCAGTTTGATTTGTTTATTTCACAAAAATGATTGTTTGCTCATTATAGCTAGTTGTTGTCTGAACGGTAGAGTTATTTGATTTATTGAAATCTATCTTAATTACTTAATACTATTTTTTTTTAACTACTATGTTCTAATGCTACGTGATTGAGGACAACCTACTTTGTTGTCCTCATTTCTTTGCCTAGTAAAGATAAATGTTGTATGTACTATTTATTTGCTATCTCGTGATCTTGACTTGGGGTTGCGCAACCTTGTCGGACATGGTAGTGTCGAGAAACACGGGCGGCGTCGGGCTTGCCGTGCTCCATCGACTACCATGGTGCCTATTCCCTTTCTCGCTGAGTATACTCCACCTGTTGGGCATATGGTGCTAACTCAGGAGAAAGGATCGTAGGATCGGGATACATCCGGAGTATCCCAACTTTGTGGAGTAAGGGTTTTGCCGGCACTTGCTATAAGATCTTGGCTCGTGGCTCGTGATTGAAGGCAAGAAGATGAACTGTATCCTTTTTAATATGATTGTTACTTATAATTATATTCCTAGTCAAGTGTTGCTAAAGTTGAGTTGTTGTTTGATGTTTGTTATGTTCTATCGCTTGTTCATGACTTGTTTCCTAGTTAATATTTCTGAAGTAGGCGTGTAACTTTATTTCCTTGACTTAGCATTTAGTCTTGCAATTTATTTTATCATTGAGTTTTATTGTTACTTGAGCTACATGATATACTTGTTTCTCTGTCTTGCATGAAAACCTTGTGAAACCTCTCCGGGTATTTGTACACCTCCCTCACTGAGTATACTCATTCCTCTTTTTCTTTAACCATTTCAGGCGAGGCAGGTTCAGTTCCTCCAGAGGAAGAGGAGGCTCGAGAGTCTCCTTGAGTACTTGTCCTATGCTAGACGGAAGTTCTTGTATATATGGTAGCTAACATGTATTCTTTTGAGGCCAGCATGCCTTGTACATATTTGCTAGATGTAATTATGTAACTAAGTTGAAACTCTCCTAGGCTAGCGGTCTATAATATTTTTGGGTGGCATTAAGACTGTTAGCTATCTAAACTAGAACTTTATTAACTATTTTGCTAAGACTAGATAACTAGCGTTAACTTTGGGAATTTAAATGGCCTATGTTACTTGTGAAGTTTGGTATGTCGATTTCTCTATTTACAGGGGTTAGAATGCTTTAAAAAAAGGGGAGATTCTGCCCGTCTCTCCTCGTTTTCTGTGACCTTGGGATTTTGGGTTGGGACTCCGGTCTCGTGAGGGATCGGGGTGTTATAGTTGGTATCAGAGCTTCCTTAGTTAGCTCTCAGCCGGGACAGGGTCCTTGGGCTGTCGGGTAACAAACCTTGAATGTGCGCATGTTGACGAGTCCCGAATAAAGGTGTGTGTTTGTATACGAGGCTTGTGTGTTTTTGAATACAAGTGTGCTCTATGAGTTATAACTGTGTATATATGAAGATTGTATGAAACTTGTATTTATGTGACTAGGTGCGTTTCTAAATGACTCCATGAATAACTATTTACCTCAATTATTAGTAATAATATATGAGTTTGAATTTTGTAAATTAAGTTGTTACAAATAGTAGGATAACTTCTTAATCAGACTAAGTGTTATTTGCCTTTAGTATAGTTAATAAATGTATAGTAGTCTAAAGTAATAATTGTGCATATGAGATAATTGTTTAGCATGTGAAATTCCATCACATATAATATGAGCATCTTATGAGGAGTTTAATATAAATGACATCAATTGCATACATTTATCCCCCTTAAATTAGTAAATAATCTATTCCCTTCTGTAGAGCAAGGATGGAAGAAGGCAAGCTACCGGGGGATGAGGGGTCATCAAGAGAGGAGATAGGTTATCATACCTCTATTGCTGAGCAAGTTCGGGTGCTAGTTCAAGTAGCAGAAACTATGCTGAGAGTGGTACGGGGCCTTGAAATTCAGATTCTGCAACAGTCATTTGGAGGGGTGACTAGGGGAGAAAAGAGGCAACATGACTCCGAAGCAGGGCCAAATCAGACTACTAAGAGGTCTTTTCAGCTTGTGCACTATAGTTATTACAAATGCCAAGGGCATTCTGTTGTAGATTGTTGGAAATGAATGGGACGTTGTACTGGTTGCGGAAGCCACTTGCATCAAGTGAAATATTGTCCGAAATGGGAGACAGGAGTGAGTGGTACTACCCAGGGCAGTGCTGCAGATGGGGCTTCTACCCACAGGGATCTGGCTGTGGTATACTTCGTGGACACGCAGGGAGTACTTCAGGGATTGGGTAAGGATCAAATGAGTTCTTTTATATTAGAATAATTAATGTTGGCATGCATTCATACTAATCTATAAGGCGTTGGAAGCATCCATATACATGATTGGATTCCTACGGAGAGATGGCAGTTGCAGTTGAGCTTCTTGTGGGATATTCTGTTGGCATTTTTATTAGGGGGGAGGGGGGGGGAGGGGGAGGGGGGGAAATTATTTAATATCAGCCGACCTTTAATAGCATCTCCATTAGTAATAACATATGGAAAACTTGGTTGGGCCTCTTATCTGACATTGCACATGGAATTCTTGTGTGGCATTTCTATTTATGGAAGCATGATTAAATGGTGTTCTTTATAGGGACCTTTATTTGGTACCCTTCTTTTGAATTATCTATATGGAATTCTTCGTGGCATTTTTATGAAAATTCTTCATGGATTCTTAATCAATAATTGGAACCAATGATTTTCTTTGAGACCGGGGTTGTGATTCAGATTATTTGTTGCTAATTTCTTGCATTTACTTGAGATTCGGAATTCTAGAATGGGTTTCTTATTCGACTCTATGATCGGGAATTCTTATGTTGAGTTCTTGTTGGTATTATTGGGCAATGTTTGTCTTCAGCGACAATTCTAACTAGGGTTATCATAGTTGATGTGGGGATTTCTTTTAGAGTAAGGAATTGCGAGGACGCAATTCTTTGTAGGGGGGAAGAGTTTAACGCCTAGACCTATCATATAAGACTTTAAATTAGAAATTGCATATCTATTTCACTAGATTGCATATCCTTGGAAAACATGCCATAGAAAGTTTTCTTATTCATTCAATTTTACTTATTTGAATTGCTTAGAGTAATAATTCTATTCTTTTATTTATTAGACTTTACTTCAATTATAATAAATTTATTCTTGATATGAAACTCTGCTCAGGAACCTTATCAATATAATTTACAAATAATAAATTAAGTAATAGAATTACATGAAATGATTACATTATTATTATCATCATGTGTATTTATAAAAATTGAATCTAATTACTTTATGAGAAATAATTAGTTATTATTTCATTGTCGTAAATACTTTAATTATGTTTAATCAACTTGCTTAAAATAACTACTTTATTATTTTAATATTTTATTTACAAAAAATTTACCTTATTAACATTTCAATTATTTGAATGCGAAAACGGGGCCATAAACTAAATGAGTAAATAATTTGTTTAAACCATGTTTAGAGGTTTTACGAGAAATAAATAATCTATTATTTTTCTTATTTGTGATTATCTTTTATCTTCCTTGTATTTAGTTGACTTGTGGTTATTAATTGAATTGCTAAATTGCACAAGGTTAACTTGCAAACATGTGTAATTCTAAATAATCCTTAGAATTCAATCACATTAGTTAAAATTAGGACTACACATTTCATTATATATGTGACGCCCGAGAATTTTATCACACATATTTTAAATAACTGTTGCATAAGCTACTTGTACATTTTACGTGCATTTCTTGTCTTCTTTAATTGTTTATTTCTGAGGCACTATTCATAAGAAAATTACTATCTCGGATATGCGATTTAATATTTTTTCTAGGTCATATGATACATAATAGGAATCGGGAAATTTTTATTTTGGACTTTTGAGCTCAGGAGCATACAATTAGAAAATGTTTCTCGCATCATTTGAATAGTGCTACGTACGTAACAAGCTTAGTATGAATTAGTTAGCATTTAATTAGAGTTTAAGCTCATTTGACTCAACATTTGAGAAATTTGACTTAGTATAATTTAGAATAAATAAATTATATACACATTATATCACACATACATGCATATTATTACTCAACAAAGCAAAAAAATAATAAAATTACCCCCCCCCCCCCAAACCCGACAGCCTATAGGAAGAAAAAGAGAGGGATTTCTTCATCCAACCTTGCAATCTTGGTCTCTTGGCATGCCATGGAAGATCTTTAGTACACTTGGGAGCTTCAACAACTTGTCTTCATCTTCTAATTTGTGAGGGAAATGCATCTTTTTCTTGATTTTAAGTTGTTGAAAATATGTTGAATTTTTTTGTATTGTTGAATATTGCTATATTGCTTGCTATGGGTGTTTGATACATGTTATTTGGAGCCTCAAGAACTAACTTATATAGCTTGTTAGCAAATTTTATGGTAGAATACATAGATTGATTGAAAGAGATGATGAATAGTGAAATCCAAAAATTTAGGATTTTTTAAAAATATAATTTGTTAATTAGATTGAATTGAGGCTTCCTTTAGGTGCTTTAGACATTAGTGAAACAAGACAAAGACTCACGTGAGGTTGAATTGCCCGAAAATGAGTTAAAATGCAAAATTTGTTAACTTTAAAAAAGGGATTCTTCACATAATGCAATTCGGGCACGTTTGAGCTTTAGATTAGGTATCCTTGGGGGCATGGAAGCACTTATGGTGCTTTCGTTGCGTCAAATTGGGGTCCGGATAGGGTAGTCGTAGTTAAAACTCACTCGGGGCCTTTCCGAGCTTTTGCCTCCAAAGCGGGTTTTTATGGCTTTAATAGGTGTCATTTGATATCCTTAGGGATGTAGTATGGTGGGTTTATAGAATCGGAGTTTTGAATTTCGTATGGAAGTAGAATTGCCTAGTTGAAAAATGGGACTTTGGAACAAAGGTTTGAATTTGTCATGTTTGAATAGCTAGATGACCTTAGACGTGTTAGGAAGCCTCTAAAATGTATTTATGACGTGGTTTGGTTAATCGAATTAGGTAATTGTAGTTCAAATCACTTAAGGAGCTTTTTGGTGTTTTGTGTAATCATGCTTGGAAATGTGAGTTCATGGCATTTAGGTGTATCAAAATGTGGCTAAATGGGATTGGTAAAGTTAGATTTGAAGTTTCATATCGTACGCGAAGTTTAGAACGTACATGTAAGGTTAATTGTAAGTGATAGTTGTCTATTATATGTTAAATGTAATTAACTTTAGTTGATCCTATTAGTGATATGTTAGAATCTTAGCTTGAAGTATAGTTATTTTACTAAAATGATTTGTTAGTTATTAAATAGTCGATAGTTAACTTTTCTATTAATTGATAAATGCATTTCTTTCCCTATATGCTAATAAGAGTGTCATTTTAACATGTCTTGTAATTTAAAGTAGTTAGTGCGTATTAAATGATCTTAAAGCATGAAAGTAATTCGTTAGTTGATCTTCGTTAATGTTTAAAGGTAACTATTTAGTTGATTGGTTAGTTAGAGTTCTTCTTCCATTTAATTGAGTTAAGCATGTTATCTAGTTCATATGCATATTGATTGAATAATGAAGTGTTGAATGCCATGGAATATTTACAATAGCTTGATTCTTGAACATGAATGTGAATAATGTGGTTGAGTTATCTTTAAGTTGCATGGTATTGTTGTGTTTAGGTAGTAGTCTTGAATGATATTTGGAAGGTGTTGATGCTTTGGAGTTGAATTGGAGGGGTTATGGGCTAGACTTTTACAGGTTTGGTTTATTAAAGGTGAGGGTGTCTTCATCTCTTCCATGCATTTTAACTTATTTTATTGTTTCTAAGTTATATTACTTGGTAATTGATAAAAATTATATGTATTATTTTACTTGTTATCTTGTGTCTTCTCGTGTTATCGTGACTAATTGCGAGGGCGGTCTACTTTGTCGTCCCTCTTGTGTGTTATTTGATCATCTTGATTCTCATGATCTTGACTCAGGGTTGCGCAACCTTTTCGGACATGGTAGCGTCGAGAAACACGGGCGGCGTTGGGCTTGCCGTTCTCCCTCGACTACCATGGTGCCTATTCCCTTCTCGCTGAGGCATACTCTACTACCCCAGAGGTGTGGTTTACCTGCTGGGCATGGACCTACCTCAGGAGAAAGGGTCGTAGGATCAGGATACATCCGGAGTATCCCAACTTGTTAGAGTAAGGGTTTGCCGGCAATTGCGTGAAGTTCGTGGTTCGTAGCTCATGATTGAAGACAAAGTGGAACCGTATCCTTTTTAATGTGGTTAACTACTACTTGCTATTTGATCTTGTTGTTACATATATATATATATATATATAATTTCTTGTATCTGCATATCATTTTGCACGCCCCGGTATGTTGCATCACCTCCTTCACTGGGCAACATTGTTGCTCACTCGTCATTTAAACATGTTTCAGGAGAAGTTGAGGAGAATCCCCGGCCGATGGCAGTAGAGGAAGAAGAAGAAGTATACGTAGATCAAAATCTTTGATTCCTGTGTGATAATGTTGATAATGTGTGTAGTTTGTTTGAAGTTGTTGGTTGTTGTGCTTTTGAGACCTTGTGGTCTTATGTATAATTGATGAATATAGTATCTTGTAATCTTATGTGATGGATGACTAAGTTAGATGGCATGTGATAATGAATCCTAGTTTACTTTTCTTATTGCATGCTTAGGTGTTTGTTAACTTGATAAGAAACCTTGGTTATAGTCATATCCAACTACTTATAGTTAAAATTAATTTTGTCTTGCATGCTTGTGTGCTATAAGTAGATTTTGTTGTTCCAAGGCTCGGATGGCCTTGAGGAGCTGGTTGACCTTATGAATCTTGAAAGGTAGGTTGTATGAATGGTTGATTGTGATTCAGGACTTGTATGTGACTGTTGGCAGGTTTCTAGATAGACCTATATATAGGTGAAACTCCGTCCGTTTTTCCTAAAATTTTGTGCCCGTGTTTGGATTTGGGTTGAGTATAGTTTGGCTAATAGAAGTTCCGGTTCTGTGAGGGATTGGGGTGTTACAATATATATGCATATAATAATAGTATTAAAAAAAAAAGATTCATGACACACATGCGGTGAAATACCAAGCCACACAAATGAATATCTCAACTACTCTCTTGTACACACCACAAACATAGCCACGCAAACTTACCAAATAACTCTGATTTTCACCTCTCACACACCTCACACACACTTCACCAACAATTAAATAAATAAATAAATAACCTTCCACCTTCCCACTATACCACTATACCACTACCGTCGGGTAAAGAAGGCATCAGGGAAAGAAGAAAATTTGGAAGATCAATAGCAGCCGCGGCGAGAGAAAAGGAAAAAGTTCAGATCAGGCAGGGCTTTGACCATGTGAGGGAGACATAACTTTAAGCATTTGAATTTCTTGTTGTGTCTAATTGAAGTTGGATATGATACGGGCAATTGATCTATGCATAGTATGATGCTTGAATGTTGGTTCGTAGCCTTTGGAGTATTAAAAGAGTTATCTTTTACTTAGATAATTTGGTGTTAACTTGAAAATTAGTAGTAGCCAATGTTTACTATATTGGGGTTACTTGAAGCTTGCATGTTTGTTAAAATGCCTAAGAAAATTTGTGTTGTTATCTAAATTGTTTCCTAAGTGAAGATATGATTTAGACGCTAGAATAACATGAACATTTAGTTCTATGTGTGCATGTGTGTGTTTCTGTTGACTGCCAACGCCGGCAGTCTGCTACTTAACGCCGACAACGGCTGTTAAGCGAACTGCAGCCCCGTCGGAGGTGGTTGCAGCCTCTATGCCTTTTCTTTTGCTCATGCAAATGGTGGTTGCAAGTTAATTTTGTGAATAAAGTGTGTTATTAGCTTGAAGTTAATGAGGTAATTAAAGGAGTTCAATCTAATAGTAAGCTAGTTAGATTAATGTAATTAAAATAGTTAGAATTGGTTAAGTGTATGAATTATGTGTAAGTTGTTCATGACTAGCTAAACAAGTTTTCAATTTATTGGTGGTTTGGATATTGGATTCATGATCTTTAAGCTAACTTAAGGTAAAGTATGTATAGAATTTACTTGTATGACTTGTAAATTAGTTTAGCTACGTTTAAATGTCACCCAATTAATAAGAGTATGTAATGAACAAGTACTTACTATGGCTAAGAGAACATGTAGTTAGTTAGTAAAGGAATAAATTTAGATAGTTAGGCCCTTTCACATGTTGATAAAAGTCAACTCTTTTAAGTGATCAATTAACTTAGTCACTTTGTCTAGTAAGTGAATGTTTGGACATAAGAGAAAAGTTGAACTTAACATGGTGGTAAACCTGTTCGATAAGCAAATAGCTAGGAAGTAAGAACTTGAACAAAGAAAGTGACACTAGCTAAAGACTATCTTTTTATGCTATTTAAATAAGAATAAACACATAGAAGCAACTAACATTACCTCTAGTAAGTAATCTTTAGGTAGTTAGAAATTGACATTGTTATTATTTGCTATTTATGAGAAGTTCTACATGGAAGTTTGAAACATTTAATGTTATCTAACCATTGCCTTAGCTAGTATTTGCACTTGTGGTTTTAACTTGCCTTGAGGAATTGTAAAGGATGTTTGAAGGGTTAGATAGAACTGAAATTGGTATAAAGATAATGATTGCATCATGTTGGTTGTACTAAGTTGAGAGAAACTAATTGGCACTAAGAAGAGACTTAACCTAGAGTAACTTAAAGAGTTGCATCACCCTTCTATGACTAATGTTTATCATTAAGTACTAAAGACAACTAGTTGTCAAATAGTTCTCAGTTAATCTTATCATTATCAGTTTGATTTGTATTTCACAAAAATGATTGTTTGCTTATTATAGCTAGTTGTTGTCTGAACGGTAGAGTTATTTGATTTATTGAAATCTATCTTAATTACTTAATACTATTTTTTTTAACTACTATGTTCTAATGCTACGTGATTGAGGACAACCTACTTTGTTGTCCTCATTTCTTTGCCTAGTAAAGATAAATGTTGTATGTACTATTTATTTGCTATCTCGTGATCTTGACTTGGGGTTGCGCAACCTTGTCGGACATGGTAGTGTCGAGAAACACGGGCGGCGTCGGGCTTGCCGTGCTCCCTCGACTACCATGGTGCCTATTCCCTTTTTCACTGAGTATACTCCACCTGCTGGGCATATGGTGCTACATCAGGAGAAAAGATCGTAGGATCGGGATACATCTGGAGTATCCCAACTTTGTGGAGTAAGGGTTTTGCCGGCACTTGCTTGAAGATCTTGGCTCGTGGCTCGTGATTGAAGGCAAGAAAATGAACCGTATCCTTTTTAATATGATTGTTACTTATAATTGTATTCCTAGTCAAGTTTGCTAAAGTTGAGTTGTTGTTTGATGTTTGTTATGTTCTATCGCTTGTTAGCTATCTAAACTAGAACTTTATTAACTATTTTGCTAAGACTAGATAACTAGCGTTAACTTTGGGAATTTAAATGGCCTATGTTACTTGTGAAGTTTGGTATGTCGATTTCTCTATTTACAGGTGTTAGAATGCCTTAAAAACAGGGGAGATTCTGCCCATCTCTCCTCGTTTTCTGTGACCTCGGGATTTTGGGTTGGGACTTCGGTCTCGTGAGGAATTGGGGTGTTACAGAAGGACCAGCGTGAATTAAGAACAGATAGAAAATTAGAAAAAGAGTGAAAAAAAAAAAAAAAACCTTAAGGATGTAAGCATTTTGGGTTTAACGAGTAGGGGCTTCGGAGTTTAGCAAACTTCATTTGAAATTTTCCAATGACAATTTTACCCTTCAAATTTGGTGTTTTCTGATAGTTTTTAATGTGGATTAAATGGTAAGGATCGGACCAATTTCGCCATTTTTTTAGTATTTGAGTCTGATTGTGATACTTTTGTAATATTGGGACTAAATTGAAAAAACGAGCCACCATTGGGGATGTTTATGAAATTTGCCCTGGTGAAAAAGGTGAAGGTGTGAGAAAGAGGGGGTTGATCTATTTTTCTTCAACAACACTATAATATATGATCGTACAATCATGAATAATTTTCTTTTTAGTATGGAATATTTAATTTTTTGAATAAATTTAAATAAATTTTTTAAAAACATTTTGGGACTTGTAGGGGTTGCAGATACATCCTCTCCCACTACATCAATTTTCTTTGATAGATAACCATTTTTTGAGTAAAAGGCACGTTAACATACTCATATGTAGTGCATATATGATTCCCATGTGTTTCAAGATAACTAAATAATTTCTTTGCGGTTTGAGAGTTGTACGACTAATTTTTCAATTTGAAATACCATGAAAACACAAAGGATATACATAACTGAAATTAATAGTTACTTTTAATACTATAATAATTATTGTTTAGACCGTTAATTATAATATTCTTACTGTTAATAATTAATGATGACGATGTATTACATGATCTACCATGTAAAACATCTTACAGCCGTAACAATAACTCTCTTCTGTAGGTAGATTTAAAATGCTACAACCACTATAAGATTTAGCTTTGGCACTATAGAGTGACATTAATTTTCCATGGTTAAAACTGTTACACACTATTTCAAAGTTTTGGCCCATGAAAAGAATGTAGGACTCATGCCAACAGTTAAAAAGAAAAAATTCACTAAAGCCTAAGTTAAACTGTTGCACACAATTTTACTTCCTCGAACATAATTTGCAGATCTTGGTAAGCGGTGACCAAGAAGATTGTGAACAGGGCGGATGTATAGTTGGGTTAGCGAGGGTTACAATTCTTATTGACCTAAAAGAATGTTAAAAATCTTATTGATTTTTTTAAAAAAAATTAAAATATCTATATAGTTTTAGGTTAAAAAAACTAATTAGTCTTCACTAAAAAAAATATGCTTATATAATTAAAAAATTATATATTTAACCCAAACTAAGAAGAATTTCTAGAACCGTCCTCGATTGTGAAGTGTGTTGGTGGACTAATCTAACAAATCTCTGCTATTGCTATGCCAGGAAACAGAGGAGTAAGGACTCAGGCAGAGCCAAGCCCCCAACCATTGGATGAATGGGATTATGACAAAGTTCGATGTTGAGGTATGGTCTTTGCTACTACATCATTGTGTAGATAGAATTCCATTTATTTATTCTTTTGGTCAAGCTTTGCCTCCATTTTGACCAAAATTGAAGCTTTACTAATATTTTCAGTATGCCAACTTCAACAGTTTTTCTTTTTTTTACATTGATAGGATTTGGAATATTTTCTTACAGTTAGAGATTTTCTAATTCAATTTTACTCTAACAGTTTTTTTATTTTTAATCATTTTATTTTTTAATTTTTGGGAATCCCCATTTTAATCTAGAGCTTCACCATTTTAGAGATTTTAGCCATGTGAATATTAGAATGAGATAGGAGATGGAAAAGGGGATGAGTTCAACTCACCTAAATTAGGGTGAGCTAAACATCAATATGAAGATCGCCTATGTTTAGACGATAAAATATGAGAGTTGTTGGAGTTGTTTAGAACCAAAAATAATTCTACATTTAAGGAATTAAAAATTTAGGAGATGTTGGAGTTGGCCTTAAGATCGCATCTTGCACTAGAACTTGTATTGGTGCAAAAAATATTTCCATTTACAAATATCTTCTTATACTTTTACCTTTATGCATATAGCAGTTAGTCTTTCGTATGAATTGCTTAATGATGCAGAGTCAATTTTTAAAGCAATCACATTTCAAATTTTGTTATCAATTGAAAAGCTAAACCTATCTTGAAAGACATCAAATTGATTGTTGCTAAGTATCCTTTCTCAAGGAACTGCAAATAGAATTGCAGAGTGGAATTGCAAATTAAAGTGCTAAGCTCAATCTTCTTATTAAACCTCATCCCATAGTTGAGATGGTACAATAAATACAGTATAATCGTTACATAGACCAGCGGCAAGATAGAAAAAAAAAAATAAATAAATAACTTACAGAGGAAAAAAAAAAAAGCTCACAGAGAAAAAGAAAGGGAAACCAAAAGTGCTAATATAAAAATAAAAATTTGGGCTCTACTACTCAGCTGACCAAGTCATAATTTTCAGTCCCAGCAAAAGCATCCTTTGAATCATAACATCAAAACATTGTAACGTTTCCTTTCTGAAGGTAGAGAAAAGTTTACTGATTATGCAACTGCACGAAAAACTCTTCCAACAATCTAAATCAATGTCAATCTGTCAAAAGAGAAATAGACTCCACACAAATAAACTGACATCAATCTAGATCGATGAAATAACAACCTGAACTTCACAGGATGGTGTAGCTGGGTTCGACACAGCTGGGGCTCCTAAGCTCACAAACTTGGTAAACTGGCATACCAATATCATTGTAAGAACATAGCGGAGGGTTTGGCTTGGCCTCATCTTTTTTCTCATCAGTGGGTTTCTTCTCATCTGCTGCACTAACGTTTACCAGATCAGCATAGCCCACTTTCTTTCTTAACTTATTTGTTAGTGCCACTGGATCAATTCCTTCACCAATCACCTCTATTTTATTCTTGTCTTCTCCCTGTAAAGCTGCTGATATAATACCTGGAGAAAATGGACGCATAAAATGTGTTGAATATATATTCTTTATAGCCTTTCATACAATTTGAGCTAAAAGTAATGCATTTGAAATTTTTCATTGGTTGAAATCAAGAATTTTAATATGCTTAACCGGAAGAAAATAAGATACAGAAGGGGAGAATGGTAAAGTGTGCTTGCAATGCGTTTTTATTGTGAAATTAGCCTCTAGTAAAATATAAAATAATGACTGCATATAATAAATTTTAAATTAAGTTAACCCTTTTCTTAGGCCCTTGTCCCACGCATAGCGGGAGCTTCGGGGAAAGAAAATAAGACACATAAACTATCTTACCAGATTGACAAATGGCAATCTGCAGGGTTTTCTTGCGAGATTTATGATCATTTAAGCACACCTTAATGACGATCTTTTTCTGAATTTCAAAATTAACAGTAAAGAAATCATGTTAGCGAATATATTTTACCTTGAAGAATAAAATTTTCACTTCTAGACGAATAATTAAAACTATACCTTCTGTCGAGGTCGGAAACCTCACAGCTGAGTTGGATAGCTATGCTCGCCAAGCTGAACTTTCAGGTCGGGCTCCGAGTTGAACTTTCAGGTCAGGCACTCAACCTGCACAAGGAAAAAGAAGGAAAAGGCGGGGTGATGACCCGGATTTTCCCCTCGGGCGTGCGAATGATTAGTATGTCCGAATTGACAAGGTAGCTGAATGTATTTAATGACGAGTTACCTTTGAAATGAAGGGGTGGAGCTCTATTTATACTAAATTCGGACCTGACAGCATTTAATGCGGTGCAACTTTATGTCCCATCAAGACTTTATATCCCATCAGGGCAGCTAGCACTGAGGTTGGGGTTTTCCGGGGTCGGGGTGAAGTTGGATCAGTCATCTAGGTTGGGCATTAGTTGAGTATGTTCGGCTCGGCTCGGATTAGCCCGTCTCAGCTCGGTGTGGGCATCTTTCTTCAGCTCGGGATCCCTCTCATCAATCCTCTCCCCCAAGTCAAGATCGTGAGGGTGGGATCTAGAGTTGGGAGTTGTCCCTAAGCTGGAGGTGCCCGACCCCGGTAGAGTGGGGATGGCCACGTCAACGATGTATACCATTCAGATGGTTGACACGTCACCTGGCAATTATGACGAGACGCGACGTTTGGGATTCCCGAGGCGGTTACTGGAGTCGCCTATAAATAGGGCTTTGACATCCGAGATTCATTTCACACTTTGCATACGAAGTTTAGAGCTTTCAGGTCGGATACCAGAGTGGTCGGATAATTTTAGCTCAGCAAATATCTTCTCGGGATATTCAGCTCGGAATCCACCAGCTCGGAGCCAACTAGGTCGGGTCAGCTTTCATATCTAGAGATGTAGGTACGTCCCGACTCCCTTTAGTTGTTCCTGTACATATATTTACAATTTGTAGACAGGATGGGGAGGTCGGATTCGGAAGATTCCCAAGCGATAGAGGTGAGGTCCTATGGTGGGGACGAGAGTTCGTCGAGCTCGGGGTCCTCTTCGGACAGGGGCCGAGGTGGCAACAGCACCGATAAGTCTCCGGTGTCGGTTCGGCGATCCGAGTCCAGGGGGAACAAGGATGATTGCCAAGTGACCGAGGTCAGGCAAGTGAGGGAAGAGGCCGATGTGGATCCTTTAGCCGACTTGGGAGACTTGGGAGATAGGGAAGATGTAGAGCCCTTGAACCGGTTGGAGGGAGTTGAGATACCGGAGGAGTACCTGGCTGGAGCTTCCATGGTAGAGCCAATCGAGGCGACCCCAGTCAGGGCGGTCCGTCCCCGAATCTCGGCTACGGCCAGTGTTTCTTCCACTAGGGGAAAGAGGATCGAGTAGCTATTCGCCTGCTGCAATCGTGAATGCTATTCTACGGTGCAAATGGCTAACGCCAGGCTGAGGAACTGGTCAGTGGACCGACACCACAAGTTGAAGGTTCCAGGTCGGCACGAATCGGTGTGCTATCCTCTGCCCGACCATTTCACCATCTATGATCTTGCGCTCAATGTTATCCAGCTTCTACTTCCCAGCTTCTTTGTTAACATCTTGAACCACTTTGAGCTTAGCCCAGGTCAGATGTCACCGAATGGTTGGGCCATCGTGGTGGCGTTCTATGTGTTCTGCCTTGAGAAGGAAGTGGAGCCGACCCTGTGTCGGTTTAGGCATTTCTTTGTATGCAAGCCCAATCCGAAGCAGCCAGAGTGGTTCCATTTCGCAGCTCGGGTCGGCAACTCCGTATTCACCAAGTAGCATTCTTCCAACAAGGGTTGGCATAACAATTATTATTGGGTGGAGCCGGTTGTGAATTCTGGCTACAGGTCGGACTGGAATCCGAGTTTGAGGAAGAATGTCAATGACAATCCCAAACTTTCGATTGAGGAACTTGGGGAAGTCGCAGTGTTGAGGCCCGCACCGGGGACGTTGATAAACATTGATAGTATACTTAAATGGAACCAAATCTGGAAGTCCAGGTTATTTGGTAAGGAGCCCGGCCTCTTGAAAGACCATCCCCACCTACTTCCCCAGGCCGAAGGGGACGCCGGGTCCAGGGCACCAAAGGGTCAGTTTGCAAGATCAGCGCCCAACCTCCCTATTATCCTGACCGCCATTGCCTCCTTAAGTCGGCTTTCGGCTATCTCTCACTTTCTTCTTCTACTCTTTCGCAGGTATGGCAGATACGAGAAGGCTCACATACGCCTAGATGAAAAAGAAGAACGAGGCCAGCAGTGAGGTTTCAGCTCGATCCGGCTTGGGCCCCGCCGCTCAAGGGCAAAAGCAGTGGCCCAGCGGCCAAGTGCGGGAGGTCGGCACTGAGGTTTCCTCGAAGGGGACATCGGGGTCTCCACTGCCCAAGAGGTCGGGCTCGGGAGTAGCGATCCCAGAGCGTTCAGCATCCGTCCCGACAGTAAAAAACGGCCTCGGGCCGAATACTCTGGGAAAGGCAAGGCCACAGAGGTGAGCCTTCCCAACAGAGACTTCGTGGAGGCGGCCAAGGCGGCTCGCGACCCTAAGCTGGCGATGGTCCCGGCGGAGCAGCTTTCGCTCGACCTGAGGACAGCCATAGTCACGGTAAGTCTTATCAGATTGTTGCCATGGTTATGTTCTTTAGCCTGGCTGACTGTTTTGTTCTCTTTCATGCAGGTCGAGTCATACCTCCTTTTAGCTCCTGGCTTTCTTGCCAAGGCCCAAGCTCACTGCGTCGAGCTCGAGCAGCGATACGTAGATACCCGAGCCGAGCTCGAGGCTCTGAGGGAGGAGGCCGCCCAAAGGGGTAAGGAGGATACGACGGAGATCGATCGACTGAAGAAGGAGCTTCAAGCAGAAAAGTCCCGACGCGAAGCCGCGGCCAAGGACATTGAGCGCTACAAGTCGGAGAGGCGTGAAGCCGAAACGAAGCTCCGGGAGCTGGTAGACCGGGTTGGCCTCTAGGGAGAGAAAGCCGTGAAAGCTTTCAAGTCCAGTGACGCGGCTGTGGACTGGTTGGCCACGGAATGTGGGGCAATGGCCAAGTACGCCGAGCTGGAGCATTACTTCCGGGGTCAAGTCGCAGCTCGGGAGAGAACGAAGACTTTCTTTCTTGCCACCAAGAATGATTACATCGAAATCTTGGAGGCTTCCCCGCTGGAGTTCTGGGAAATTCCTGAGCTTCCGACCTACCTGACGTCGCAAACCAAGGAGGTAATCGAATTCGTCCAGAAAGGCATGGACCAGGTCAGAGACGAAGCCGAAGCTACCACATCTACCGCTCCGAAGTAAATTGTTGTAATCGCCCGGGTCGGGCTTTTATAATTTCGACCAGGTTGGGCTCTTTGTAATTGTTTTTCAATTATAATGAAATGAACATTTTGCGTTTTATTAGAGTTCGTACTTGTTTAACTTTCTCTTCGCAAATTTTTCTTAAGTAAGTGGGGTCGGGCCAATATGATGGACCTTTCAAACTTAAGTATAAAGAACCGAGCTGGAAGTGATTAATGAATTTTCATCCTAATCCGAGCTGGTTAAATGGGCAACTATATAATCATCGCCGACCTGGACTCGTCAGTCCGACTAGAATTGGTCAAACTATCGTTGACAAATGTTGAGCTCGAGTTTAGACCCAAACTAACTTACCGACCCGAAGCCGGACTACACCAAGTTGGATCTTAATCCGAACTGGCGAAGTTAATCAAATTGGTATTGATTATACCCGAGCTGGAACCTAGTCCGAGCTGGTTTACTTAGATCATTTAGCTCGTAATTAAGCGTGACCACCGTGTTAATCCGAGTCGGGAGTAGCTCAATAGCTGAGGCGCTCAGGCCCAGGTCGGGCGTTGCACTGGTTTACAAAATATGCTGGTATTGAAATTGTACATGAAGTACTTGGGCTCAGGGGCCGATTACAAGCAATGCTTCGACTCGAGGCCTTAGCGGAGATTTTAGCTCGGTGGCTATTACAAAAGATTCCGGCTCGGGGCCGCTAAACAAAATATCTCTTCAGGTGCTCCGCGTGCCATGCATTCTTCAATTGCTTCCCGTATCTGTCGCGGAGGTAAAAGGTCCCAGGTCGGACTTCTTTCATGACTTCGTACGGTCCTTCCCAGATCGGAGAGAGTTTGTTGCTCGAATGCGGCAAAAAGATAGATTTTCTGAGGACGAGGTCGCCAATCTTAAAAGGTTTAGGCTTGACCTGTTTGGCGAAGACTCTTTGCATGGCAGCTTTGCTGGCTAGCATCCTGATTTGAGCTTTAGCTCAGAGCAATTCAGCGAGGTCGAGCTCTTCACGGATCAATTGCCCATTTATTTCTGGATCATAGTGGAAGGTTCTACTGATCGAAGACCCGATCTCCACTGGCAGCACTGCTTGAGTACCGAAGGTCAGCTCGAAGGGCGATTCTCCCGTTGCCGAGCTGGTGGTGGTCCACTGAGCCCATAGCACCTCGGGAAGAATCGATGCCCACTGGCCCTCCGCTTCCTCTAGCTTGGTTTTCAGGCTCTGCAAAATGATTTGGTTAGTTCTTTCGACTTGGCCATTACTTTGAGGGTGGGCAATAGATGAGAATCTGAGATCGATCCCGATCTCAGCACATTTGCCTCGGAAGTATACACTATCGAATTGCTTGTCGTGATCAGTAACAATGATTTTCGGCACCCCAAATCGACAAATGATGTTTTTCCATACAAAATCCCAAGCCGCCTTTTCTGTTATCCTAGCAACACCTTCAGCCTCGGACCATTTGGTGAAGTAGTCTACTGCTACGAATGCATGCTTCTTTTGGCCAACGCCGGTTAGTAATGGGCCGATGATGTCCAGACCCCACTGATAGAATGGCCATGGGCTTATCATCACCGTGAGGTCTACTGCTGGTTTTCTCTGTATATTGGCGAACCTTTGGCATGTGTTGCACTTTTTTACATACTCTTTGGCATCTTGTTCTAAGGTTGGCCAGAAATAGCTTTGTCTTAATGCCTTCCGAGCCAGAGCTTTGCCTCCCAAGTGGTTTCCACATACCCCTTCATGGATCTCCCGAAGTACATAGTTTCCCTCTTCTGGCCCGACACATTTCAAGAGAGGCCAAGTATAGGCTCTCTTGTAGAGTTGCCCACCAATTATGACAAACCTTGAGTCCTGCTTCATAAGTTTCCGAGCTACTTTCTCATCTTCCGGGGTTATACCCCCCTCCAAGTAGTCCACGATTGGTTTGGTCCAATCTAGGCTTAAATTGAGCTCGGTCATGGCTTGCATCCCCAACTGGATACTTGGTTTAGCCACTTCCTCTACATGGACTAGTGCAGGTCGGCTCTCGCCCAAGGCCAACCTGGACAGAGCGTCAGCCTTCACATTCTCCTTCCTCGAAATTTGCTGTATCGTGAACCTCTTGAGCCCTGAGGTCAAATCTTTGACCTTGTTGAGGTAGGCCAGCATGACATTTTCCTTGGCTTCGAACTCTCCCGATATCTGACTAGAAACCAGTTGAGAGTCGGTGCTCAGGTCAACTGTAACGCCCCGATCCCTCACGAGACCGGAGGCTCTAATAACCAAGCTATTCTCAACCCAATCCCAACCCGGTCTCAATATTTTAGGGAAAAACGGACAGAGTCTCCCCTGTACCGTGGACATTCTGAAAACCTGTAAACACTCAAGAAAGTCACAATACAATAAGTCAAGCTTTTATAACTAAAGTTCAAAGGTTCATGGCCATCCGAGCCTTGAGGCATACAATAGTTTAGATTCATACAAGCATGCAACCAACTTGAATTCTTCATAAAACCGCTTATCATGCCATTCTATGATAACTTTCAAACATACTTAGACGTTGAACCAACATGTATCAAAACAATCACACCCAAGCATGCAAAGCAACTAGAAATAGAAATATAAGTGATTACAAGCCATAGAATTACCACTGCTACTACAGTCATCTGGCTTCCAACTTACATATTACACAAATACATATATGAGCCTTAAGGCCCCAAAATAGATTATAACATAGAACAACAAATTCTTCACATAGCAACTAGAAAGCACATCCACCTCAGACAACAATCACACAGCAACTAAGGCAACTCCTTCAACTGCACCACTTGAAACATGTTAGCGAGGTATGAGCAACCACTGTTGCCCAGTGAGGGATAAGGTCCCGGGGCGTGCAATGCAACAGGTAAAACAGTTAAACAACAATAACAAATTAAATAATTTAAGAAGTAACAATAGCTTAATACCCACACATTAAAAAGGATACATTTCACATAACCCCAATTCTCCAATCTTCACTCAGTCTTCACTCACGATCCACAAACCACGATCACGATCATGATAAGCCGGCATCCCAAACACCAAAGGGTACTCCGGATGTACCCAATCCTACGACCCAACACCCCCTGGCAATCTCCGGACCAGGCGAGTGAGGGAATAGGGTACGGAGCTAGAGCAACCAACCCTGGCAAGCCCGCTGCCGCCCAGAGAGGCCCATCGCATCCGCCCCGACGATAAGGTTGCGCAACCCTTGACTCGATAACACAGGAAGCAATAATAATAACAATATAACAAAATAAGCCGATATACAAACAAGGAGGACAACAAAAGAGGTTGTCCTCGAGCACACACATCATCAATCACGCCATACGATGAAATATGATACATTCATTAGTCTATAATTGCTAAACTAATCCAACTAAAACACTTAAATCACTTAGTATCGAATATTTAGCATATAACAGGATAAGACACATAGAATGCACATAGAAATGATCCCTCACCTTTTAAGAAGTCAAACTTGCGCGAATTAAGCCAAGATTTCCTCAATATTCTCCAAAAGCATCAATTCCCTTCAGTTATCACTACCTAATACAATCAACTATATGTATAAGAAGTGGTTTCTTATTGTCAACTAAAGCTAGTTCATAAAGCCATTAAGTTTATCCAACTCTATTTGATTCCCTTTAATTCACATAACTAACAATATATTTCATGGTTTAACAATCATTCTAATCAATATTTGAACAATACATAAACTCAAGTGATCACATATGCAACACTCTTTAATTTCCAAGTATCAAACAAAGACAATAGCATAATAAATAACATATACATAGCCATGATAATTCATATAAGTAGAAACAATATATAACATCTAACCAATAAGTTATATAAGCGTATCTTTACACATATAATACAATTAATAAGCAATATAAACATGTTTACTCAATCTTTAACTAGTATCGATATAACTTAACTCACAACTTCTCCGAATAGATGAACTTGTTACATAAGTACATTTAAACATTTATCCAATCAATCAAGAATCAACTAACAACAATTATTACCATGGTTCATTACTAGTTCCTTTAGTCTATTCTAAATTCATACTCAACCAAAGCCATGTAAACCAAGCAACTTAATTCACGAGACTTCACTACTATAATACGTACACTACACAAAGGCATATAAACATTTAATTACTCAATTATAAAGCAATTATCATGAAATTAATTATGCGAACACAAAGGGGTCAATATTATACTTTTCACAAAACTTAACCAAAAGCTCACACATACCTTAGAATAGCATTTAGACACTCTGTCACGCCCCGACCCAACCCCCAAGCTAAAGGTTAAGTCCGGACCCGACGCACGGACAGAGTCTCCCCTGTACCGTGGACATTCTAAAAACCTGTAAACACTCAAACAAAGTCCCAACAATACAATACAAGCTTTTCTTAATTAAACATCAAAGTTCTAAGGCCATCCGAGCCTTATAGTACACAATAGTTCCAAAACACACAAGCATGCGAGAACTTATTATCAACATAGTTTTATAATCATGACATTCTAGGAAATCAATTGAACATAATTGAAAGATCAAACATTTCTACTTTAAGCCATTCACTCCCAAGCAATCAAAGCGAATAGAAGTAGATCATAAGTTATTACAGTACATAGGCTTTCAAAGCTACACCACAACCAACTAGTCTTCAACTTATACAACAAGCATATACATAGCCCTTAGGCTACAAAATAGTACATAAGATAATCAGATGAATCTTCCACATAGCAACAAATTCATTAACCACCTCAAGCTATCAAGCACGGCAACTAAGGTAAAGGATCAATCTGAACTTCTTCTTCCTCAACTAACTCAACAAGCTGGGGATCACCCTCAGCGTCTCCACTACGCGTAGGAACACCTAGGAGGCTTGAAGACACCCTAATCCACTTGCTCAAGGCTTGGGAGGGCTTGGATTGAAGGATTGAAGAACAAAATCTTCCTCTTTTCTCCCTATGCTGCTGTCCGCCCTTTTCTGTTTATGTTTCAGCTTTTTATTTTTTTTTTCTTTTTCATTTTGAGAGTTTAAATGATATATAAAAGGGTTAAGTTGAGGTGGGGTCATTTGGGTGCTTAAGTTATCTAATATAATGTGATTATTGAGCTTAAAACGAGCTTATATAATAAAATATATGCTAGCTAATTAATTACCTAAGTTAGTTACGTAACACTATTCATTCAACTACTAAAAATCATTTTTTAAATGAGCTCTCCTATCGTTTCTAGCTCAATTGCACATTTTTCCCACTACTCTAACAATTAATATGATTTAATAAAAATGTTAATTAACTAATAGAATGCAGTTTAAAAATGGAGTGAATAGTAACCTAAGAAGACAGTTAATAAGACATAGAAAGAGATGCGCAAACAAAGGATGCAACAGTAATTAAATGCATGGCTAAATCTCGGGCGTCACATCCTCTCCCCCTTAAACTAATTGCGTCCACGCAATTCTTACATGATTCGGCGAATAACTCTGGATACCGTTCCCGCATCTGCTCCTCTCTCTCCCACGTCGCATCCTCTACGCCATGATGATCCCACAGAACTTTAACCATCGGAATGCTTTTAGTCCTCAGCTCCTGAACTTTCTGATCAACAATTCGAAGAGGTTTCTCTGTGTAGGTCAGAGTTTCACTGATCTCTAGCGGTTCCGGCTCAAGTATGTGAGAGGGATCTGGCTGATACTTCCGAAGCATAGAAACATGGAATACATCATGAATTCTACCCAGACTGGGAGGTAAAGCTAGACGGTAAGCCAAATCACCAACAGTTTCAGTTATCTCAAATGGTCCAACATATCGAGGACTGAGTTTACCTCCTTTACCATGCCCAATCAAACCCTTGCGAGGAGAAATTTTCAGAAATACTCGATCCCCCACGACAAATTTCAGATCACGACGGCGTCTATCTGCATAACTCTTTTGTCGACTCTGTGCTGTAAGCATTCTTTTTCTGATAAGCTGCACATGATCAATCATTTTGTTCATTTCATGTAAGAGAGTAGGGTCGATAGTCTTCATTTCAGCAACATCATCCCAGTAGAGAGGAGACCGGCATTTATGCCCATAAAGTGCCTCATAAGGTGCCATACCAATAGTAGCTTGGTAACTATTGTTATAGGCGAACTCTGCGAGTGGCAAGTACTTCTCCCAACTCTTACCGAAGTCCAGAATACAAGCCCGCAACATATCCTCGAGGATTAAGATAGTTCTCTCGGATTGACCATCTGTCTGAGGATGATAAGCTGTACTGAAATTCAAAGTCGTGCCCAAAGCTTTCTGAATCTTCTGCCAGAACTGAGATGTGAATCTGGGATCTCTATCTGACACGATACTCTTTGGAATTCCATGAAGTCGGACAACATTCTCAATATACAACTCTACCAGTTTATCAAGAGAATCAGACTTCTTTTTAGCAATAAAGTGAGAAGTCTTGGTCAGTCTATCCACAATAACCCAAACTGAGTCATTACCCTTCGAAGACCTCAGTAAATCAGAGACGAAATCCATGGTAATATGATCCCATTTCCAAACATGAATAGCCAAAGGCTGCAACAACCCTGCAGGTCTCTGATGCTCTGCTTTAACCTTCTGACAAGTAAGACATCGGGCAACATAGTCAGCAATTTCTCTCTTCATATTATTCCACCAGAAATTCTGCTTCAAATCTTTATACATTTTAGTACTGCCTGGATGGATAGTGTATCTGGAACTGTGTGCTTCAGCAAGAATATCCTTCTTTAGAGTTGGATCATTCGGAATACAGATTCTACATTTGAATTTGAGAATACCATCGTCGTGCAGTTTGAAATCTGACTCTCCCCCTTTAGAATTCTCTAAGACTTTCAACAATTGAAGATCAGCCTGTTGAGCTTCTCGAATCCTGGATAATAAGAGAGATTGAATCTGCAAACTTGCGAATTGAATACCAGAATTTGAAGTACTAGGCTTCCATAAGCATAATTCTTCCATGAATTCCCAATTCTTGATAATCAAGCTAGCAACAGTAGCCTTTCGACTCAAAGCATCAGCAACAATACTGGCCTTGCCCGGAAGATAGTTAATAGTGCAGTTATAGTCCTCAAGTAATTCCAGCCAACGCCTCTGCCTCATGTTTAACTCTTTCTGTGAAAACAGATATTTCAAGCTCTTATGATCTGTAAAGATTTCAAACTTGTTGCCCCAGAGATAATGACGCCATTTCTTTAATGCAAGAATGATAGCTGCAAGCTCAAGATCATGAGTCGGATAATTGAGTTCATAAGGTTTTAGTTTCCTGGAAGCATAAGCAATAACCCGGCCATTCTGCATCAATACACAACCCAGACCTTCATTCGAAGCATCACTATAGATCACCAGATTATCATATCCCTCAGGTAACGCAAGGATAGGAGCTGTAGTCAACCTCTTCTTCAATTCCTGGAAGCTGGCCTCGCATTTATCACTCCAGTCAAATACTGTTTTCTTCTGAGTAAGTTGAGTTAAAGGCCCTGCGATCTTAGAGAAATCCTTGACAAACCTCCGATTATACCCAGCTAAACCAAGGAAGCTACGAATTTCTGTAACAGTTTCAGGTCGTTTCCAAGATAACACCACTTCAATCTTCGCTGGATCAACATAAATACCATCCTGCGAGATAATATGGCCTAGAAAAGCAACTTGCTTAAGCCAGAATTCACATTTGCTAAACTTTGCAAACAACTGATACTCCTGAAGAGTCTGCAACACAATTCTGAGATGCTGTTCATGTTCCGCCTCAGATTTAGAATAGACAAGAATATCATCAATGAATATGACCACAAATTGGTCCAGATAAGGACGGAATACCCTCTGCATTAAATCCATGAATGCGGCTGGAGCATTAGTAAGACCAAACGGCAAGACAACAAACTCATAATGGCCATATCGAGTTCTGAAAGCAGTTTTAGGAACATCATCTTTCTTAATCCTTAACTGATAATAGCCTTGCCTCAGATCGAATTTAGAGAATACCCTGGCGCCTTGCAACTGATCAAATAACTCTTCAATTAAAGGCAAAGGATATTTATTTTTGATGGTTACCTGATTAAGACCCCGATAATCAATGCATAAGCGAAGAGATCCGTCTTTCTTTTTAACAAATAGGACTGGCGCACCCCAAGGCGAAGAACTCGGCTGAATGAATCCCTTCTCAAGCAAGCCCTGTAATTGAACTTTCAATTCCTGTAATTTAGGTGGAGCCATTCTATACGGAGTCCTAGAGATAGGTGAAGTCACCGACAGTAAGTCAATCATGAACTCTATCTCTCTATCAGGCGGTAACCCAGGTAATTCCTCAGGAAAGACCCCCGGAAACTCTCTCACGATAGATACATCATTCAATTTCAATTGATCCCCAGGTTGATTAATCAAATATGCAAGATAAGCCTCACAACCCTTGCTTAATAATTTAGATGCCCTAATAGAAGAAATAATAGGAGTTCCCGTAGATTTTCTACTACCAACTATTTTAAGTACAGGTTGGTCAGGCATTTCTAGATACACAATCTTCTTTCTACAATCAAGCTGGGCATAATATTTACTTAACCAGTCCATCCCCAATATAATTTCAAAGTCATTGAAGGGTAGGATAATCAAATCAACAGGAAAAACACGACCCTCAATAAATATACTACATGCTCTGCAAATAGATCTAGTAACAAACTTCGGACCCATAGGAGTATAAACCACAATCTCATGCAACAGTTTATCATGTTTCAATTTAGCATTTTGTGCACAAGTAGGAGTAATAAAAGAATGCGAAGCCCCGGAATCAATTAAAACCTTAACTGACTGATCATTAAGAAGAAAAATACCTTCTACCACAGCGGTAGTATCCGGAAGCTCCTCAGCATCCAAAGCAAATACACGGGCCTGACCTCGTGGTGGTGGTGGTACAGCTAGTGCCCTGGTCTGAGAGTTCTGAGCTGATGTCTGACCCCTAGGGTTCTTAAATTTCTGACAGTCTTTAACCCTGTGCTGATCACTACCGCAACCTGTACACTTGTTATGTTTCTTCCAACAAACATCCTCAGTGTGGCCCTGGCGCTGACAGAAGCTGCACTGCTGGTGACGTCTTGCAACAGTGCCTCCCGAAGGAGCTCTGTAAGTAGAGGTAGCTGAACTACCCTGCTGCGAACGGGAAACTGCTGGACGGAACTGACTCTGAGTCTGACTCTGAACTGGTCGTGACTGAGTCTGAGTAGGCCCTGTATAACTCTGAGTCTGCCTCGGTTGTGAACTCTGCCCAACTGATACAGCCTGCCCCTGGTACCCTTGACTCTGAGACTGAAACCGTTTACTCGATTGACTGGTCTCGGCTAACACATCCGCCTTGCGTTTCTCATATCTCGAGGCGGCTCGGACTACTACAGCATAATTAGGAAAATCATTTGCAGACAAATTCAGCATAATATCCCTCCTCAAACCCAGGATGAACCTCTGGATCTTCATGTCTTCCGGCTGAATCAAAGCTGGTGCATAACGGGAAAGCCGGGTAAAAGTAACCTCGTATTGATCTACCGTCATACTTCCCTGCTTCAAGTTTATGAACTCTGTTTGACGCCTCTCGCGGGCAACCACTGATATGTACTTGTCTCGGAATTCTCGGACAAAGTCGGCCCACGAATGATGAACTCCCTCAGCTTCCCATTTCTCACTGATGGTATTCCACCAATCTTCAGCGTCACCCTCAAGAAGGAAAGTGGCATAAGTAATCTTCTTGTCATCATGGCACTCGAGTATTGTTGCCACTCTCTCAAACTTCTTCAGCCACATCTCAGCCTTCATATCGTTCGGTTCTCCAAAGAAAGTATAGGCCCCATGATGAATGAACCGGTCATACAGATTACCTCCGGTAGGGCCACTACCTCCGGCTCTCGCAGTCTGATTACCTCCAACGACCCCTGGCTGACCCTGTTGTGTCACAAACTGGGCGATAGTGTTCATAGCAGTGGCCATCGTGGCCAAGATCTGTGCAGTGCTCGGTTCTTGAACCTGCAGTGCATTTTCGGCCACCTCAGCTTCTTGCCCATGAACCCCCTCGGGTTCTCCACCAACATTCGGATTATCAGCACGACGGCGGGGCCCCATCTCGAATAGCTAGAATGAAAAGTGTTATGACAGGTATATATATATGTATATATGCAATTTATAAGTAAACACATAAAGAAAAGTCCAATTAGATTCACATAAAGTCAAGTACATAGAAGTTCAAATAAATATTCCACATTCTTGAAGTACACGTAAATCACTAGATCATACTTGACATTCTAGACTCTTGATATTCTATTTCCATGCTAGCATGTTCATTCCTTATTCAAATTTCACTTAGGCAAATCAAAATCAAAGACTCGTGTATTCACAAAGTCACATAACAAATTTCTACCCACAGACCGAGAAATTTAACCCGGCTTCATGCAATCTATAGCTCTGATACCACTTAAATGTCACGCCCCGACCCAACCCCCAAGCTAAAGGTTAAGTCCGGACCCGACGCACGGACAGAGTCTCCCCTGTACCGTGGACATTCTAAAAACCTATAAACACTCAAACAAAGTCCCAACAATACAATACAAGCTTTTCTTAATTAAACATCAAAGTTCTAAGGCCATCCGAGCCTTATAGTACACAATAGTTCCAAAACACACAAGCATGCGAGAACTTATTATCAACATAGTTTTATAATCATGACATTCTAGGAAATCAATTGAACATAATTGAAAGATCAAACATTTCTACTTTAAGCCATTCACTCCCAAGCAAGCAAAGCGAATAGAAGTAGATCATAAGTTATTACAGTACATAGGCTTTCAAAGCTACACCACAACCAACTAGTCTTCAACTTATACAACAAGCATATACATAGCCCTTAGGCTACAAAATAGTACATAAGATAATCAGATGAATCTTCCACATAGTAGCAAATTCATTAACCACCTCAAGCTATCAAGCACGGCAACTAAGGTAAAGGATCAATCTGAACTTCTTCTTCCTCAACTAACTCAACAAGCTGGGGATCACCCTCAGCGTCTCCACTACGCGTAGGAACACCTAGGAGGCTTGAAGACACCCTAATCCACTTGCTCAAGGCTTGGGAGGGCTTGGATTGAAGGATTGAAGAACAAAATCTTCCTCTTTTCTCCCTATGCTGCTGTCCGCCCTTTTCTGTTTCTGTTTCAGCTTTTTATTTTTTTTTTCTTTTGCATTTTGAGAGTTTAAATGATATATAAAAGGGTTAAGTTGAGGTGGGGCCATTTGGGTGCTTAAGTGATCTAATATAATGCGCTTATTGAGCTTAAAACGAGCTTAGATAGTAAAATATATGCTAGCTAATTAATTACCTAAGTTAGTTACGTAACACTATTCATTGAACTACTAAAAATCATTTTCTAAACGAGCTCGCCTATCGTTTCTAGCTCAATTGCACATTTTTCCCACTACTCTAACAATTAATATGATTTAATAAAAATGTTAATTAACTAATAGAATGCAGTTTAAAAATGGAGTGAATAGTAACCTAAGAAGACAGTTAATAAGACATAGAAAGAGATGCGCAAACAAAGGATGCAACAGTAATTAAATGCATGGCTAAATCTCGGGCGTCACACACTCTATGAGCAACTACAAAGCAATACAAGTACTAAAGCAATTAATTCATTCATTTCCCCTTTGTTCAACTAGGCTATTTAGTTTCCTATCGGAATTCAATGATCAAGTTAAGCTAGCTAGCCATCCTACCAATCTAATGATACCTAAATACCTCATTTAGAACCTCCAAATCATAACCTAGAGCACAAGTACACGAAAACACCAAAAATACCTATTTGTGGGTTTACACTACAAGTATCAATTTCGGAACCCAAACAAGCGAAACGAAAGCATTTCTAAGGTTTCAATAATTAATAAAGACTAGCCATAATCTCGAAACGTGCCCGGATTCAAGTTAAACCCGAAACCCCTTATTAAAGTAGCCTATTTTGATCAAATTTCTCAAATTTTGAACATAGCAAGTGCAATTAACATTTTTCCCACGCTTATGGACCTAATTAGCAACTACTAGAAACCTCAAATCAAATTAAATTGTAACTTTTTTTCGGAAACCCTAGTTTGACACTATTCATCATCTTCCCCAAGTGCCATTTTCATTTTCAAGCATTCAACAAGCATTTTAAACCATCAAATATATTCTATGATGTCATTAGAACATATAAGAAGCAACGGAACAAGCATTAAACTACTACAATATTAGATCACAAAAATAATGACACAAACTTTAATTGAATTTAATACAAAAATAGAATGCACCCTCACCTCTTTTGAATATCAAAGAATGGTCTTAAGGTCCTAAGGATGAAGCACAACCAATTTGGGAAGCAATGGAAGCAAGAATGAAGCAATAAGTAAATTTTTTTTTTGAGAAGTTACTATTCCCGTAACTATTTTTTGGCCATTTTTTTGACCCCTTTCTTTTTTCTTTCTTGGCTTATAATATTCTCATGAGATGGTCAAAGGGTAGGTCAAGCAAATAGGGTATTTTATTAAGGGTAAATGGGTCATTTGGGTGATTAAATTTCAGCAAAATAAAATGCCAAAAATCTGAAAAATCTAGAAAAATCCCGCTGGTACTATTCATCAGACATTTCGTGAATTTTTTCCCGTTGATCCCGATATGCAATACACGCACAGTCAGGGGCTATAGTCCCCTAAAAATATGTAGTATTTTATAAAAATATAAAATGCATGAAAAGAAATATTTAAATTTATGGAAATATATAAAAAAAATCAAGTAATTAGCTAAATTACATCTAAGTTAACCATTTAATGAATGCAATTAATGAAGTGCTGGGTTTGGGGTGTCACATCCTCCCCTCCTTACAAAAATTGCGCCCTCGCAATTTCTTGAGCTGAAATGACTTCCAAGAACTGCAACAGTTTCCGTCAGACTTGAAGTCAAGAAGTGTAATGCCGAAGAAAACTAAGAAGAGCGGACGTCACTGAAGGAAACCCGAGTGGGGTAGCTAAATAAAGGCTCCTATGAAAATACCCAATAGGAGTCCGGTAAGAATGTCACACGAGGAGGCCATTCACTAATGCTGAGAGAGCACCAAAAGAAATCTCATTAAGAAGAGTATGCAGCTAATATCCAAAACGCCCGGATAATATCAAGAAATTTCCAAGAAGGAAGTCCGGTGAATCCCAACTCTAACTGTCAAATAAAGGCTCAAGATTGCCAAATAAAGGTCTAATTAGATGTCCAGCTTGGGACTCCGAGAAAATACCACCAATAAATCTGATTAAGGATGCCAAATAAAGGCTCCGAATAAGTATACGAATCTAGAATTTGGAATAAGAATCTCTCTAATTATGAATCACCATATAAGAATCCCCAATATGCTCGTTATACCAGTAGGCCAGAGGAAATACCAAATAATCTCTAGGCAAGAATACCAGACGAAAATACTGAAGAAAATACCCAATAAGAATATCAAGGTGGTACCATAGGTAAAATCCCGAACAAGAAATCCAAGTGGGAGTGTGCGCAAAGAATACTGACCAATACTCATAAAGATGAATTCTTTTGAATAAGAGTATCAAATAAGACCTCCACATATGACGCCAACTAGAAGATCTATCTGAGATTCCCAAATACGAGTTCCAGCCAAGAAGTACCGTTTAAGAAGTGCCAAGATAGTCCAAATTTAACATCGGGGCATCAAATCCCTTCACTGATCCCAATAGACGGTTGAACCATTATTCTCTCACCAGTCAGCATCAATAGCCATCTCTTTCAGGGAAGAATGATTACTTACCGATTTAAGGGGACAATGCATGAATGCCAAGATATCACCTAATGTAATTGATGTAATGTTCATATATCAGGAGATTATGACATATATCACACAAGCTATTATATAACCAGAAGTTTTATAACACAAAGTTAATCAACAAGATAGTTCAAATATGAGTCACATGCAATGAATATAATTCACAACACAACTATGCCGAGACACTCAAGTATACACGTTACAATCAACATTTCGAGCAAGTAGCGATTCATGAGATCAATTCGATTCATGATTAGCTACACTTGACAAGTATTTAACACACAGTACACATCACTATCACATAGATCACATATTAAGTTCAGGATACAAGATTGCACAAAAGACACTCACATTCTCAAGGCACACGAAGCACACACCTAATCAAGATACATTTCACAAGCACGCACTCGAGGTTCACTACCCAGCAGTCCGAAGACCCTATCCCGGCTAAGAGCATCTAAGCTCTGATACTACCTGTAACGCCCCGATCCCTCACGAGACCGGAGGCTCTAATAACCAAGCTATTCTCAACCCAATCCCAACCCGGTCTCAATATTTTAGGGAAAAACGGACAGAGTCTCCCCTGTACCGTGGACATTCTGAAAACCTGTAAACACTCAAGAAAGTCACAATACAATAAGTCAAGCTTTTATAACTAAAGTTCAAAGGTTCATGGCCATCCGAGCGTTGAGGCATAAATAGTTTAGATTCATACAAGCATGCAACCAACTTGAATTCTTCATAAAACCGCTTATCATGCCATTCTATGATAACTTTGAAACATACTTAGAAGTTGAACCAACATGTATCAAAACAATCACACCCAAGCATGCAAAGCAACTAGAAATAGAAATATAAGTTATTACAAGCCATAGAATTACCACTGCTACTACAGTCATCTGGCTTCCAACTTACATATTACACAAATACATATATGAGCCTTAAGGCTCCAAAATAGATTATAACATAGAACAACAAATTCTTCACATAGCAACTAGAAAGCACATCCACCTCAGACAACAATCACACAGCAACTAAGGCAACTCCTTCAACTGCACCACCTGAAACATGTTAGCGAGGTATGAGCAACCACTGTTGCCCAGTGATAGATAAGGTCCCGGGGCGTGCAATCCAACAGGTAAAACAGTTAAACAACAATAACAAATTAAACAATTTAAGAAGTAACAATAGCTTAATACCCACACATTAAAAAGGATACATTTCACATAACCCCTATACTCCAATCTTCACTCGGTCTTCATTCATGATCCACAAACCACGATCACGATCACGATAAGCCGGCATCCCAAACACCAAAGGGTACTCCGGATGTACCCAATCCTACGACCCAACACCCCCTGGCAATCTCCGGACCAGGCGAGTGAGGGAATAGGGTACGGAGCTAGAGCAACCAACCCTGGCAAGCCCGCTGCCGCCCAGAGAGGCCCATCGCATCCGCCCCGACGATAAGGTTGCGCAACCCTTGACTCGATAACACAGGAAGCAATAATAATAACAATATAACAAAATAAGCCGATATACAAACAAGGAGGACAACAAAAGAGGTTGTCCTCGAGCACACACATCATCAATCACGCCATACGATAAAATATGATACATTCATTAGTCTATAATTGCTAAACTAATCCAACTAAAACACTTAAATCACTTAGTATCGAATATTTAGCATATAACAGGATAAGACACATAGAATGCACATAGAAATGATCCCTCACCTTTTAGGAAGTCAAACTTGCGCAAATTAAGCCAAAATTCCCTCAATATTCTCCAAAAGCATCAATTCCCTTCAGTTATCACTACCTAATACAATCAACTATATGTATAAGAAGTGGCTTCTTATTGTCAACTAAAGCTAGTTCATAAAGCCATTAAGTTTATCCAACTCTATTTGATTCCCTTTAATTCACATAACTAACAATATATTTCATGGTTTAACAATCATTCTAATCAATATTTGAAGAATACATAAACTCAAGTGATCACATATGCAACACTCTTTAATTTCCAAGTATCAAACAAAGACAATAGCATAATAAATAACATATACATAGCCATGATAATTCATATAAGTAGAAACAATATATAACATCTAACCAATAAGTTATATAAGCGTATCTTTACACATATAATACAATTAATAAGCAATATAAACATGTTTACTCAATCTTTAACTAGTATCGATATAACTTAACTCACAACTTCTCCGAATAGATGAACTTGTTACATAAGTACATTTAAACATTTATCCAATCAATCAAGAATCAACTAACAACAATTATTACCATGGTTCATTACTAGTTCCTTTAGTCTATTCTAAATTCATACTCAACCAAAGTCATGTAAACCAAGCAACTTAATTCACGAGACTTCACTACTATAATACGTACACTACACAAAGGCATATAAACATTTAATTACTCAATTATAAAGCAATTATCATGAAATTAATTATGCGAACACAAAGGGGTCAATATTATACTTTTCACAAAACTTAACCAAAAGCTCACACATACCTTAGAATAACATTTAGACACTCTATGAGCAACTACAAAGCAATACAAGTACTAAAGCAATTAATTCATTCATTTTCCCTTTGTTCAACTAGGCTATTTAGTTTCCTATCGGAATTCAATGATCAAGTTAAGCTAGCTAGCCATCCTACCAATCTAAGGATACCTAAATACCTCATTTAGAACCTCCAAATCATAACCTAGAGCACAAGTACACGAAAACACCAAAAATACCTCTTTGTGGGTTTACACTACAAGTACCAATTTCGGAACCCAAACAAGCGAAACGAAAGCATTTCTAAGGTTTCAATACTTAATAAAGACTAGCCATAACCTCGAAACGTGCCCGGATTCAAGTTAAACCCGAAACCCCTTATTAAAGTAGCCTATTTTGATCAAATTTCTCAAATTTTGAACATAGCAAGTGCAATTAACATTTTTTCCACGCTTATGGACCTAATTAGCAACTACTAGAAACCTCGAATCAAATTAAATTGTAACTTTTTTTCGGAAACCCTAGTTTGGCACTATTTATCATCTTCCCCAAGTGCCATTTTCATTTTCAAGCATTCAAC
This sequence comes from Ehretia macrophylla, assembly GCA_037974665.1. Lineage (NCBI taxonomy): Eukaryota > Viridiplantae > Streptophyta > Magnoliopsida > Boraginales > Ehretiaceae > Ehretia > Ehretia macrophylla. Next base: position 36,000,175 of record CM075768.1, read on the forward strand.
AAGCATTTTAAACCATCAAATATATTCTATGAAGTTATTAGAACATATAAGAAGCAACGGAACAAGCATTAAGCTACTACAATATTAGATCACAAAAATAATGACAAAAACTTTAATTAAATTTAATACAAAAATAGAATGCACCCTTACCTCTTTTGAAGATCAAAGAATGGTCTTAAGGTCCTAAGGATGAAGCACAACCAATTTGGGAAGCAATGGAAGCAAGAATAAAGCAAGAAGTAATTTTTTTTTTTTGAGAAGTTACTATTCCCGTAACTATTTTTTGGCCATTTTTTTGACCCCTTTTTTTTTTCTTTCTTGGCTTATAATATTCTCATGAGATGGTCAAAAGGTAGGTCAAGCAAATAGGGTATTTTATTAAGGGTAAATGGGTCATTTGGGTGATTAAATTTCAGCAAAATAAAATGCCAAAAATCTGAAAAATCTAGAAAAATCCCGTTGGTACTATTCATCAGACATTTCACGAATTTTTTCCCGTTGATCCCGATATGCAATGCACGCACGGTCAGGGGCTATAGTCCCCTAAAAATATTTAATATTTTATAAAAATATAAAATGCATGAAAAGAAATATTTGAATTTATGGAAATATAAAAAAAAAATCAAGTAATTAGCTAAATTACATCTAAGTTAACCATTTAATGAATGCAATTAATGAAGTGCTGGGTTTGGGGTGTCACATCAACTGTTTGCGTGCTGAGCTGAGCTGCAATTTTCAGCCTCGCGATTACCGCTTCGTATTCAGCCTCATTCTTGGACGTCGGGAAGGCGAACCTGAGGGAGTATTGGTGCTCATGCCGGGTCGGGTCAAGGATGACTACCCCGGCTCCGCTTCTAGACTTCCCTGATGCCCCGTCCACATGGACCTTCCACACGTCCTCCGGGTCATGCTCGGCTCGGCCAGTGCATTCTACCACAAAGTCGGCGATGGCTTAGGCTTTTATGGCTGTTCTGGGCTGGTAGGTAATGTCAAATTGACTCAGCTCAACTGCCCATTTCAGCAGCCTGCCCGACGCCTCAGGCTTGTGCATGATGGACCTGAGTAGGGCGTCCATCATGACCTTAATTGGATGAGCATCAAAATATGGCTTCAGCTTTCTTGCCACCATAACGAGAGCAAGGGCGAGTTTTTTCAAGGAGGAGTACCTCGCCTCGGCCCCCTGCAATGTTTTGCTGACATAGTAGACCGGCTTCTACTCCTTCCCTTCCTCACGGACCATTGCTGCCGCCACAGCTGTGCCTGAACATGCCAAGTATAGTACCAGCTCCTCCCCCACCTCAAGTCGGGATAGCAGGGGTGGCAAAGCTAGATACGTTTTTAGCTCCTAGAAGGCGTCCTGGCATTCTTTGGTCCACTCAAAGTTCTTATGATTCCTTAATATCTTGAACAGGGAAGCACACTTGTCCGCTGACCTGGACATGAATCTGCTCAGCGCCGCGACCTTGCCCGCTAACACCTGGACGTCCTTCACGCAAGTCAGCGGTGCCAGGTCAAGTATAACCCGAACCTTCTCCGAGTTGGCTTCTATACCGCGGGCTGTGACCATGAAGCCCAGAAACTTCCCCGCCTTGACGCCGAATGTGCACTTTTTCGGGTTCAGCTTTATCCCAAAGTGCTCTATTACAGCGAAGGCTTCAGCCAGGTCGGCTTCATGGTCTTCCACCCTTCTGCTCTTGACCAACATGTCATCTACATAGATCTCCATATTTTGGCCAATCTGGTTTTTGAAAACCTTGTTCACCATCTGAGTGTAGGTAGCTCCAGCATTCTTGAGGCCAAAAAGCATGACCTCATAGTAGTAGAGACCTTTATCGGTGGTGAAGGCAGTCTTCTCTTTGTCTCCGGAAGCCATCTTAATCTGGTTATGGCCTTTAAAGGCGTCCATGAAAGAGAGTAACTCGAACCCGGAGGTGGCATCCACCATTTGATCAATCTGAGGTAGGAAAAAACAGTCCTTGGGGCAAGCCTTGTTGAGGTCAGTGAAGTCGATGGATAATCTCCATCCTCCTAAGGATTTGGCCACAAGTAACACATTGGATAACCAGGTCGGGTATTGGATTTCCCTTATGTGACTAGCGTCCACCAACTTGTCAACCTCTTCGGCTATAATTTGTTGCTTATCATAATGGAAGTGCCTGCGCTTCTGTTTTACCGGATAGTGATTCGGGTCCGCATTCAGGTGATGCTCAATCACGACCGGGTCAATACCTGTCATATCAGAAGCTGACCATGCAAATATGTGTTCATTTTTCATAAGGAATCGGCTTATACTGTGACACCCCGATCCCTCTCGAGACCGGGAGTTCTATCAATCAATCTAATCACAACCCAAATCCAAACCCGGGCATAATTTTCAGGGAAAACGGACGGAGTCTCCCCTGTTTCTAGGCGAAATGTAAAACCTGCGACCGCATATAAGTGAACCAATACCATGTCCAAACATTCAACCACCTCAAGGCCATCCGAGCCTTGGTTCACAACATACAAATCACAAGTAAATATACATTCATGCTTTAGCAATTAAACTACACCAACCTATTGCATAAGCTAGACTATCATATTTTTCTATCTTTTTTCCTTTGTCATTACAAACATACATTGAAGTTAAGCTACATTAACTAAATACATAATCTAACTTATCAAACCACCTCAACTACTTAGCTAGATTTAAATTACATTTCTTTTAACAATAAATACATACAACATATGAAAGCATATATCTTTACAACTTCGACACTCAAGCCACATAGGCACGCAAGACAACTCTTCAGGCACGAACTTTCACGAAATCACGAACTTCCAGCTAACATGACATTTCCTGAAATGTGGTGGTGAGGAGTGAGTATACACAACACGTATACTCAGTGAGGGCGAGACAGATATTGAATTGGAGAGAAAGAAAGTCGTGCAATGCAAATAGACACAGTTAAGCAATAAAGTCAATAAGAAAGCATTCAATACATACGACAATGTATTAAACATTCAAGAAAGCATTAACACAACCACTCAAAGCTATACCACACTCTGAAGGCTATGGTCACTCTTACGAGCAATATACCATTTCACGAGCGATACATCAATCTCGAGCTTGATGTTGACAACGATGACAATAAGCGCCCAACCACCTTATAACACCAGTTTGGAATACCCCGGGAGTAACCATCAATTCTACGACCCAAATCTCCCTGGGAGGCAACCCAAGCGAGAAAAGGGAATAGCCACGGAGCTAGAGCAACCAACACTGGCAACCCGAGGCTACCCAAAGAGGCCCATCACTCATGCGCTGGATACTATGCAATGCAAGACTCGATACAAGGCGATAAACGAGCAATAACACAACAACACAAATAGAGGAGATAAACGAGATATCAAGCATTATTCAACAATTGTTAAACATATCAATTAATAATCAACTCTAACAAGCGTAATAAGCATTAACAAGCATTTGCAATCAAACAAGTAACAAGAACAACACCAACTAACATTATCAAGCAATAACAAGTATTCTATAGGCATTGTAAGCATTCTATAGGCAACATAAGCATTCTATAAGCAATATAAGCATTCTATAAGCAATATACTATGAAAACACACAAAATTCCAAAAATGACCCCAACTTTCAAAACGCTACTACTTTCAAACGAGCCACGAGCTTTGGAAACCGACTTCACCAATCCTCCTAGGTTACCATAAGGCACGTCTAAAGACCCCAAAACCCTACTTCACCCTAGAATTCACGCAAAGTCCCGATTTCCCCCTTTGCTCGTTTGAACTACAACTATACCAACCAAACACCCAACCAACGCCATAATCGCACCAAAAGTGCTTCCATGGCCTCCCGAAACAATGCCAACACGCAAAACGAGAAAACGCCAAACTCGACCTAAACGACCCCGACTTTCACCAAGGCATATTTCTCATTTTTTCCATTACGCAACCTAAACAAACCATGCATTTAGGCATTCTAGCATACCTAGCACATTTTCACATCAACGGACAACATAACGGAGCAACTTCATCGTTTCAAGGGTTTACTATTCATAAACTACTATTCAACAACCAATTTAAATTGCAATCTTAACATTTAATAGCAGAAAATGTTAAAAAAACTATAAATACATGTTCTACAATTGTCAAGGAACATTCTAGAAGCATCAAAATAATTTAAACAACAATCTGCGGATAAATCTCAAAAATCAAAAAGTTGACATACATAACATTTAAATGCGCAAATAACGTGCTTCCCTCACCTTAGGCACTCCTAGTCTCTAGGAAAACAACGCTGGTTGCCTTGGAAACCACCCCGCACGAGCTCACATTAAGATTTGAATTTTTGAAGGTTGAAATTTTTTTTTCTTTTCTCTCTAAGTTTCGGCCTTCACCCTTCTGATTTCAGCTTTTGTTTTTTTTTCATTTTGCTTTGTTTTAACTATTATAAGATGACAACTTGGTCAAAGGTCAAAGCCCCTTGGTCAACTAACTTAAAATTGGTCAAATAGCCTATTTTTGTGCATTTAAAAGCTAAAATAACTAATGAAACATTAATTCTAGTTAACAACAATTAAAATATAAAATTTAAGACACCAAACACTAGTTTTCACTATTTGCTGAGGACTAGAAAACACTCTCTAGCTATCGCTCTCGATATGCAATGCACGTTGCGACAACAAAGAAGTAACAATTAAATCTCAAAGAATCTAAGAAATATATCATTTTTGGAAAGCATCATAGTTTAAAATTTACTCCGGCTCGGAGCTACTTTTCATTTAATTGAAATCTGAGCATTTAAGTGCAAGAAAAAAAATAAAACCGATTGACATCAATATGAAAAGTAGTTGATATTCCGTTAAAATAATTAGCTCAAGTATTATTCTAATTACTTCTAAAAGAAATATGAAATAAAGCTACATATAAATGTTTAACTAAAAATAAACACAAATCCAATGATAACATTTAAGATGTCACTTAATTTAAATGCAGTTAAATGCCTTTAAATGCATGCCGGGTTCGGGTTATCACATATACCTTTCTTGAGGGCATCAGAGAGTTCACTTCCGATCTTTTCTCTCTTTGTTTAATCGGAGAGCTCCACCTCTTGGAAGTCTTCGACCGGGCTCCCTCTCTTAGCATCCCTCTTCTCTTCAGGTAAATCTGGTCCCCAGCCAACCTGGTGTTTGGGTCAGAGGAAATTTTCATAGCATTTCCAAGCTGAGAGCTGAGCTCCGCGGATGGCGGCCGTACCTGCCGGGGTCGGGAATTTCAGGGCCTAGTGATAGGTTGAAGGGACGACCCTAAAATGGTTGAGTGCTACCCGACCTAAGATCCCATTGTAAGTGGAGTTGCAATCCATTACAATGAAGTTGGCTTGCATCGAGACCCGCTTGTCCCCGTCTTCCAGCTTCAGAGGGAGGTTGATGATCCCCTCTGCTCGGTGGGCTTGTCCGGTGAAACCAGCTAGGATACCCCTCAACAGCCTAAGTCGGCTTATGTCAAACCCCATTTGCTCAAATGTTTTCAAGAATAGGACTTCAGCCGAGCTCCCAATGTCTACCATCAATCTCTTTACGGTGAAGTTGGCTATTTCAGCGCTGATCACCAGTGGGTCGTCATGGGGCAATATCACACCCTCCAAGTCTTCTGAGGAGAAGATGAGTTCCTCTATTCCCAGGACCGAACCCCGTGCTGGTCCATACTCCCTACCAGCCCGAACATAACTTTTCCTGCCAACTGAGGTCTCCCCTCCCGATGCCAATCCGCTGGCAATGGTCTCGATCACAGCCAAACGTCCGCCCCGGCCAGGCGCCTGGGTGGACTTCTTTCTCGGTCCCTCTGATCTTGGCTTCGGGTCGGCTGCTGATCCACGTACCTCCGGAGGTAACCTCGGGCTATCAGTGCTTCGATCTCTTGTTTCAAGTCTTTGCATTCATCAATGGTATGGCCGTAGTCCATATGGTAGCGGCAATACTTGGTTCTATTGCGTTTCTCAGGTCGGCCTTTCATCCTTGAAGCTGGAGGCAGATGGTTCTAGTATTAGATCTCCATCAGGATCTGCTCCCTCGAGGTGTTGAGTGGAGTGAACATTGGGAACTGGGGGTTCTGCTTTGGCTGCTGAGTCTGCTTGCCTCGGTCATTTTGTGCTTTATTCCTAGGTTGGGCTCGAGAGGTCTCTCCCTTATTTCCAGCTTCCTTTTCCTTATCGTCATCCCTCTTCGCTTGATGGATTTCTTCCGAGTGTATGTACCCTTCTACTCGTACCATCAGCTCGGCTACAGTATCCACCGGGTCGATGGCCAATGAGGATATAAGGGGTCCCGACCTGAGCCTACTCTGGTAGGCCATTAATGTCATGAAGTCCTCCAGGTTGGGTTTTCTGAGGGACTCTTCGTTGAATCGAGCCGTGTAAACCCTCAAACTCTCCCCTCTATGCTGCATTATCGACAGCAACGTTGAAGTGTGACGGGTAGCGCGTCGACTTCCTACGAAGCAGGACAAGAAAGCCTTAGCCAGCTGATGAAAACTTGCAATAGAGCCGGGACGAAGTTTTTGGAACCAGTCCAAGGTATTGTCAACCAGGGTGGTTGGGAATGTCTTGGTCTTCATGAGGTCGGACATGTCATGTAGAGTCATGTGGTGGTCAAAGTTGAGCAAGTGGCTGGCCGGGTCTCCGTCCCCATTATAGACTGCCAGTTTGGGCATCCGGTTGCCGGTGGGCAGCGGCGTGGCCAGCACCTCAGGTAAAAGTGGGCTTACGCCGAGCTGGTTAATGACCTTGGCTATAGCAGCCGCGGTCTTGGCCTGCTCGGGATTGGCTTGAAACGCCCTTTTATCTCTCGCCTCCTCGGGTCCCGCCATCGGCTCTAGGATGCCTTCTTCGGCTCGCGCCCTCTTTCTCCTTGGGTCGGGGATGCTGAATTGCCGATGCGAGGGCCACGACGTAGCTTCCCGCGGAGCCGAGGGGTCTGCAGCTAACCAGGCTACCTGCTTCTTGAGTTCCTCGAACATCCTCAGCATCATCCTTATCTCCGGTGACAAGCTGGAGTTGGGATCTCCATCGGTCATGGGGCTGGTTTGTGCGGCTAAGTGTATATGTTGACTCGTTCCAACGTCGACTTGGGTTGGGTTTTGGCTAGGCACCTGCGTGGTTTCGAGGTCCCCATCCGGGTTGGGTAAATCATCTACCGGTGCACTGTGGCTTCTCGTTTGTACCATGATGGTCTCTTAATGAGTGGTGATGAGAATGATAGAAATAACTCGTTTTCCATAGACGGCGCCAAACTGTCGAGGTCGAAAACCTCACAGCTGAGTTGGATAGCTATGCTCGTCAAGCTGAACTTTCAGGTCAGGCTCCGAGTTGAACTTTCAGGTCGGGCACTCAACCTACACAAGGAAAAAGAAGAAAAAGGCGGGGTGATGACCCAAATTTTCCTCTCGGGCGTACGAATGATTAGTATGTCCGAGTTGGCAAGGTAGCTGAGTGCATTTAATGACGAGTTACATCTGAAATGAAGGGGTGGAGCTCTATTTATACTAAATTCAGACCTGGCAGCATTTAATTCGGTACAGCTTTATGTCCCATCAAGACTTTATGTCCCATCAAGGCAGCTGGCACTGAGGTCGGGGTTTTCCGAGGTCGGGGTGAAGTTGGATCAGTCATCCAGGTTGGGCATTAGCTGAGTATGTTCGGCTCGGCTCGGATTAGCCCATCTCAGCTCGGTGTGGACATCTTTCTTCAGCTCGGGATCCCCTTTGTCACCTTCATTTTCGAGTGTATTAAGAGGTTTCGAGGTAGAGTAGAAAGCCTTGGATCACTACTCCAATGTTTGAGAGAAGAATTAGAAATGGTTGTTGCAAGTGAGACTGCCATGAGAATTAAGTCCTCGCAAGTATATATATAGGCCATGATGTATCCAATTATTATTTTTTTTATTCAAACATTTTACATCACTCTCATAGCCCGTTATTTCAATTTACACATTGATAAGGTATACATACACACGATATGTCTCCTCAGCTAGGAACAAATCATCTTCACGTGACAAAATGAATAAAAAATTAAATAACATGACAAAATGAATAAAAAATTAAGGGAATGATACCATATTTTTTTTAAAATTTTGCATATGTTAATTTACATCATAAATGTGACATAAACAATGGGACCCTACCGAAGTTATCTTCCACGCAATGGCTTGTTTGAGGATTTTCGTGTGTTAAAATGGAGACGTTTATTTGCAGTAAAAAAATATTTTCTGAATTTTATAATATTTGGTAATACGAAAAGTTTGATTAATTAAAAAATATTTTTCAATCAAGAGAAAATTTTAGTTAAAAAGATTGAAAAATATTTTCTTGTCCTTTGGGAGATAAAAATATTTTCTGGAACTCATTCACTTTACCCTCACCCCACCCACCCCCCCCACCCTCTACCCTCATAGTTAACATATATATTACATGTGTATGTTTTTTTTTTATTTTTATAAAATCTCATTATGTAAAATATTTTTCACTGTATATTCAAATACTAAAAAATATTTTTTAGTGTTATATTTTTCAGTAAAATATTTTCCTCCATCAAGTTATTTTACGGCGAACAAACAGAGCCTTAGTTTAAAAACTGCAATCATGTCAGTATATAGGGCCTTTTCAGTGGACTTTTTTTCATGAAAAATTCTTCCTTCCGGTATTTGGTCATTATCAGTAATTAAGTATACAAAGTAAGCTTCACAATGTGAGATTCACTTTTTTATTTTTGGGCCAAATAGTTTAATACCGAACTGAAGTCCAAAATAGATATTGTTCTCTTAAAAGAGTTCTATGCAAAAAAAAAAAAAAAATTAGGTATTCTTTTTTATCAAAGATAGGGAAAACAATAGACATTGAATATTATTTGTGACTAGAAATGAAAAGAGAAAATATATTAACTAGCCAGCAAGGGGTAGCTTAGATGGCAACAAGGAGTGAGATTTCTAAACTTAGTATGGGGTTGAACCTTCTTTAATTGTATTTGAGATCAAACTCTTGACTAATTTAAGTAGTGATGTGGGGTCATTTCCCTGATCTAATATAGCATTGATTGTGTAAAATATTTTTTAAGTTATCAAACGTCTTGCCCATTCATTTTTTTCTTTTTCTTGTAGTTCTAAATCTTCGACGTATTCTATGTATTCTTAGTATCAGGATCGAGCAGATTCAAGAACTTCATATTAGAGGGACCAAGATTCAATTAAGAAAAAAGAAAAATAGGAGAATATTGAAGATTTGGGGCATCCGAGTTGTCACAGTGGAACTCATATTCAAGCGAGACATTTACTTAATGTAGGACAAAATTCAATTTATTGAAGATTTAGGCACTATTAGACGACTTAATAATTAAGTCAATCTCACTAGATATTCAAGATTTAGTTCTCTACAAGCCTTCGAGCTGAACTGTTTGCTTTTTGAAAAGGGTTGAAATTGGCTGAGTCAATCCATATTGAGGATTTGATTATCGAGACAGATTGAAGCTTGGTTTGCAATATGATCAATGGTAATTTGCACACTTCAAATCTGTTGCGCCCGCTTATTGAGGAATGCAAATGTATTTTCTCGCGTCATGCTAATTTTAGGCTCATGCATATTTTTCGTGAAGCAAACAAGTGCGCAGATTATTTGGCCAACTTTGGAACGATACAATCTTTGGGCGCTTCTCAGATTGACTACTCCCCTGAACCCTTGAGGCTTCTTGTGGAGAGAGATATAAGGGGTGAGACTTCACCGAAATCCATCCCTATTTAATCGGCGTCTGCCTCCCGAGGAAGGTGACAAGGGATAGCCCGAGCTGGGGACGACGCAGTCGGGTCACGTGCCGACCTTAAAGTCCGACCTGACCCAAAATTAGACCCAAGTAGCCCCCGTGGTTATGCTAGCCAATCCAATGAGACATAAAGCAAGGTACATAACTCGGGCCAACAGACAATTCCTCTGACCGCCGAGTAATAGCTTTTCCTACTAGTTGTTCAGTGCAGGCAGTCGGTGGCGTATCGGGCAGCATTGTACATTTATTACTGCCCAAATCCAGATTAGTATAAATAGAGCCTCATTCCGCATTTATGAAGGTAACTCGGGCATTAAATACTCCTATCTACCGAATTCATCTCGAGCAAGCTAATCACCCTTACACTCGAGAAAAAAATACGGGTCGTCACCCTGCATGTTCTTTCTCTTTACTTGTGCAGGTTTGGAGTTTGATTAGGAAGTTTAGCTCGGACTGGAGCGAGTGGACCGACCTCAGTTGTTGGAGTTTTTACTTTCAACAGTTTGACGCTGTCTGTGGGAAACCCTAGTCTTACCAATCCCACCACCCATTGAGAAACCACCATGGTACAAACCCAAAGCCACAGATTGCCAACAAGGGACTCACCTGCCCTGGGTGAGGACCTCGACACCATCCAAACACCAAGACAAAACCCAACACAGACCGACGTTGGAACGAGCCAACGTATACACTTAGCCACACAAACTACCCAGCTTGAATAGGACTTCATGGCTGGCATGGCGCCCGAGATGAAGTTGATGTTCCAAGTGTTCAAGGAACTCAAGGAACAGGTAACACGCCTGGCTACGGACTTACCAGAGGCTCCTGTCGTGGCCCCCCAACCAGAGCGACCATAGTTCTGGATACCGGCTCAGAGGCGGGATCAAGTCCAAAACAATGATGAAGGATCTCCCGAGCCGGTGATCGGAGTGGACAAAGTCCAAAACCGAAGGGCTCCCTCTAGTGACCCCAAGTAGGCTAAGACCGCGACTGCCATAGCCAAGGTCATAAACCTGCTCGATGTCAGCCCTCTCTCTCCCGAGGTTCTAGCCATACTGCTTCCCGCAGGCTACCGGATACCATACTTGGCGATGTATAATGGGAATGGTGACCTCGCTAGTCATTTGCTTAAATTCGACCATCACATGACCCTCTATGATATGACTGACCAGATGAAAATGAAGGCGTTCCCGACCACCCTAGTGGGCAACGCACTAGATTGGTTCCAGAAACTTCACCCCAACTCGATCGAAAACTTCCATCAAATGGCAGAGGCATTCCTATCCCGATTCGCAAGAAGTCGATGTGTTACCCGATATACCACATCACTGCTAATAGTAAAACAGCAGGAGGGAGAGAGCTTGAGGACCTACACGGCCTGATTCAACAAAGAATCCCTCCGGATTCCCAACCTAGAAGACTCTATGACACTAATGGCCTATCAAAGTGGACTCAGGTCGGGCCCCCTCACATCCTCCCTTGTTATTGACCTAGTGGACACTGTGGCCAAGCTGATGGTAAGAGCGGAAGGATATATTCATTCTGAGAAGATTCACCAGGCTAAGCGAGAAGATGATAAAAAAAGGAGAAGAAAGGAAAACCCTCATCCAGGACTCAGCCTGGGAATAAAGTGCTAGCCGACAAGGGCAAAAAACCACAGCAGCAGCAGAAATAGGGCCCGAGGTTCACAATGTTCACTCCCATCAACACCCCAAGGGAACTGATTCTGATGGAGATTCAACACTGGAACCACTTGCCCCCAGCGCCCAAAATACGGGGCCGGACCGAGAAACACAATAAAATCAAGTATTGTTGTTACCACATGGATTATGGGCATACCACCTACGAATGCAAGGATCTTAAGCAGGAGATTGAGGCTCTAATATCACGGGGCCACCTCAGAGGGTACATCGATCAACAGCCACCTAGGAATCCTGACCAGTTAGTGGGTAGAGAGAGAGAGAGAGAGAAGCCCGCCCAGGCGCCATGACCGGGCTGGGCACTTAGCCATCGTGGAAACCATTACTGGAGGACTCGAGTCAGGCAGGAAGACGCCGGTTGGTTGAAAGGGGCATGTTCTTGCTGGATGTGAACACGGGCCCGATGTGGTCTTAGTCGGGGGATTGGATAGGATCACCTTCTCCTCGGATGATCTCGAGGGAGTGATTCTGCCTCATGATGACCCCTTGGTCATTAGTGCCGAGATTGCCAACATCACTGTCAGAAGGCTAATGGTGGACACTGGGAGTTCAACATAAGTTCTTTTCTTGAAGGCCTTTGAACAAATAGGGTGGACCAAAGTCGGCTTTGATCATTGAAAGGAACACTTGTCGGCTTCACTGGGCACGGCCACAAAACAGAGGGGGTCATCAACCTCACACTCACCCTCTAGGATGGTTCAAAAAGGGCTTCGATGCAGGCCAATTTCATTGTAATGGACTGTAACTCGGCTTATAATGGTATTCTGCGGCGGGTCGCCTTAAACCACTTCAGGGCCATACCCTCTACATACCATCAAGTGCTGAAGTTCCCGACTCCGGGTGGCATAGCCGCAATCAGAAGGGCCCAGCTCTCAGCTCGAGAATGTTATGAAAGCTCCCTCCGACCAAAGTACCAATCAGGGTGGGGATCTGACCTGCCCGAAGAGATGAATAATACCAAAAGAGGGAGTCCTGCAGAAGACCTGCAGGAAATAGAGCTTTCAGAAGAAAACAAGAAAGCCAAGATCAGAAATGAGCTACCGGAAAACCTCAAAAAAGGTATAAGCCAATTTCTCTTTGAAAATGAACATATCTTTGCTTGGTCCGCCACTGATATGACAGGAATTGACCCGACTGTGATCGAGCACCACTTGAACGCCGACCCTAATTACTATCCAGTAAAACAAAGGCGACGACACTTTTATTATGACAAGTAGAAGATCATAGTTGAGGAGGTCAGAAAACTATTGGCTGCCGAGCATATACAAGAAATCTTGTACCCAACCTGGCTGTCTAATGTAGTATTGGTCTCCAAGAGTGCAAAAAAATGAAGATTGTGTATTGATTTCACCAACCTTAACAAAGCTTGCCCGAAAGACTGCTTTCCACTACCTCGTATTGACTAGTTAGTAGATGCCACCTCGGGGTTTGAGTTGTTGTCTTTCATGGACGCCTTCAAAGGCTACAACCAGATAAAGATAGCACCTAGGGATAAAGAAAAAATAGCTTTCATTACCGATCAAGGGCTTTACCATTATGAGGTCATGCCTTTTGGCCTCAAGGATGTGGGAGCCACCTATACTCGAATAGTAAACAAAGTCTTTATAAATCAAATCGGGCGAAACATGAAAATTTATGTGGATGACATGCTGGTCAAGAGTAAGAGAGCGGAATATCATATGATCGACTTGGTCGAGATAGAAAAGTTCTTGGGATTCATGGTCACAGCCCGGGGCATCGAAACAAATCCGGAGAAAATCCAAGCAATCTTAGACCTAGTACCCCCGACCTGCGTGAATGATGTCCAGGTGCTTACCGGAAAGGTAGCCGCTCTGAACAGATTCATGTCCAGGTCGGCTGACAAATGTGCTCCTCTATTTAAAATCTTAAAGAACCCCAAGAACTTCGAGTGGATGGCGGAGTGCCTGAGTGCCTTCGATGAATTGAAGAAATACTTAGCTTTGCTATCTCTGCTATCCTGACCTGAAGAGGGGGAATAGTTGGTATTATATTTAGCCTGTTCGGGAATGGCAGTAGCGGCTGCGCTAGTTTAGGAAAAAGGCTGAGACCAGAAGCCAGCTTATTACGTCAGTAAAACTCTCCATGGGGCTGAGGTGAGATATTCCACCTTGGAAAAACTAGTCTTCGCACTAGTGATTGTGGCCATAAAGCTTAAGCCATACTTTGATGCTCACACAATCAGAGTCATGACAGACGCTCCACTTAAATCTATTATGCACAAGCCAGAAGCCTCGGACAAACTATTGAAATGGGCAGTCGAGCTCAGTCAATTTGACATTGTCTATTAGCCGAGAACAACCATCAAAGTCTAGGCAATTGTGGATTTTGTTGTTGAGTGCACAGGCTGAAATGAACACGATATGAAGGAAATTTGAAAAGTCCATGTGTACGGAGCGTCGAGGAAGTCGGGAAGCGGAGCGGGGATTGTAATCTTAGACCCAACAGGTCATGAGCATCAATATTCCCTCAAGTTTGCCTTCCCGACCTCTAACAATGAGGCTGAGTATGAAGTAGTAATCGTAAGTCTGAGGGTCGTGGCCCAGCTAGGGGCATAGACCCTAGAAATGTACATCGACTCCCAGTTGGTCACGAGCCACGTCTCTGGAGAATTCGAGGCCAAGGATACTTCCTGAAGGATCTTGTATATTTAGAGCTATGAACATCATCAAGCTAAGAATCGAGCGGAAGCGAAACATGACATTCAAAAATTTCTGAAATTCAAAGCATGATGTTTATATGAAATTCTAATCTTGATATCATGTGATTAACATATGCAAAACATATATATAGCAAGTATATATATTGACAAGAGATAGTGGAAGAGTATACCTCTTGTAGACAACTCATGGAAGCCATAGATCTGAATTTTCGCACACTTGATGGAAGACACCTCCTCTTGAAAGCATAAGAGCTCTAGTCGGTCCACACGAGCAAAGAATGGCTTCTCTATCTTCATGGCTATTTTGTGCTAGATCTACCATGGAAGATTTATGAGCTTGTTTGTGAAGAAGAGTGCAAAACCATTTCCTTCTTCTTCATTGTTCTTGGCTGCGTTTTCATGAAGAAGAAGAGAAGACAAGTTCATCTAGTTCACCTTCATTTTTCAGCCATGGTGCTTTTCTCTTTTAAGAGTTGAAGAAGAAGACTTCTTCATCTCTCATTTTTCAGCCGTGTAAGAGCTTGGAGAGAGAGAGGGTTGACAACCTTTTTCACATGAAACAAAAGACAAGCCATGTTTTTAGGGTGTCTTGTCTCCCTTTTGAAAGAAAATAGAAGACAAGCTTTCTCAAATTATGGTTGTGTTGTCTAGCTTTTGTTGAACTATAAAACATACACACATGTATATATCATATATATATATATATATATATCATATATATATATATATATATATATATTTATTGAGTAGTATTTTTCCACTAATGTAATAATATACATATATATACATCATATGTATATTGTGTAGTATTCTTCCACTAATGTAATAATATACATATATACATCATATGTATATTGTGTAGTATTTTTCCACTAAGTAATTTAAATATTCAACCTAATCATAATTAGTTGAAATTATGAAAACAACATTTTCATATTTTCACATTAGTCCCAACACTTAATAATAATTGCATATTGACCCCAATAACTTTTAAAAGGTCAATTATATCATTGTTAACTCCTTAACAATTACACAATTGTTAACTCCTTAACAATATAAGAGAAACAAAAATATAATTGTTAACACTTTAACAATTCAAGAGAAACTAAACGCAATTGTTAACACTTTAACAACTCAAGAGAAACTAAATCAAGCTCAATAGAAAAACCATTCACCGTGCTCTATTGTGTGTGACTTTCTAGATTCACCACTATATAGCACTGAAGAAACGTTGAACACTTTCAATGTTAATCAAACTATTCGATTTGTTTAGAGAATGTCTCCCGTCATTCTCAAAACACCCTCAGAGTTCTTGAGTGACGTTCTAGCTACTAACGTATCAAGACAGTTTATAAAGCAATGAATTCTTATTCAAGTGAATCTATTTATGGTCGCCGATTATCGTACATTCTAATCCTTCCATTAATTGTCCCGTCGAGCAAGAACCATGATTCGATTAAGTTCATAAACTCGATACTATGCATAGATCTAATTGGTGTAATGAGAGATGACACATGAAAAACTCTTTTTCCATCATTCACACCTCGGCCAAGGATTTCCTCATTAAACAACCAAGCTTAGATCGCATAGGACATCGTCTCACATCGGAGGTTAACGGATCCTATCTTGACCACTACCTATCAATCCCTATACCGAACAAATGAAACTGCGAGAGGACGCATCTCATCTCGTTTATCGAAACAATCATTGTCAAAACGCTAGAATCAAACCCCAATACATATGACAGTTGTAATGTCTCAAGTCTAAGGATTACATGCACAATCACAACGAATAACAAATTATTAATCTAAAGTCATGTAATTTGTTATTCACGTCACATTCAGTGATCTATTCAAATAATAGTCACCCACATATTTGTTAATCGCATCCCTATACTATTATGGCACGTGACTCACCATCCTTTATCATTAACATCAATATGTTAATCAAAGGTAACAACCTATGTGATAGTCCGTAATAGATTATTAAAGTCCCGATCAAATAATCTAAGGACTATGAATACTTAAAGTATTTATCATATTAAGGAAATACGCCAACATATTCTAAACGCTTTTAGAATACATTCCTATAATGAAAATACTAAGGACTCATTCATACACATAAAAGAAGGAGAATATGAATGTGCTAATTATGACAATATGTAAATTAACATATAGACACTAATGCCATAAGTAAATGTCAAAATGCCCCAATATATGTCATCCAAATATGTAGCATTAGGGCATATCTCTAACAATCTCCCACTTGCACTAATGCTATGAAACATAGTATTAGTACAATAAACAATGATATCGTATACACATCTTCTCAAAACGAAGACCTAGCTGTGACTGATTCATAGCTACAGTAAGTGGGTCAGCTACATCAAGAGATGTGGCTGTTTTCTGCAAAGACATATCTCAATATGATTATTGGCTACAGATACAACACATGAAGATGGAAACACTTTTCCAAATGTTTGGACATACAGTGAGACCTTGGTTCCACAAGCTTGTGCAGTAGCTCCGTATAGTCGTAACAATGAAAGCATTACAACTTAACGATAGGAACCATAACTAACTCGTATGATTTCCTCGATCCAAACAACTTCTTTTGTAATATTACATATCACAAAAGACATGAGTTATGTAATGGAATCTACAGTTTGTTCAGAACCTTTCTAATTTACTGAGCTTCCACTACAAATAAATGTGAACCCTAACATCGACATTCTATTATAAGATTCAGATTAAGAATCTGAACTAGTAAATCCGTCACTATGAAATTTACCTCATCCATGAACTAAAATATATCTTTAGTGCTTCCCAAGTACTTAAGAATATACTTCAATTCTATCAACCATTCCCAAACTTGGATTGGACTGATATTTACTCGTAACACTTTACAATTTACGCAATATCAAGTCTTGTACATAATATAACAAATATGAAGTTACTATAACTTTGAATACAAATTTGTTATGCAACTAGAGTTTCTTGAACACTTTTAAAAAAATACTCTTTGTACAATTTAAGGAATATGCCAAGTAATCTCTTCGTACTATTATCATAGCAACGAATTCACAAGATACGAACGACATGTTCCATATGGAGAGCATTTAATATGACTAAACATTAATATCACAACACACATATCATCAACTATGATATTGAAGTCATCATTATTGCAGTCATAGAAAAGTGGATGCGCTTCCACTATTCTTTTGCAATCACAAGGTTCATCCACATTTTAAATGAAATCTAACTATTTAATCTCATTTGAATTGGTCGAAACAATTCCAAGAAATTTACTTAAAAATCCACAAGTGGATTTATTAAGTACGCACATATTACTCATATCCATTGATCCAAATCTTTAATATAGTAACACAATGTGCTATAATGTCTAGCATAATACAAAGATACTTAAGCACAATTATTGGTCAAAAGACTTCATCGTAGTCAACCCTTTGGCTTTGATGATATCTTTCAGAAACCAATATAACCATAAAAGGTCATTACCTTTTTCATTAACTTCAACCTTTATCTCAGAGATCAATATCCATATTAAGCTAAAGTATATGGAGTCTAATCAATATGCTTTACATTATATAGTTTCTTAGAATCGATATCAAATATACCTTTTCTTTGTAAATTGTAGGATCAAATAATTGATCATTATCTCAAATACACAAACAATTTTTGTGCTTCCAAAAAGATATCCCTGTATTCTTTTAAAGAATGAGATACACTACTAGATTTGCAAAAATCTTATGTGATGACACATCTCAGACCTTATTGAATAGATTCATTACTTTGGTCTAGGTGATTTTATAGCTTTAGAGGATACGTCCTCAATTTCTATTTTATTAGGAAGTAACATATTTTGGAACAAAATATTTTCTTCAAGAAAGATTACAATATAATAGACCATTGAACATTGATCATTAAATAGAAATTATATCCTACAAAACTAGGATATACTATAAAATTACCTTTAACCAAAACTCCCACTAGTCCTTTAAAAACTTTTCAATAAAAGTAGGATAAACCAAAATTAACACATTTAATCCTTGGTTGCTGTCCAAGTTATATCTAATATAAAGTTCTAGCAATAGTAGGTTTTTACTATTCAACATAAAATTAAATTGAGGAAAGCATGACCCACAAATAAATATAATGATTAATCAAACTAATCAACAACTGTACTATGTCCAACAAAGGACGGTTTCTTCACTAAGCAAACCCTATTTAATTGTGGTAATTGTTAATTTCGATGCTATATCAAAATTTTAGGATACTCAAACAAAATAGTACTTAAGTATTTTACCTTCATGATCTAATCATAAGGTACTAATACATTTTTCTATACGAGCCTATTCTGAAATAGCTCCACATATATCAACATGTATTAATCCAAATAGCCTAGTAGTTTTAATCCTTTATTAAACAAAGGATAACTTGGTTATCTTTCCAATATATAAGATGCATAAGTTGATCAAACCAACCTAATCATCATCTTATTATTAGAAAAACCTAATCATGTAGAAATTACAATTAATTTGGATTATTTGAGTAATCTTAAAATTTGGTGGATGGTTTTAACGTTTGACAATATGTTTGCAATACGTTCTTTCGTCTACATCAAGATAATAAAGACTACACCATAATGCGTTTTTACAAACTTTAGGAATATACATTTTATTCCTAATATCATTTAGGTATAATCCTTAAAATACAAAATATGTCCAGAAGGCATCCAAACAAATTGTCTTTAGCTAACGCAACAACCTTTGTTTCATTTGCTAACACTGAAAATATTCCACGCTTCCGAAAGCGCACTACTGAGATTAAGATTCTATACTCGAACACATTCACTAATGTTTCACTAGAATCCATAAAGTAGTACCAATCACAATCAAAGAAGATTTATAATTCATAGTAGCTTTACAACCTTGACATTCAAGCTATAAAGATATTTTCGATTAAAACCTCTTTTAATGTCCGGTTTTAAGGCTATAAAAATATTATTTATACATGCCTATACAATCCTTAATTTTCTTCTTAGATATGCTCCCACTGGCTAATAGAAATCATTTTTTTTTTTGTCTTTTTTCTTTGCATTACCACTAACCAAAGAGAAAATACAAATATGAGAATGAATTTCATTTATATCTAATATTATGCATTAAATATGCTTACCACAAAATCATTTGCTAGTTTAAAATTATATTCTTTACATCTTGCATACCCTTATGCAAACTATGAAAGAATACAAATCCTTAGCATATTTAATTTGTTTTACTTATCATCCATAAGTACTACAACTTTTCGTTTTGATACATTATCAAGATGAAAAATAACGGAGCATGTAATTCTAAGATTTTATTAAGTTTCTAAAAATCATTCTTAGATGATAACGTTAATAAAAAATTTGGTCCGGTTGCGAGATATAATGTCTAGTTAATTAAAATAACGGGTTCATTATTATAGCCATAAACGTATGCAGAAAATAAGATCGCTAGTTGATATAAACTTGTTAAAACATTTAATTTGGCCTTTAATTAAATGATACCTTGCACTAATTTTATCGAATCCCACACTTCCTAAATGAGATCGTGAATCTAATTAAAGATTCATTAGTAGGTGACCATACTTCTCTTTAATATGAATACCCCTCAGCTTTTGTGCATTATTGGAATATACATACAAAAAGTTAGTAACGATTACTATCTATATCACTATATAGGATATGGCCATTTTGCCCCTAAATCACCATAACCTCAGCTTTGATGCATTATTGAAAACGTGATCTAGTTAGATTATACCCACCGTCACAGTGTTGCGACAATTTGAATTTCGGACATCAGCTTTGGTGCATTATTGGCCTCGTGATATTGGAACAACATAACATCACTATGCTTGCTAGATAAACATAATACTTTTATGAAATATGTCTTCCTACCTTTGGGTTAGCCAAGACATACCCAATCGAGCAAATATAACCTAGGATAGTGGAGGGCAACGATAAACATTTTTATCGCTTTACAATTTAATATGCTTGCACGTAGGAGGATTTTGAATTTAATTAGGTCTCACTTTGCACATTAGTTCATTTACAAGCATACATCACATATAGGCAAATAAATAAACATACATGCAAAATCATATATCATGGTGGATCATGGACTTGGACTATGAATCAAATCAAGACAAAACTAAAACTTAAACAAGCACATCTTCATGTCTTCTTTGGTCTTGTCTTCTTGATTTTTCTCAATGATCCAAAGCACCTTCAACTCCTTGAAAATCTCCAATGGCCTTCTTGCAAACTTCTTGTAGAAATTATATATATTATGTCTCACTACAAATTTTTCTCAATTGCAAGAAAATAAAACGAGACTTATGTCTTAATTACATACTAATGAATGATATAATTAATTACAATGCCATCTAATGAAATTACAACTAATTAACCATTCATTAACCAATTCCATGATCAAATTCACCATTTATCATCTAACATCACAATGTAAGATAAAACTCATAAAGCATAGGATATACATCATATATATAAACAATAAAGCTAAACAAGCAAGTTAATACAAACTAATGTATCCAATACATTAAATAAATAAAAGGGATGTTTGCAATAAGTTTCATATCTTGAGATTTTAGCTTCTCATGTTAAACAACACAAAAGAACTAGATAAAACTAATTTTAAGTCCATACTTGTTCAATAAGGCCCAATGCAAATTATTTCTTAATTTTATGGCCCAATTTGAGTTCCAAGGCTCATTTTAATCTTCACTAAGAAAAAAAATCTCATCTAATCTTACTAGACTAAAGCCCATTGATTTTTAAGCCCATTGGACTTAACCAAAATTAAACCAATTAGTCATTGCTTTCAATTTATGACCCATCATAAATCTGTTGCACATACACCAACTGTTTTGACTTGTTTAGCCTATCCACAGTTCTCCACAAATTCTAAAATTTTACGGAGACGTAGATCTTCGAGTGTAGATAGTTTTAAAATCAAACGAAACTCAATTCGGAGTTAAATTGACTGAGTTATGCCTCTTAGAATACAACTGTGCAAACTGTCCAACTTTACGCGAGAATCAGTGAACTTACTGATTTTGATTTTTTTTAAACCCTTAGCCACGAAATTAGGAGATGCATATTAGAGGATGAAATGTTCTACTATCTCTATAGCATAACATATCCAAAAATCAGCCAAATCTAAGACATTTACTATGCCAAAACAGTCACACAGTGGACAGAAATATTTTCAGAAATGTTGAAACTCTTTCCTTGTTCTTTTGTGCTCAAGACTTTAGAAATTTTAAACAAACACATATGTAATCACATGAACATCAAGTCCTTGCTCTGATACCACTTGAAGGATCTTGTATATTCAGAGCTATGAACATCATCAAGCTAAGAATCAAGCGGAAGCGAAACATGACATTCAAAAATTTCTGAAATTCAAAGCATGATGTTTATATGAAATTCTAATCTTGATATCATGTGATTAACATATGCAAAACATATATATATCAAGTATATATATTGACAAGAGATAGTAGAAGAGTATACCTCTTGTAGACAACTCATGGAAGTAATAGATCTGAATTTTCGCACACTTGATGGAAGATACCTCCTCTTGAAACCATAAGAGCTCTAGTCGGTCCACACGAGCAAAGAATGGCTTCTCCATCTTTATGGCTATTTTGTGCTAGATCTACCATGAAAGATTTATGAGCTTGTTTGTGAAGAAGAGTGCAAAACCATTTCCTTCTTCTTCCTTGTTCTTGGCTGCGTTTTCATGAAGAAGAAGAGAAGACAAGATCATCTAGTTCACCTTCATTTTTCAGCCATGGTGCTTTTCTCTTTTAAGAGTTGAAGAAGAAGACTTCTTCATCTCTCATTTTTCAGCCGTGTAAGAGCTTGGAGAGAGAGAGGGTTGACAACCTTTTTCACATGAAACAAAAGACAAGCCATGTTTTTAAGGTGTCTTGTCTCCCTTTTGAAAGAAAATAGAAGACAAGCTTTCTCAAATTATAGTTGTGTTGTCTAGCTTTTGTTGAAATATAAAACATACATACATGTATATATATATATATATATATTTATTGAGTAGTATTTTTTCACTAATGTAATAATATACATATATATACATTATATGTATATTGTGTAGTATTCTTCCACTAATATAATAATATACATATATACATCATATGTATATTGTGTAGTATTTTTCCACTAAGTCATTTAAATATCAAAAACACTGACTACTCAATAATCTCCCTAAGTTCATTGGTTGCAAATTTTCCTATTCAACTGATTGTTTCTAAACTTTTTCCTCGTTAAAAGCTTGTAAATTATTTATTATTCTAATTATTGTTTAGACTGTTAATTATAATATTCTTACTGTTAATAATTAATGATGACAATTAGGAATAACAGCGGTTCGGTTAATCGCGAAAACTAACAAAACCGTAACCAAAATCATTTAGCAAACCAATAACTATAACCGTAACCAAAACCTAACAATTTTCAAAATCAATAACCATAACCGTAACCGTCAATGATTCAAAAAACCGCAATTAACCGTAACCATAACTGTTTAACTAAAAAATAATTAGTTTAAATATAAAAAAAAAACCTTAAAAAATATATGAAAAATTAGTTTAAATGTAAAAAGACCAAAAATAAAAGAATCCAAGCCAATGATAAAACTTGAAATAAATTACACAATAATTTTATGAGTAAAAATCAAAATCAAGAAGTCATGCAAAAAAAATTCATTTTCAAGCACCAAGCGAGAAACGTCTCTTCTTTCATTAGTCTTTTAATTGAGTTTAGTTCACTTTTTTTTAATTGAGTTTAGTTTAAATTTTTAATTGAGTTTAGTTCACTTTTTTTTTAATTGGATTTAGTTCAAATTTTTATCATTTTAATTACTAATTTTAGTTAGTCTTCTATTATTTTAAGTGTATATATATATATATTAGATTTTTTATTAAATTAATAATTAGATTTCGAATTTTGATTTTTTTTAACGTAAAAAATCAAAATCTATCAGTTTATCCATCGATTTCTCTTTATAAAACTCAAACCCTAACGAATTTTCTATAAATTTTTATTATCAAATTTTTATCAAACAATTATTCGACTGTTTTGAATAAAACGAATATCCATTACCATCCCTACCAACGATGTATTACATGATCTACCATGTAAAACATCTAACAGCCGTGACAATAACTCTCTTCTGTTGGTAGATTTAAAATGCTACAAACACTATAAGGTTTAGCCTTGGCACTATAGTCAAAGTGACATTAATTTTCCATGGTTAAACTGTTACACACTATTTCAAAGTTTCGTTGACTATAATTTTCCATGGTTAAACTGTTGCACACTATTTCAAAGTTTTGGCCCACGAAAAGAATGTAGGACTCGTGCCAACACACTAAGGCCTAAGTTAAAGTGTTGCACACAATTTTACTTCCTCGAACATAATTTGCAGATCTAGGTGAGCGGTGACCAAGAAGATTGTGAACAGGGAGGATGTATAGCTTGGTCAGCGTACAGGTTGTAACTCTCACTAATTTAAAAGAACGTTAAAAAATTTATTGATTTTTTTTAAAAAAAATAATATATCTATATATTTTTAGGTTAAAAAAAATTAATTAATTTTCACTAAAAAAATATGTTTTTATAGTTAAAAAATTATATATTTAACTCCCACTAAAAAAATTCTAAAAACCGCCCTCGATTGTGAAGTGTGTTGGTGGACTAATCTAACAAATCTCTGCTATTGCTTTGCCTGGAAACAGAGGAGTCAGGAGTCAGGAGTCAGGCAGAGCCAAGCCCCCAACCATTGGATGAATGGGATTATGACAAAGTTCGATTTTTTTTTTTTTTTGGTTAAAAGAGAGCATTTCATTAAATTGAAAATTGAGAAAGTACAAATAAGTTAACCAATCTCAGAAGGGGTGATATCATGTACAAAAATATTCTAAAAGATAGGGAGGTAAATTAAACATTTAGTCAACAGCTAACTTGTCTTAAAGGTATCATTTAGTTACCCAATTTGCAGCTCTATTAGCTGTCCTTCGAGAGTATTGAAATCTGACATGATTAATCTCAATTGTAATTAATAGAATATCGT
This sequence comes from Ehretia macrophylla, assembly GCA_037974665.1. Classification (NCBI taxonomy): domain Eukaryota; kingdom Viridiplantae; phylum Streptophyta; class Magnoliopsida; order Boraginales; family Ehretiaceae; genus Ehretia; species Ehretia macrophylla. Next base: position 36,024,549 of record CM075768.1, read on the forward strand.
AAATGATTGGCTTGATGGTTCAAAGAGAGCCAGTACTTAACGAGTTGATAGCATCAAAAACAAAGAGTACATCATTTTTTATGATGTAAAAATCGTAGCAAAGGCTACGGGCAAGGGAGCAGGCATGTTTAATAGCAATGGATTCTGAGGTATGCTTAATGCTTAATAGCATTAATTTCGATGTTGAGGTATGGTCTTTGCTACTACATCATTGTGTAGATAAAATTCCATTTATTTATTCTTTTGGTCAAGCTTTCCCTCCATTTTGAACAAAATTGCAGTTTTACTAATATTTTCATTATGCCAATTCCAACAGTTTTTTTATTTTATTTTTTACATTGATATGATTTGGAATATTTTCTTACATCTAGAGATTTTTTAATTCAATTTCACTCTAACAGTTTTCTTATTTTTAATCATTTTTACAGTTAGAGATTTCCTAATTCAACTCACCTAAATTTGAGTGAGCTAAAATCAATATAAAGATCGCATGTGTTTAGATGATAAAATAGGAGAGTTGTTGGAATTGTTTAGGACCAAAAACAATTCTACATTTAAGGAATTAAAAATTTAAGAGATGTTGGAGTTGGCCTTAAGATCGCATCTTGCATTAGAACCGGTATTGGTGCAAAAAATATTTCCATTTGCAAATATCTGCTTATACTTTTACCTTTATGCATGTAGCAGATAGTCTTTCGGTATGAATTGCTTAATGATGCAGTGTTAGTTTTTAAAGCAATCGCATTTTAAATTTTGTTACCAATCGAAAAATTAAACTTATCGTGGAAAACATCAAATTGATTGTTATTGAGTATCCTTTCTCAAGGAACTGCAAATAGAATTGCAGAGTGGAATTGCAAATTAAAGTGCTAAGCTTAATCTTCTTATTAAACCCCATCCCATAGTTGAGATGCTACAATAAATACAGTTACATAGACCTGCAGTATAATCGTTACATAGACCTGCGGTAAGATAGAAAAAAAATAACTTACAGAGGAAAAAAAAAGAAAAAAGCTTACAGAGAAAACTAAAGTGCTAATATAAAAATAAAAATTTGGGCTCTAACGACTCTGCTGACCAAGTCATAATTTTCAGTCCCAGCAAAAGCGTCTTTCGAGTCATAACATCAAAACATTATAACTTATAATGTAACTATACGAAAAACTCTTCTAACAATCTAAATTGATGTCAGTCAAAAGAAAAATGAACCCACACGAATAAACTGACATCAATTTAAATCGATAAAATAACAACCTGAACTTCACATGATGGTGCAGCTGGGTTCCCTAACCTCATAAACTGGGCAAAATGGCACACCATCATAGTAATACCATAGCGGAGGGTTTGGCTTGGCCTCATCTTTTTTCTCATCTTTTTTCTCATCTTCTTTCTCATCTGCTGCACTAACGTTTACCAGCTCAGCATAGCCCACTTGCTTTCTTAACTTAGTTGTTAGTGCCACTGGATCAACTCCTTCCCCAATCACCTCTATTTTATTCTTGTCTTCTCCCTGTAAAGCTGCTGATATAATACCTGAAGAAAATGGATGCATAAAATGTGTTAGAGTATATATTCTTTATAGCCTTTCATACAATTTGAGCTATAAGTAATGCATTTGAAATTTTTCATTGGTTGAAATCAAGAATTTTAATATGCTTAACCGGAAGAAAATAAGATACAGAAGGGGAGAATGGTAAAGTGTGCTTCCAAGGCATTTTTATTGTGAAACTAGCCTCTAGTTAAATATAAAGTAATGACGCATATATATATAATAAATTTCAACCACGCAAGGGGGAGCTTCGGGGAAAGAAAATAAGACACAGAAACTATCTTACCAGATTGACAAACGGCAATCTGCAGGGCTTTCTTGCGACATTTCTGATCATTTATGAGCACCTCAATGACAATCTTTTGCTGTTTTTCAAAATTCACAGTAAAGAAATCATGTTAGCGAATATATTTTACCTTGAAGAAGAAAAATTTCATCTTCTAGACGAATAATTAAAACTATACCTTCATTTTCGATATGTAAAAATCGTGTGTATTAAGAGGTTTCGAGGCAGAGTAGAAAGCCTTGGAGCACTACTCCACTGTTTGAGAGAAGAATTAGAAATGCTTGTTGCAAATGAGACTGCCGTGAGAATTAAGCCCTCGCAAGTATATATATAGGCCATGATGTATCCAATTATTATTATTATTTTTATTCAAACATTTTACATCACTCTCATAGCCCATTATTTAAATTTCCGCGTTGATAAGGTACAAATACGCCTGACATATCTCCTAAGCCAGCGGCAAAGTTAGAAATCTTATTTTGAGGGAGTCAATATTAAATAACATGACAAAATGAGTAATAAATTAGAGGAATTATACCATCTTTTTTTAAGAATTGGGAAGACCGGGGCGCTGTCCCCCCCTTAGTCAGTGGCGAATCCAGGCATCCGGACTAAGGGGGTGCATTCTTATCGTGAAAGAAGTCAGGATGTGCTATCATAAAATAAAACTATCTAATATAATTAATTTTTAAAAAAACAAATAAAAAAAGGAAAAATGTCTTTTTTCAAGTTGTAAGGTAAGTCATCCGTTGTCCCTAGTTCCGCCTCTGACCTCGGCTATAACACTTGTAAAACAAGAAGAATTTGAGATGTGAGATTTATTCTTAGGGATAACTCTAACGCGCAAGTCAGACTTGAGATGAAATATCGTACTTAAAAACTTAATAAGCTAATATAAAGCGAGTACATAAAATAACAATTACCTGTTTATGGCTTACGAGCTTATTATTTATATTTATTTTTAGAGGGACTTCCACTATCACGTCATTAATAAGGACAAAAATCATAGTTTTAGTTCGGGAGCTTGTTATGAGCTCGAAAGATCATTCTATCTCGAGAAATATCTTATTGTTTTACCAATTATCCCCTGTACTCGCGAATTGTATTACATTTTTGCCTTTTTATTTGACCCTTATCACACGTAATTGACCTTTTCAGAAGATGCAAAGAACCATCTTCCACGCAATGGCTTGTTTGAGAATTTTCGTGTAAGACGCAATCGATAACAATAATTAAGACTTTGTTTGGTCTAACTGTAAAATTTTAATTTTTGAGTTGTAGCGCTTTTAGAATAGAACTTTTACAAGAAGTGTTGTTAAACAAAAGTTGTTGACTGTTTGGCATGTGTTAGACAATGTAGAACTTTTAAAAATTTTGAGGATAATATCAGATTTTAAAAATATGAAGGGGGTATATTTGAGAAAAAGAAAGAAAAACAGCTTCCCTCATTATGTAAAACAGTTTCGCAAAAGTTTTTTTTTGAAAAGCACCAATTTGAAACTTTGCAGTTTTTAGTTTTTTTCAACTTTAACTTTTACCCAAAAGCATTTTAAAAAATGAGCCAAACAAGTTATTTTAACTTCTAAACTCACAGAAGTGCTTTTAAATGTCTAAAAATTAGGCCAAATAGAACATAAATTAGTTTAAAAACTACAATCACGTCGGTATGTAGGGCCTTTTTAGTGGACTTTTTTAAAGGGAAAATTCCGGTATTTGGTCATTATCAATAATTAAGTATACGAAATAAGGTTCATAATGTGAGATTAACTTTTTTATTTTTGGACCAAATAGTTGAATACCGAACTGATGTCCAAAACAGATATTGTTCTCTTAAAAGAGTTCTATGCAAAAAAGAAAAAAAAAAACATTACGTATTCTTTTTTTATCAAAGATAGGGGAAAAAATTAGATATTGAATATTATTTGTGACTAGAAATGAAAAGAGAAAGATACCAACTAGCCAGCAAGGGGTAGCTTAGATGGCAACAAGAAGTGAGATTTCTAAACTTAATTATTGTGGGGTTGAACCTTCTTTAATTGTATTTGGGATCAAATTTTTGACTAATTCAATCAGTGTTGTGGGGTCATTTGTCTAATCTAATATAGCGTATGTCTGATTGTGTAAAATATTTTTTAAGTTATCAAATGTTTTGTCCATTCATTTTTTTCTTTTTCTTGTAGTTTTAAATTTTCGATGTACTCTATGTATTTTTAGTATCAGGATCGAACGGATTCAGGAACTTCATATTAGAGGGGCCAAGATTTAATTTAAAAAAAAAAAGAGAAAAGAAAAATAGGAGTATTTGAATAAGGAAAATAGAAATTAGAAAAAGAGAAAAAAAATTAAGGATGGCCATATAATTTTTTTTTTTAAATATCACAGATGTTCAAAAATAAATATGAAGACTTGGGGGGTCCGAGTTGCCAAAGTGGAACTCGTATTCAAGCGAGACATTTACTTAATGTAGGACATAATTCCATCTATTGAAGATTTAGACACTATTAGACGACTTAGTAAGTCAATCTGACTAGGTAGTCTCAAGGGTACGTCAACGCCGGGACCAACTGCTCGGTGGCAAGAAGAGCCGCCATAATAATTATCCATTGGATAAATTGCACACTTAATTTTTATGGTTTACATATTTTTTTAATGTAATTCTTAATATTTCAAAAAATTTATAATTGGTCTTTAATATTTATAAAAGTTATTCAAAATAGTTTTTATTGTTCAAATTTAACCAATTTGATCCTTATTGTTTTTCAAAAAAAATTAATTTAGTCCCTATTGTTTTCTAAAAAAATTCAATTCAGTCCCTACACATGACTCTTATTTGGGAACTAAATTAAATTTTATGAAAAATAATAAGGACTAAATTGGCTAGTTTTGAACAATAAGAAAAATTTTGAATCACTTTGTAAATATTATGGACTAATACAAATTTTTTAGAACATTAAGGACCAACTTGAAAAAAAGTGTAAATAATAGGGACTAAGTATGAAATTTATCCTAATATGTTCTACCGCGTATAGTTTCTCGCATAATGACATTCCTAGAAGAAAATTTTTTTATTAGGCATTCGGTCATTAAATCTACTCATAAATATATGAATCTTATATTATTGGATTCATTTCTTATTTCAAGTGACGAATGACTGAATGCCTTATTGAAGAATTTTCCTTCCTAGAGACATGTTTCATGTAAATTGTAGAATAGTAATATATTGATTTTCGCTTTATATGCGAGAAGTAACAAGATTTAATCTCCTGCATAAAATCTTTAGTGATGTCAAATACATTGAAGTTCACTTAGAAAAAAGATAGTAATATTTTGTCTATTTGGGTGATGGCAAAAATATTTTTTTTTTTGCAATTTTTTGAAAGTTTAAAATATTTCCATGTGTTTTTAGAATTTTTTTATAATTTTCTTGTGATTTTTTAAACAACACTTAGGTCCCCTAATTCTATATTTTCAAAATTGGGTATTTAGCTTAGTTTCAACTGTTGAAGATAATAAATACTATAATAAATCTCTCTTTAATAGTTTAAACTTTTAGATGAGCTGATTACTCAACATGGTATCAGATTTTAGATACCAAAATGTCCTAGGTTCAAAATTCACCGCTACTTATTTAAAACATTAAAATTGTCAAAGTGCAAAACTCAAAATCTAACTTCGCTTGTACTTGCAGGGGTTTGTTGATTATAGTAAATAGTATATCAAATCTCTTTTTAATAGTTTAAGCTTTTAAGTAAATATGAGAAAAACACTTCAAATCAAAAAGTAAAAAAAAAAGAAAAGAAAAGAGAGAGAGAGAAAAAAGGAAGAAGACTCTTGCAATCCAGTGAAATCTTGGAAAACATCATTATTGAGAATGATACAAGAATCATTAAAGCAATTAACTCTTTAAAAAAAAGAGATAAAATTAAAGCAATTAACTTGCAAAGTATGCTATTGAACAGAGAGTCAAGCCTATTGTTGATTATTTATTTTTGGGTAAATTATGCATATAGTTCTTATTGTTTATATTTTTTTAAATTGGTCTTTAATGTTTCAAAAAAATTAAATTAGTCTCTAATATTTACAAAAGTGATTCAAAATGATTCATATTATTCAAAATTAACCAATTTAGACTCTATTATTTTTCAAAAAAATTCAATTTAGTCTCTAAATAGAATTTTTTTTAAAAAAAAATAATAGGGACTAAATTGAATTTTGTGAAAAATAATAAGGATCAAATTGGTTAATATTGAATAATATGGATCATTTTGAATCACTTTTGTAAATATTAAAAACTATTATAATTTTTTTAAAATATTAAGGGCGACATTGAAAAAATATATAAATTATAGAGACTAAATATGAAATTTATCCTTTATTTTATCTTGCTGGTGGCATCCATGGAGTGACGTTTATTTGTGTTAGGCGCAATGAGAACAAATTTGTTGATTGAATTTTCATTTGACTAAACAAAAGATAAGATTGCTAAACGTAACTTAATGGTTTGTAGAAAGGAATGATTAATGATAGGGGATTTTGCCCGACCTCCCGACCACCCGACCACTTGAGATTTTTGATAGAGCACTCTATCAGTTGAAGAATACAGACTAGAATCTAAGTATTAGACTTGGGTATAGAGGTCGGAAAGCTCGGACCTCGGCCATGGACAGTCTGATAGTACTGTAGTCTCAAGTTCGACATTGTCTGGTATTGTCACGATTCCATATTTCCTTAACTATTAAATCGGTCTTTAATACCATAATAATAACAAGGGATAAAAATTTAAGCTTATGAATCTTCAAGCGTTTTGGGATCGTGATGTCACGGGCTTAGAACCGCCTAAATCTGTTAAGACACAAGAAAATATCCCGAGCATTATTAACCATAAAATAAAACATCAACTATTTATTACGTCCATTCTAGTAACACACATTATATAAATCACTAATAGATAATATTACAATCACCGGATCAAATTTACAAGACATGCATTCACTAAGTTACTTCACACAGGTCCAATTACTACAACTAGGCTTCGAAAATGTAATATATCAAGTTAGTTACATAGTTAAGTGTGCACAAGATTAATACGTTACATCAAATAAATCACATGTCTAGCTCATTTTATTACAACAAAAGGTTAACCAAAACGAGCAACTACTCTCAAACTCTAGCCTCAAACAACCTGTAATGGTAGAAAAAAGGGATGAGCTAATCCTGCATATAGATCAGCGAGAAAGGAATGAGAAGGGTTTTCACAAATGTTTTATCTTTTTATAATTATTTGATAAAACATGTCATGCACACAAGAATATACAAACGATAATACAAAATATACAATTAAGATTCAATAACAGTTAAATAATCTAACTCTTCCAAGATATCATTGGGTCCCGACCCGTAGGAAGATCAATGGGTCTTCGTAAGAGAATGAATGAATACTTTGGTAGGCGAGATATACCAGCAAGCCCTACCTTTGACTGGAGGTCTCATTATTACCTCGATAAGCGAGATATACCGGCGAGCCTGTCGCTGCCCAGAGATCTCGTTGCTACCGCATTCGACAATGGTTGCAATCGATGCGCGTGCACAAGTCAAATGCATGGTGCAATAAGCAATAGCACAATCGAAAATCAAATAAACATTTTGCATATAAGGACACTCAAGACTAGCACAACACAATGAGAGCTTACAAGTTGGCCACTTAAACAACAACACCTACCAATAGCAACCACTTGATCCACTAAGCTACTTCACTGCTTCTACATTATCCCTCCTTATTTGGTTCTTTTTCCTACTTTCCAAAACTCTACTTAATCTGATTTTGGTGTAGAATCAAAGCTTATCGAAAGTAAATAGTTCTAAAATCAAATAAAACTAAATTCAGAGTTGAATTGAGTGAGATATGGTCTTTAGAAAAACGTTGAGCAAAAGGGGTAAGGCTGTCAGACGAGGGTCTCGTCCGGCGCCTTCGACCGACTCCTACTGATTGAGTCAGTTGAGGTGAGTTGGACGGGACCCTCGTCCGACTAGGGAAAAACCCAGCAACACAAGCCTGAAAATCAAGTTTTTTTTTTCTCTTTTCCTTCTTCCCTTGCATCTCCGTCAACCCAAGCCTAAATCCTCACCATTCAAACTCTCAAATACATCAACTAATAATGCTACAAGATCATATATGTTCAATTCCCAGCATAGAATTCATCAATGGTTAGCATCAAACATCCATACTCAATAACCAAATCAATAGGCAAGGTTTGTGACTAGGGTTATGATCTCAACAATCCTACATCTAAATCGAGTATTATACGCATATTCAAGCCTCATAGAAGAACATATAAGCATAAGCTAGCAAGATATAGCAAGATACAAGACTATGGGACCCTAAACACCAAACTCAAGCTCAAGGACCTCAACCAAGCTCAAATACATGACATAGGCACACATTCTTGCTAGAACCAGTTTGATATACTCATATACACACAAATCAAGCTTTATATGACTTTGTAAATCATTTATGAAAACATCCCTCACCTTAGATTTGAGTTAAAATGCAAAAAATAGAGCTAGGAAAAGCTTGTATATGCAAAAAGTTGCTTGAAGATGACTTGTGCTAGTTTGGAAAATGCCTCTTCCTTCTCCTTCTTCTTTCTTATATTCTTTTCTCTCTTTTTCTTGGTTGAAAAAACTAAGTGTGTATGTGTAGTGTATGTCGTGTGTGTAGTATGTGTCATGTATGTGTAGTGTGTGTTGAGTGGTGTTTTGTGTGTTTTAGTTGGTAGGATATTTTGATATTTTGCCTTAGGAAAAGAGTGCCCCTCAACTAAAAGTGTATTTACAAGCTTGTCATTTGGTTCTAATTTAAGTATTCTAGTTAGCTTGTGTGATGGTGTAGGATCTAATTAGCCTCTACGATATTTAAAATACTCAAATGCATGAAATAGAATTTAAATGCACGTTAAACGATGTAAATGTTTCTAAAACCCTGTAAATGCACTTAGAAACTCTAGATTGCAAATAAGAAAATATGAGTGCACGTTAAATGCTTATGAACTGTTATAAATAAATGTATAAATGTGTGTGGGGCTTCACAGGTATTGTTCAAATCAACATACCATTGCGCGGTGCATTAATTCAGTGATTAGACCAAGTCCGCTTACAAAGCCTATAAATCCCCATTGCCCATTCAGATGGAGTTAACACATCTTACACATTTAATACACTTTGCCTAAATATATTTATTATTCATAACCTAGCTCGGATACCTTGCACTCGGGTTCTTTTTCCAAGTTTACAAAGTTGAGCGTCATAGTTATCCCACGAGAATATTTGATCGTTTACTCATTTTTCATGTTCAAGGACACCTTGTAACCGATCCAGAACCTTAAACTGCACCACATATTCGACCTGGAATATTTTTGACTTAACAATTTAATATTCCTTCTAATAAAGGGAAAAATTCGAGCTAAGCCAAAAGACAGATACACCCTCAACATTTGACCTTCCTAAAGCCAAGACATAACAAGACCTATAGTATCGGGCAAGTAGACCCGACCCGAGGACATCCCAAGAGGTCCGGACCAATAACGGAATACCGACACAATCGCGGAAAATCAAGAACAAAATATCCCCAATAAGTATAAATTAGCTACTATGCTTGCCTAAGAAGGTAACAAATTCCATTGAGCAATTACTATATTTTAGATACTCCTAAAAAGTAGTGAAGCTAATTTAAGTATCAGAGTTCTTATACGAAGAAGCACCTCTGCAGCTTGTTGCTTGTGCGTGCTGATAAATCTATATTTTTATTAACTTTAACCATTGAATTATGTATATTGCATTATTATTTTAAGCTTAAATGTATATTTTATATAATTTTAATGCAATATAGGTTTTAAAGAAGAAAAAGCAAAAATGGTCACAAAAATCAACATTTGATCAAGAAATTCAGCTCATCACTAGTGAAGAATGGTAGAACAACTTCAAAACTAGTAATTCGAGATTGAATTTGGCCAAACCGAATGCGGAAACGAATTCAAGACGTTGAAAAACCTTGGAATATAACTAGTCAACTTTTTGGTCAACGGTCAAAGTCAACGGTTAATGGTCAAAGTCAACGAGCTAGTCAAAGTCAATGTTCAGAGTCAAAGTTCACCTACCACAGTCAAAGTAGCGCTCGAGCGCCCCTTTTGCGCACTTGAGCGCTACTTTTTGAAAAAGGCCGACAATTGAACGGCAGAATGCAGACGGAAAATGACAGAAAATATATAAAAATAAAAGGTTCAGAAGGGTGCTCGAGCGCCCTCCTGAAATCTTGCCTATAAATATCACGGTTTTCATTGCTGAAAACCATACAATTTTCTCTCCTAGCTTAATTTCTGCTATTTTTGTATTAGTGAAGTGAGTTGTGGGTGTTTTTATTATTATATTTAGTTGTGTGCAAAGTTTTAATCCCGAAGAAAGGGTCTAGTGAGCTATCAGCATATCAAAATCATACTGGTCTACCTAAATCTGTTCAACACGATAAGTATTCTTTGATTTTGGTTTTCGTTATGATTTTGTGTATTTTAAAGTTTATCATGACACACTAGACCCGAGATTTGAGGTGATATGTGTGAGGTTATTCTTGTACATATGTTTTGATTCAGATTTATTAAAGTCTCGTATTTTTATTTGTAAATATTCTTTGATTAATTATACATATACTTGTAGTTATGTTATGTTTAATTGAAAGTACATATACGCCAGGTTTTGTAAACCAATGGTAATACGAGACTACCTCGGATGGATTCTTGTCTGGTTGTACCAACACCTCCAGGTTACATAAGTGAAAGATTAATTGAGAGAGTGAATATCGTTAGGTTATACTAACACATCCAGTCTTGATAATTAATTAATCTTATCACTTATATAATTAAAGGCTCATTTCAGTAGTGGGAGCTTGTAACCCTATTTCTGAAGGACTTAACTTTTAATCTGAATCATTAACTTTGTACTTACATATACCGAACTATAACCACCCTGAATCATTAACCCTTTAGATTTTCATTGTTGAGTGTTGTGATTCTTCAGTTTAATACATTTGTTTAATTCACTTTTAGATCTTGTTACTACCGTATCTTTGAACATTTTTTGGACTTAATATTCTATACTTTTGGACTTTTGGACTTAATCAAACTTATCCATGACGAGAGATAGTCAAACAATTCTAAATTAAGGGCTTAACTTAATTTGATAACTCAATCTCCGTAGATCGACCTTCTACTCGCCACAGCTAGAGGCAATTCAAGGTAAGCAATATTTCCAATCATTTAACCTGACTATTTTTTAGAGCAAAACGACACGATCATGTGCAGACTCGAAAAGCTTAGTCAAGCTACTTACCAAATCCAGAATCCTACCTCAACACCTTCTTACTTGCAATCTCCATAAAACTCGAACCTTGAATTTACTGAAACTGGCTTTTCCACTAGTAATATTTTTTGGTATTAATACATGGAATCTTTAACTGAAAAAAGAAAAAACAAATCGAAAAATAGGGGAATACATGTTTTTTTTTTTGTTGGGAAAATAAAAGTATCTCATTAAATACAACCAAAAAGGATTACACCTACAAAAGCAATTCCTCAACTAACACAGAATGTCATCTAACCTCCATTTACTACAGAGGACCCTGTTAACATCATTATCTTTAAACTTTTTACAAGCAAAAATTTTCATTCTAATCAACTGTATAGTGTCAGCAACTATGTTTTCCTCCGTAGCAAAAGCCTCCCTGTAGATTCTATAGTTCATTTCCTTCCACATCGCATAAACGATACCACACAACAGTAACCTAGCTAAGGTAGCATGGAGACCAACACCCAAAAGTGGGTCCGACCCTACTCCACCACATCGTCCCACTTCTCCAATCTTTGGTGAACACATACCATATCCAAGTCACGCTGTCAAATACGCTTGCTCAAACCACATGTAAAAAAGAGATGATCTCTATCTTCAACTATAATCCCACAAATTTTGCACATACAATCCAAAGACACTCCCCAAGCAAACAGTCGGTCCTTAGTAGGAAGCCGATTAAGTCAAGCCAACCAAGAAATAAAACTATGTTTTGGGATCCTGACCTTACTCCAAATAATGTGATGCCACTCCACCTTCTCACTCTGAAGCCTAATAGAATTCCAAGCCGATGCAATAGAGAAGTCACCATTCTGACTCGATTTCCACATCCACATAGCTCTATCATTTGAATCGAGGAAGAAAAGAGTATGGTCCCTAATCTCCAACGACAAGTCCAACCAGCACCAAATTCCATCACAGACCACATCAGCCACTTTGCCATCCTTCTCCACAACACAATTGAATTAACAATTGCTTCCATCGAATGAGTCAACTGTAACCTAACAATTGGATTAACAATTGCTTCCATCAAATGATTACTTGATTCTCAAAATCACACTAACATAATCTCACACACATCTAAAAAGTCACAACATATATCAATCAATAGATAATGTTGCATCGAACACTAAGAAGATAAAATTTCTCAACATGCTATAAATAGGAAGAATCCCTCGTCCTCCCGAGGTAAGTAAGTTCTAGTTCATATTTTTGCTTCTATTGAAAAAACTATTAATATATTATTGATGTCTTTGAAGAACCATCCACACAAAATTTTTTTTCTAGGCAAATAATCATTTCATTTAGCCATAAAAAAATAAAGTCATACAATAGAACAAAATCTTTTTAATAATTTGTTCCTCTGAGCTCGTGTTCGTACCATAAATTCTCCCATTTATTAGACTTCAAAAGTCCTCTTTCGACCCCAATTAACTTAAGCTTTAAAGCCTTCCTTTTCCTGATGCTGAGTCATCATATTCAAATTTAGCTATGCTTCTGTTTTAATATCAACTTATTTTATTGCTGTTCAATCCCTTAGATGGGTTTCCGCCGAAAATTCGGACAGTCCTTGAACAATTTTACAATTTCTGTCTTCCAGACCAACAAATCTTTAACCTAGTTAAAAATTGAATGATACATTAAACTAAACGTGAGACATGTGAATTAGTTTATTTTCGACACTATTAATCCTAATGTCATGTCACTATGGTATACGTTTCAAATGGAATTCTTACATTTTGTCATGGAGCACAAGAATAATCTTAATTATTTGCTCTCTTTATTAGGAGGATATATCTTGTGTCTTTATCAGGAAAACTAGCATCTACGTCATGGAAGAATTTTCTCTCCATGGACCATGTCTCCTTTTTCTAATAAATGTATAGAGTAACTTTTAGACTTGTCAACAAGGGACAAAAGAATGACAATGTTATGGACGGACCTAATTATAACAGAATAATTTTGGGGGAAGTCGCTCTCCTCCTATCATCCACAATCAATTGATGAAGTGCATTCGAAAGTTGTTCTAAATTGTATGGCCCAAAGGATTAATGAAGACTGAAATTAGTCAATCAATTTACACACTTATTTGTCTCACAATAGACATTCTTTATACACAATAACATGCTTTTCCACTCTTCAAACTAGACCATATATAATTATGTTTGATGGAAGAAAACAAGCAGAGGTAGATAAACAGCCATGTCACTTGTGGCGAGTATTAGTTTTGTAATCATGGATAAGAGCAACTCAAAGTGTCGCATCAAACTTGGCTGTATTAGAGAATTTGCCGTCATGATTGTGAAACCCCGGGTCTTCCTAACCCCTTTGACGGAGTATATAGAGGTACCAAGACTTGGTGTGGCTTGTGACTCATGAGAGGTAATCACAATGAAACATATGTATGTTGTGAGCCACAACATTAGTCTTTGTTCCATTATTGAGACGCCCAACTTTATATCATATCGAATTCGAGAGAGAAATTAGTATTATAAGTTATTTTAAATCTTAAATTTACTTGTTTAAAATAATTAATTTAAATTATTACTTAAATTAATACCAATATAGGACATCACAAAGTATTCATAAAAAAATTACAATAACAATTTTTGCTTCGAAAAAAGAGTAAAAACAACAAGCTAGAGTCGATTCAGCAATCTGCCCCCAAAACTCCCCGGCCCCTACGTCAAAGCAATTAAGTGCAAGGAGGTCAGAGCAAAGGAGCTTCCCATCAAAAATCGATTTTACAATTAGACGCTTATAACCTTCTCTCTATTTGTTATTCTAATAAAAACAAAGTCTTAAACTCTGTGCTCATTACAAAGGTGAATAAAATATGTTGTATCTAGATTATCGCCAAATATCCAAAAATCAAAACCATATATTTTCACAACACTTCTCTTTTCAATTACAGGAAAACTCCCTTTTCTACGCCAAATAGAAGTGGAGTAAAGATCGGGTTTCGTTCCTTGAAATACTATATATATCGTGTCCATTTCTTTTGACAAGTTGTTATTAGCATCATTCTATACCAAGCTTTAGGGTCATATTTAAAAACAGTTGTGGTGTTACATTCATTTTTAATACGTGATAGTGAAACTCGAATAGGACTTATAATTATATTTGATGAACGTTTTAAAATATTCAGCTCAACCGTTTTAAAGATTTTTTTCCAAGTTTTATATGCTGATTCAAGACCGCCAAGTAGATCAGACAACAACAGGACTACAAGAAAAGATCAAATCTCGTCAATTGTCGAATTATCTAAGTCCAACTTAGTGTCCTTCACGTGAAATCCATGTCAATGGTCCCCGTAGCCGTAGGGTTAGAGGTCGAACATTTAAACTGTGGGTAGATTTGAACGTGTTGAATTAGTCAAAAAATAATTTTTTTTTAAACATGTCTCAATAAATTTTGTATTTAATTAATTTAAATCATATATATATATATATATATATATATATATATATATATAATGATCAATCTAATTAAATTATTAGACTAAATAGTATGATAAAATAATAACATTATATTGACATCCATGTCATTCATGTGCTCAAAATTAACATATTTCTATTAGATTAATTATTCCATTTGAATTTACTTATTGTTCAGACTTGAATTTCTTGAATAATTAAGTCATAATCCATTGTCTTATTCTAAGAGCGAGTGTTAAGCTAATTAAGTATTGAGCCTCAAATCAAATGGTCCATATTTTATAATGTGGGCTACCAAAAGTAGAAGACAACTAAAAAATGGTCCATATTTTATAAGGCGGGCTACCAAAAGTAGAAGACAACTAAAAATTGAAACTGATGATACAATTATAATGAAATAATTTAGATAATTCACTATCGTTAAATTTCTATCATAATATTATATGTTACGAGGATATCCATATCCTTCTTTTATGCCTCGGTAAATTAAAACATAGTTAGGTGTATACTCTTATGATATAAGGAATGGTAGCTTAGGGTGTTGAAAGTGGCTGAAAAACCTTCAATTTCAAAAAAAAAAAAATTAATCTTAATGATGATCAAGAACAATTAGGAATATGACCATCCGGAAATCTTTTGGCTGAAACTAGAGAACTATGTACTCTAAAAAATGTTCCTCTCCACATCATTTCAAGTATGATTTTTTAGAGAATTTAATTATCTCACATAGATAAATCAGGATATTTTAAATCATTACATAATATCTGAGCTACTATAATTAAATTTTTTTTGGATGAAACCTCATATTAATTTAATATAGTATCAGAGTTATGCTTTGATCCAGTGTTATTCATCACGTGCGACCCTGATAGACTTTGACTTTACTAAGTTAATCAATTAATCATAAATTGCACGACTTTGACTTTACTAAATTAATCAATTAATCATGAATTGCACGTGCAGGGGATCTTGCAGAGTCCACGATTAATTTGACATGTTTTTTGCTACTGATAGAACAATGCTCGTATCTATTGAAAATTTTCCAGTTTGTCGCGCAGAAATAAAAATAATACCTAGGAATCATTGATTCTCAACAACAGATACTTTCACCATTAGAAACTGAATCCTCTATCCAATTTTTATTTTCTTGCATTAAAATCAAGGATTCTTGTGACTAGTAATTTGAAACATGATCCTCTATCAAAGTGTAGACAAAGTTAGTTTTTTAATCTTCTACTTAGACAGTTTTAATAATTTTAATGGGTGACGGTGAGTTTTGAATTCAGGACCTTTTTGTTTCAAATAGGAGTTTATTATATTATTTATTATCTTTAACAATTGTGAACTCTTTTAACACATGCACAGAAAAAAAAATTGTCTCGTACCAGTGGGACCCATTACCTGTTGGGGAAGTGGTAATTAGGCCATCTCCAAACGGATTCATAAACCTCCATTTACCCTACATGCAGAGAAGAAGTTGGAGATGAATATCTCCAATAGGTTCCCTAAGAATTTTCTATTTTGTAGAGAATTCTACATTTATTTTTCAACATCTCCAACTGCTAAACCCATGCCCTAAATCATTCTGAAAACTAAATGACAGTAAAAAAAAAAAATGCATTGTGGTTATGGCGTGCTGGTGGCTTGTTGTGGTGGTGGCATGGTGGTTGCTTGTTGGTAGAAGTAGCAACACCACCAAATAGCAGCGTGGTAGTGGCAATAACAGCACCACCATCCCAAGATGAGGGGGTGGGGTGGGGTGGGTTGTCAGTGGTTTGGACATAGATATGGGTTAAGGGAGAAGATGAAGCGTTTATGGGGGTGTAAGCAGCCGCTGAAAAAAAAAAATTGGGGAGGGTGATATATAATGTAGTTTTAGGGTTTTAATTTTAATTTAATTGCAATTTAGATTATCAAATATTATTAATTACAACTTGACATGATTAATTTTTTTTAATTGCAACTTAGTTTATCTAATTTTATTAATCACAGTTTTGCATGACTAATTATATATTACTATTATTTCTACTTTGTTTAATTCTAAATTAGATTATAAAATTTTATTAATTACAATTTGGCTTTGTTTGTAATTCGTCATAAACAATTAACAAATTCAAATAAAAATGTAAAATTATTAATTAAAATAATACGTTTAATTAATAAGGAGTGATTTTTGAGTAAAACAAAAATAAAGAGTCCTTAAAATAGAGAAACTGTTGAGTGAAACTGAAATAGAGATTTCGTTCCTATTGTTTTAAAAGTGGTGCGCTTAATCTTCAAAGATTGCAAAAAATTTCGTTTAGTCCCTCGCATGAAATTTTAATTTGTGACCTACACATAAAACTTTTGGGAACAAATTTTTTTTAAAAAAAGTAAAATTATTGGGGACTAAATTAAAATCTTTTACAAACTTTTATAATAATTGCAAAGGCAAAATGATACAAATATATAAAATGGGGAGTAAATGCCACTGGTAATCCTATATGTTTTGGGGTTTTGACACTTCAGTCCTAGAATTTTCAAAAAGATCCATTTAGTCCTTAATGTATTTTAAGTGTGACGTTATTAGTCCATCAATAAAGTGAAAGCAAGCGAAAGGCAAATAGAGTAACTCGACTTGAAAGTGTGTCAGTCCCGGGCATATAATTCCAGGCCCTCTAGTTCGAGTGAGAATTCCCAGCCATCCATAAATAGCTTTCCTCAAAGAAAAACTGGTTTAAAAGTCTCCCCAAATCTTGATTTGAGAGAAAAAGAGGGCAGCTAGGTGAAAGGGGTCTAGGCATCTTGGCTTAAAGAACCATTGTGACCGGGGCGTCTGTGGCCGTAGATCCTTGAACTCAGTAGTAGCAGAATCGATTCAAATCACTATCTTCAAATAGTGTAAGTGTATATAAGAGAAAGAGCGGTTCGTGCATCTTTTCTTAGACAAGTCTAGTAGGAAAGGAAATTGTTATAGCTAGCATGAACGGGAATGAGCAATGACTTGACTTTAGTTCTGGAGTTTGAACCGTCAACTTTTAACACATGACCCACATGTGTATACACACTTAGATTGTCAAAAGTTTCTCTAAAAGTTAAGTACCATCTAACACAAAGAAAAATTTGAGTAGTGTGTTAACAAAAAAATGGTATCGTCATTTTTAAATAAATGACCTCACAAAGAGGCATAAGACTTATTCTTTGTTCAGAAACATTGCATTATATTAACTTAAAACGAGAGTACTACAACCGAAGGGCCCAAGACATAGGCATACAAAAGACTAGGTCCAACTCAAAACCCAAAATTAAATAAAAGTTAGCCATGGTTTCTTCTACCACATACCAACACTATGTGTGGATTCCAAGAAAATGAAAACTGCTGATTGGCCAAGAACAATGGGCCTTTGCCCATAGTTGATTGGCCAAGAACAATGGGCCTTTGCCCATAGTAGAGTAGAGTAATATAAGACTTAATTTAATTTTATTGGTGTTTTTTTTTTTTACCAACTATGAAAAAATCTAAGCTCATGTAATTCTGTGCAAAATTTTGAAAAACTATATTAAACAATTTGGATTTCTCCACACACCGATGCCCCCTATTTGTAAATCACAACACACACACCACATTTTTTTTTTCAATGAAATTATAAAGTACAATAAACATTTTACGACAAGATATATCTATACTTGAAACTTTGCAAAGAAAACTCGTAAAGGTCTTTTTGTTTTTTGGTACAATAAAAGTCAAAGTAGTGATTCAAATTTAAAATTTCTGATTACAACAAATTGTTAATTAACCATTAACCCAATTCTTGGGTGTGCACGAAATTTTTTCATGGGAAGCATGGTCATTCTATCATTCTAGTGTAGCATGTAACCACTACGTATCGATTTATGATGTTGGTTTATCTCACTCTTTTTTTTTTTGGTCAATGGTTTATCTCACTCGAATGCCTTTGATTTTTTGCTTTAAAAGTTCATGATTTTACCCTGGACACTGGTGCTAGGATCACGTGACATGTCGAAAACTTGATCAAAGATGCCATGATTGGCTGCTCGTTGAACCCAACCTCGTACGAGGCCACATCTTAGTCTCCAACAAGTAGAAAAACCTTTTATTTTTATTTTTTATTTTTAAAAATCAAGGGGTTCATTAATCACAAAATTTCAAGTTATAAAGTCGTTTAAAGCAACGACAAGACAAGGATGGTACAATAAAAGGGGTATCCTTGGGTTCTATTTTTTTTTTTTTTTTCTTACTCCATAAAAATAATTATTTCATTTCACAATCATAACAAACACTCGCCACTCGCCTGAGCACCGTGCTTATTACCTTCTATAAATCAAACACTCGGGACAAGTACTTTGATCTAGTGGTCCTTCAAACTTCTTATGGTATATTGGAATGATTCAAAGCATGAGAATTAGGTAAAAATTTACCATAGACTCCCTACACTTTTCATATTGTTCACTGTGGACCACTTTATATTCTACATGCAAAGATATCATACAGATAGTTTCCAAATTGTAATCATGAAGTTCAAGAATCAAAGTGAAGTATTTCATAATGGAGAAGGACCATATGTATCTTTTTTTGCAGGAACAATTAGATTTCCCACAACTTAAAGTTGTATGGATGGGCTAAGTTGTCATACTCCACCTGGCTTCTACTCTTTTTGTAAAATTCATTCTCCCTCGTTTTCATGTCCCCTACCAACCGTATAATTTTCTCTATATATTTAATATGTAATGTGAATTGCAAAATAGAAGAATAGACCGTCACTACGGCTTTATCCAGTCGAGTCTCGTTCGTTACGTTGTATGATCTTAAACCTTTCATAAATTCAAAAAATAAAATAAAATAGAAGAATAAACCATATTATTTCTATATCTAATAGGTAATGTGAATTGATTAATGTTAAAGAAGAACAAAACACACACATAAACACAAAACAACTACTACTTAAGCTGAATCTGTTGTTTTGAGATAGCCAACTTGATGACTAGATTGCCAAGAGATTATTATGTTAATCTACTCATTGATTGGGTTGTTAATATCCCTAGTCTTTTAGCTCTACTAATTGCTGAAGATTTTGATCCTACTGTGTAGAACAAGATTGTAATCTACTTGTTATTTTTAATGGAAATCATCTTTTACTAACAAAAAAAAAAAGGCAGAGAGAGGGTATTTTGTTCTCATACTTTAAAAGTATGGACCTTCGAAATTCACAATTAAAATCATATGTTATGCCTCCTCTAGGATCCCTTTCATAATGGGCCTTCATGCAAGAGGGGCTACTCTTGGTGACTGCCGCTGTTGAAAGCTTGTCTCGTGAGGATAAGGTTAGTGTTTAAGCTTGCATTGTTGTGTCTTGTAACCGAAGGTCTCCCTTCCTTTTTATGATCCACAAGTGAGTCACTTTTGGAGTAATGATCGCACCTTGAGCCTAGAGATGGAGTGATCCTTGGCATCTGCTAATCCTGCCAAATTGCAAGCGTGAGTATCTTAGTATGTTGTCCTTTTATTATTTATATTTCAAACCGTTAACTCTTAGACACTGGATTTCAAGTCTCAGCCAAACAAAAATGCGGCACCCTTTGCTAGGCCTGTCTTGAGTCTCGACCTT
The DNA here is from genome assembly GCA_037974665.1 of Ehretia macrophylla. Classification (NCBI taxonomy): domain Eukaryota; kingdom Viridiplantae; phylum Streptophyta; class Magnoliopsida; order Boraginales; family Ehretiaceae; genus Ehretia; species Ehretia macrophylla. Next base: position 36,044,820 of record CM075768.1, read on the forward strand.
AATCACCGGCGGCCTCTAATGCCCGAGCAGGGACGGATTTAGAAATTTAATATTAGAGGGTCAAAATATTTTTTTAATAATATTGTATATAATTTTTTTAAAATAGGGAGATTGATAATATATAATTTTTTTAACGATACTATATAGATATTTTTAAAAAAATTTAAAACGTTGGGGGGCCGGCCCAGTACCACCATTGTGCCCAAGGGAGCGGGGTCATGCCCACTACAAGGGGTACAAACAATATATATTTACATATTAGTACCATTATTTCTGGGGAATTTTCTATACTAAATGCGATTCTTTTGCAGATTAAAAACAAGTAGGTGATGTTGATGACAATTATCCCATTTAATATAATGATTGAATCAATCTAGCAGGTAGTACTTCATACTCTTGAGAATATTTTCTTTTTGGTCGGATACTCTTGAGAGTCTGAGACTATGGACATGATAATAAGTACTCGATTGTCAAAATCTATGTATAAAATAGAACCGCGACATAAATTTAGCTCGTTTTAATCATTCAAAGACCAACCCCCAAACCCCCCAAATCCCCAAAACAGACAATACGAAAAGAGTAAACGACAAAGAAAATAGAGGGGCAAGTGCAACATATTAATGTAGTTTTATGATAGTCCCATACTAATCCAATTATGCACTTTTAGAAAGCCCCCTCATTAGCAGTGTGTGTAATCAAGAAAGATTCCAACAACTAAGTCAACAAATGGCATCATACTATCAAAAGGAAAGAAATTTACTAATTACTGTAAAGTAATGACCTAAAGTACTTTTTCAAATCTCCAAGTAGAAAAAAATAACAAAAAATATTACTCGTGTTATCTAAACTTTGCAAGTGTTAGAGGTCGCTTCCTAATATTGTCGGTTCTAAACCTGTATAAAGGAGGAGGATTGTGTTAGGTAGCCGACAATCAGAGTAAATACGTCGAATTTTTCATATGGATTTGGGACAACATGATATTACTGTTGGGCATCCCCTAAAAGCTAACAAAAGAGTCGACTTTCGACAAAAATAAATAACATTATATGATTCATATAATCAAGCTCACCTATAAAACAAGAGTCAGTTTGATTTGGTTTATTACTTGTGTTAATTATCTAAATAAATAAACAACAAAAAAGCGAAAAAGATGGCCATCACTAACACTCCATGTGGATGGGTTGAAAATTGTGACCCTGCGGACCTTCGAGGAATAGAAACAAATATATAAAGCCTTTTGTGTTGGCCAGACTGTATACACACATTCCTGGATAGCAATATTTTTTTGGAACTGCATACTCAAAATTGGGTTAGCAGAATCAATTGTTCATCTGTAATATATAGTCTCCATTGTCGACCACTTCGTATCTTTCTTTCATAAAGTAGTCCTTTCCTCCATTACACATATACTGACAACTTTCTTTTTTTCTTTTTATTCTAAATAGAATAAATAGAGATGATATCATATTTATTCTAAAATTATAAATTTTGTATTATATCAGCGTGTTTCAATTAACACATATTTCAAATTAGTTAAGACTGTATAATGTTTGTGACAGAATGTATAAGTTTAAACTCAAGATCTTTAGTCTAAATCGCTACATAACCGCCTTACCCAACAGGTATATACTGACAACTTTCAATTCCATTTCACTCTGGAATCCCACATTCTCTCCATCTGATCGAAAAGCCTGCCAAAGGGTCCCTACCTAGTTGACATTGCAGCCAACCCCCATTCTTACTTCTTATAAAATTATGCTTAACAATGCAATGGCCATAATTATAATTCAATCATCCCTCTTTAGCTTCTTTAAACCGAAAGAGGATGATGCTGTTTTTTTTTTTAAAAAGAGAGAATTTTGATCTTTCCATATAGGTTAGATAGATAGAGAGAGAGAGCAACAAGTGCTGACTAGAGCAACAAGTGCTGACTAGAGCAACAAGTGCCGGTGCTGCTTGCTCTCAGTTATTATCACATCATCTAGATAGACCATAAACATGCCATTGTTGCAGAAGCTTGTGTGTTTCATCATTGCTGCAGGACTTGTTAGTCTCACTTTTCTACCATTTGTCATCTCATCTCAAGAACACGCAGAAACGCACATTTTTCACACAACCACCAAAGACAAAATTCAGAAGGTAAATACAATTCTTTTCCTTTTCCTTTATATTTTATGATTGTTTAGTAAGATTGTTAAGTGACTTAAAAATCATCTAAAATCTTAAGTTATCAGAACGAGATTTGTTGTATTATCTATTGTGTTCGACACACCCCTCACGAACATGTAGGCTAGATAGTTCCTTTTGATATTTAGGCTCTAAACTTAAACTATTAGAGAGAGTTTTGTCGTAATTATCTATTGTGTTCAACAACGCTAAAATTAAGTTAGAGGTTTACCATTTACAAATATGTTTTTAAAATGAACAATTGGTTGTGTGTGTCTTATATGTTTTAGATGAATCCTAAACTATCATCTGAGATTGCTGTGCATGGATTTCTATTCTGGGCTTCTATGGGATTCTTAATGCCTGTTGGTATTCTTACAATGAGGATGTCGAAGAAAGAGGACAATGCAAGAAGGCTAAAAGTCATTTTCTACATTCATGCTACTTCACAGGCAAGTTGATCAATTTGTTTATTTTCATGTTAAACTTTTTTTTTTTTATTTTTTTTATTGATTCAAGGGAAAACTAACTCGTATAATATAAACTAAATATATCACTTACGAAAATTGATCTCGCATTTATAGCGAAGAGTATACCACTAGCCTTAAACCTATTGGTTTCATGTTACACTTCAAGGGCTAAAATTTTGAAGATTCTTTTAGTGAAAATGAACGTTTTATTTTTTGTTTTTCATTATCCTAACCGCCATGGAAAGTTATCATAACATTATTTTGACATTTTTTTTAATGAAAATGAACGTTTTATTATTATTATTTTTTTCATTATCCTAACATGGAAAGAAATCATAACATTATTTTGGCTTTGTAAAAGTACCGCATTGTTATCATTGCATGATAAGAAGAGAGGGTAAAATAAACGTGCAAAAGCTAACCTCATTAACTTTTAAGATTTCTTAAGTTCTTCTATGTTGATGATTAACTTAATTTTATGTTTTTGTATATTAATGACTATACCTATGCCCCAAATATTTATTCTCAAAGATAACTCTAAATAAATATAAGTCCCCTGAGATTTTGAAATACTTTATGAAATGAAAGTATTTCATTCATGTTTTTAATATACTATTTGTGTAAACTAGATGTTTTTAATATACTATTTGTGTAAACTAGATGTTTTTAATTAGTTTCTTTAGTCGTCATTCTTCATTTAATATATATTTGGAAGTCATTATGGTTTGTTGTAAAATGGAATTTAATCATAATGCTTGTTATCTTGGAAATCTTACGTTGCTTTTAATTTAAAATCATATGGATATAACATCATGAAAATCCTTAATTATATTTGCGGGGCATTTAAATGAGATGTGCTGAAGCTACTTGTAGTGTTGTACTTTGTTATTTTTTAATTTTGAAACTATCTATAGTTATTTCTAAGGTTATGTAAATCGTTATAATTAATAAATGACATCTCATTTGTTATGTATAAATATAGTGATTTATCATGTTCCTCTTAAATTAATATATTGGAGTTATAATAAATACATGTTTAGGTCATTATGTAAAAAATTGCCAACGAAATGACTTAATATGGGGAACTTGGGTAGTGTTAAAAGTTGATGGGACTATTTTAAATTTATCGATATAAACTCAGTTTTGGTTTTAACCCAAAAATAAACTCTTCTCATCTACAAAATGATCACTTCAGCCACAATATATAACGAAAACAAAAGAACCAATTAATCAGGTCATATTTTATTGACTTCAATTATTGTTATTTTTTAGATGACGTAAAAATCCACCTGACGAAACACAACCATCGGATCCCAATTTGCCTTCAATTTGATTGGGTCATATCATCAAATTCTTACAGGAAAAGAAAAAAGCAGCTATGATACTTCCTTAACGATGTTTATGAATAGCCAACTTTATTACAATCTGCGGGCCTTGAAAATCATGGCAAAAACACAATTATCGAGTTAGTTGCACCAATTTCTTTAATCATAACATGATTGATTGATAACACAGATTGCAAGCAACTCCGTGTATGATTATCATCTTAAGCATATTTTGATTATCATCTTAATTAAGCATATCTTTTGTTGATACATATTATGACATTCGGTCCTGCTTCAATTTATTAGTAAGAGACTTATGTTCAGTTTACAATAACTTAAATTTACTACTACTATTGTCAATATGAGTTTAAAAATTTTGAGTCAGTTGATTACACACTCTCGGTGCCATATGCTGTTAATCTAAAAGATTTTAACGTAATTCTGCAGATAATATCGGTGCTTCTTTCCACAACAGGAGCAATATTGTCAATAAGAAACTTTGAGAACTCATTCAACAATATTCACCAGAGGATGGGCTTAGCACTATATTTTGCAATATGGTTGCAAGTATTGACTGGGATTATACGACCACATTGGTAAAACAATTCTCATATATCCTTTTCATATTTATTGATTACTATTGTAACAAATATAACTAATCAACCACCTCTATCTACCCAACTAGTCCTATTTTTGAAAAAAAATTGTTATTCTCCGGAGGTCGATTGAATCTTAATTAGTAAGACGTCGTTATTAAATAGGACAAAGGGTAATTTTAAGAATTACACTTGGTCCAATATAGAATTAAGGTTATAATAATCAAAACCAGTAATGGAGAGACTTAAACTTAAAAAAAAGGGAAAAAAAAAGACGTTTTACACACTATTAACCACAAAATAATAATGGTGTTATTGTTAATTTTATATGGCATTAGTGGCACGATTTAGACATGAAGTGGCCTTAATTAACGGAACTCTATGTTGATATTGGAGTATCTATCCACATAGCAGAATGACATCCATCATTGCAATATTAATCGAAAAAAATAAATATGAACTCTTTTAGTCCTGGTCAAAGTATGCTAGGCCCCACTAACTGCCACGTGGGATGCAAAATAACACTGTCATTATTTTGTGACTAATAGCGTGTAAAATATTTTTTTAATTTTACAAGATGTAATTGTCAAGTCTTTAGTTATATGTTGAACCAAGTTCAAACCTGAAATTACTATTTTCCCTTTTAAATAAGTGATATGACTGCATAGAGTTTCTCAAGTATTAATTTGTCATCAATAATGTAACAGGGGCAAAAAAGGAAGAAGTCTATGGTATTTGGTTCATTGGCTCCTAGGATCATCAGTTTCTCTTCTGGGAATCATCAACATATACACAGGTTTACAAGCATACCAGAAGAGAACATCAAGAAGTTCAAGAATTTGGACCATATTATTCACTATTGAGATCTCATTCATTGCCTTCCTCTATTTGTTACAAGAAAAATGGGACTACATACAAAAACAAGGCATGAGTTTAGGCAATGAAGCAGTACAACCCACTGATCAAGACTCTTCTCCTGGAGATAGACAGAAGGTGACAACATCTGAGCCTTGATGAGAAATATGAGAAGCTGTTATTAATACTAAAAAAGAAGTTTTGCCCCAAACTTTTCTTGCCCATTCTTCTGTATGAATGAAAACTCTTATACACGTCGAGATGGACGTTCAGTCGTGTGTAGCTCTATCCCATATTAGAGTCGAACACTCATCTTGATATTTTGAATAATTTCTGTGTATGAAACATAGAAAAATTACACAAATTGTCTCTATTGTTTGACCAAAATTTCAAATTGGTATCTATTGTTCAAAATGAGTCAATTTAATCTATTGATTCCCAAAAGTATTCAAATTTGTCTCTATTGTTAAAAATTAGTTAATTTAATCTTTATTATTTTAAAAAAAATAAGTTTAGTTTCTATTATTTAAAAAAAAAAAAATTAATTTAGTTCCTACATGTGACCCCTATTTAGAGACTAAATTGATTTTTTTTGAAAATAATAGAGACTAAATTAACTAACTTTAAACAATATAAATAAATTTAAAACTTTTAAAAAAATGATAGGGACTAAATTAATTAATTTTAAATAATAGAGATAATTTAAAATTTTGAAAAAATAGTAAAGATCATTTGTGACATTTTTCTTTATTTGGTACAATAGAAACCAAAGTGTTGTACCTGATGTGATATGCATGTCGAGAATAGGAATGTGTGTTGATTGCTTGGGATGTAAAGTGAAACAATATTCGACGTTGGAAATGATTAAGTTTGATCTTAGATAAGATAAGATGGTGTGTTGAAAATCAAATGACAGCTAAAGCATAAACCTTAAACCCCATAAACTTATTTTTTTTTTTCTTCTTAATAAATGATAATGAAGAATTCACACTAAACACAATTACCGTAATAATTAAAATTGAGCCTTGACCTGAAGGCTCAGCTCAATAGATCAATTCGTCAAACTTGGTTTATAATTGTAGGGCCACGACCCATGTATACTGATGTTACTCATTAGATATCTTAAGTTATTTTTAATAGAATCTCTAAAATACAATTTTTTTAAAATATAAGTATTTTTAGAGATTTTATTTTAAAAAAAATAATATTAATGATCCAAATATACATGCTACCCACCACTTTTGTCATCTTTTAAGTTAAAATAGAGACTTAATTTTCATTTTCATCAACAAATTTGTAAAAGAAAATAGAAACTGAATTTCTATTTTGATATCTTTTAAGTCAAAAGTGATGAATCTTACGTATTTTTATCATAAATAATATTATTTTTTAAATCATAAAACTTTAAAAATACTCAAATTTTGAAAAATTTACATTATATAAATTTCATTGAGAATGTCCTTATAATATATTAATCTGAGGCTAAGGCACTTGGGTGAGTCCAACTTCTAGCCAGCCAACCTTTTAGAAGGATAGAAGTCCCACTATCAAAGTCACCACGCATAGATAACCAATGATAAGCTCCCGAAAGAATTTTGCAGAGATAAGATTTTAGATTTTTGATAGTCTACAAATGAAACAAGTCCTGAGAGTTTGTGGACTCTTAGCCTATTAGCGGCTATGAGTAGGTCACACGTATCAGCTAAGATTCTCATAATAGGTTCTTTTTCTATGAGATATGTGACAAATTTGTTACAGTTATATAGATAAAAAGTGTTTTAATTAATTGATAAATATCAATCAATTGTCATAAATAGGAGCATCGTAATAATTTATTTAAAACTCTGTAAGTTTAAATTAGTAAAAAAAAAAAAACTTCTAACATTCTGATATGATATGTCTGTACGATACAGACTAACATGGATTAGTTTCATGAAATAACAATTTGACATATGACTGTGACAGATTTGCCACATGCATCATAAAAGAATTTTCCTCTCATAATTGCTGAAATTATCATCTCGATTTCCAGTCAATTTCACAAGTTGATCACGAATGATAATTGTTTTAGGAGGTCTAGAATATCTTATTAGTAAATCTAAGTGAGAGTTAGTTTTAATTTGATGATAAAATTAGTGGGGTCTAAATAATTTCACAAAGAAAAATACTAAAAATAGCAAGAAATTTTAAAGCATTTTGTTGGGCTCCTAAAGCCCTCAACCTGCCAATATAGATTTGCCCCTGAATGGATCTATTAATTAGTAATCACCACTATTTATCAAAATGTGAACTTTTTCGTTGCTAAAAATATTGAAATTTTAATTTAGCTTCTTCCAACGTAACTTTAAATTCCTGAGATCGATCAAAATATCTAAAGTAAAAGTGCTAATCTCTATAAGAGTACCTACATTTTTTTTTTCTCAATCGGCAAGGGAATAATTTTATTTCAACTAATCAAAAATCTTTACAATTATATATTTTTCTCCACGGTGTCAATTACAACTAAATAAGGAAGGGCACTGGAATCAAATTCCATGCTATATACGGCGTGGGGTTCAAAGGATTATGTCTAAATTTTTTTTTTATACCTAAACTCATTTTGAGACTAATGTCAAGCCTTTCATACCACAATTGGAGGGTACCTACATTGTTGAACCTCTTGAATCTTTGGTGCGTTACAATCATGCCATAACTCAATACTTAGCTTGACTGCTTGAGGTTCTTTGAAATTTTCGTTCAACATCGATTATTTATTACTTTCTGTCCTTTTCAAATTATTGATAACAGAAAAATTATTGGTTAATCAATCAAAACTTCTTGAATTTATGCATACCTCTTCTGATTGATTCACACCATACTCTATTCTGAAACGATTGAACGATCCATCAAATGACGGCTACTATCACTTTTCACTCTTTTTATTCTTTCTTTTAACAAGTGGGAGGAATTGATTCCCTATCTCCTATCTATAGCATGGCTAACCATCACTACTAGAGAGAATATATCAACTTTTTCGTTGCAAAGAGTACTGAAATATGAAATAACATTATTCAAATTTTATTTAACTCTTGACCTTTAAAATTACAAAACTCAATTTTGAACAAAAAAGATGGAGAATGGAAATAATTAGGATTTATTAACTTCAAATCAACTTTGATTCTTGAATAATTCACATTACATGCATGTATCTAATTTATTCGAAGTTATTAGACCAATTAGACAAGAGAGAACATGTCCAACTCAAACGTATTTATCTCATCTTTATTCCGTTTTTTTAAGTCAACGTATAATATTAACTTGTAAACCTTTTCGAATCAACCCAAAAAAAGAAAAGCCTCCAAAATCCAAGTGATAGACATTTTTCAAGAGACAAGTAATCTAGCTAACAACTTCAAATATAGCCGTCGGAGTTGAAAATATCCTCTGTTAGGTTGATGTGTGGTGTTTTCCACCGTTGTAAGTTTGTAACCTTTGATTTTGTTGAGATTAATAATATCTCTTTTGCTTTTCTAGCCAAAAAAAAAAAAAAAAGAGGCGTTTCGAAACACTCAAGTCAATTGATTTAATTCCTTGAATCCAATGCCACTATGCAATGTAAAGATCAAGCAAAAACGAAACCATCTCCAGCACCATTTTCCATTCTTCCTCTCTCTAAAATCTCCTTTTTCTCTCTCCCATCTTTTTTGTTCCATTTTCTCTTTTCAGATAATTTGTGGATGCTGTATATATATATATATATACATGTACAGAAACTAACATATACATACATACATAGAGAAAGAGAGAGAGAGATATATTTGTACATGTATATGTAAAGATGGCTAAAAATGAAGCAAAGCATCATGATCCTCAACAGCATCCATATGCATTTCATGTATCAGGGCCACGTAATGTTTCTTCACCCAACTGGAGAGACCTTATCAATTCTAGTTGGTTTGTACTTTTCTTCAAGAGTTTTTACATTTCATTCCCACTTTCTTTGTGTGTGTGTGTGTGTGTGTTTTTTTTTTTTTTTGTTTTTTTCTCTTTTTAAATTGTGTCTGTGTACAGTGTTGTTTTTTTGGGTCTTTTTATATTTTTCTTAGATTGCTTAGATTTTTTCTTGATTTCAGGTGTTTTTTTTGTTTATTTATTTATTTGAACTCTATTTTTCATTTTCACGTGATAATCTATTTCTGCAAGTGTTTATGCAGTGTATATGTATCGGGGGAAGGTATATGAATCTTCAGTTTGTAGGATTATGGAAATAGTTTCTTGCAAATTTGCAAGATAATTTAAATCAACCTGTGTACGATAGACTTAAAATTAACAATAGACTCCAAAGCAGTTCCGATCCTTCGGACCTTGCACATAGTAGGAATTGTCCTATAATAAATATATGCAGGGGCGAATTTAAAAATTTTCAACAGTGGGATTATAATATATAATAAAACAATTATGCAATAATATTTTTTTCGTAGGGGCCAGTTTATTTTGTTGACTAATAATAAATATAAATTCTATATATTAAGTGTGTAGCCTCCACTGACCATTTAATAGATCCGCCGGGCCTGTATGTATCAAATAGACACACACAACACAGAGAGAAATTATTTATTTACAAGTACTTGTATGTACAAGTGGGGTTTATTTATTTAAATAGGTTTAATATGTGTTGAATTTCATATTGAAGTGAAATTAAGTTATTGTTATAGAGTACTAAATTTTTTAACTAAAATTCATATATTTCAGCTAATTAATGAGGTAATATGTATTTAGCTAGCTGTTCAGGGTTTGAAAGGCCTTCATTTTAGCTGTGTGATTCCTATTATTATTTTGAACCTTACTGGTATTAATAAAACAGGATTGTGAATTGGAAGTTATTAACATAATGTCAGTGACTACTCGGTTGATTGGAACGTTGATCACTCGGTTCTCCAATGATTATTTTGTGATGACACCGAACTTCTTGTAGTTTATGTACAGGATTTTGCGCTTAATAGATTATTTGCTTGATTAGCAAAAAATAAAAAACATATATAATATCAGTGACTTTATATGAATAGGACGGATGTGAATTACAAAAGGACTGTAATTGCCTGCTTTATTCAAGCTGTTTACTTGCTCGAACTGGACAGACAAGAAAACAGGACACAGGAAAATGCTCTTGCTCCGAAATGGTGGATACCATTCAAGTACAAATTGGTTGAGACGTTGACAGACGAAAGAGATGGATCAATATTTGGAGCGGTTCTGGAATGGGATCGAGCTGCAGCATTAGCTGATTTCGTGCTCATTAGACCAACTGATGCACCTAGGGCCGTTTTGGCCCTCAGAGGAACACTTCTTCATAAGCCAACAATGAGAAGGGATATTGAGGATGATCTCCGGTTCCTAGCCTGGGAAAGCCTGAAGGGATCTGTCAGATTTAGCAGAGCTTTAAGTAGGTTGAAATCAATAGCCGATAAGTATGGAAGCAGTAATTTATGTATTGCTGGCCATTCCATCGGGGCTGGCTTTGCGCTCCAAGTTGGAAAAGCATTAGCCAAAGAAGGAATATACGTAGAGGCACATTTGTTCAATCCACCATCTGTTTCACTAGCTACGAGTTTGAAAAACATTGGGGAAAAGGCTGGATTTGTTTGGAAGAGGTTTAAATCAATGCTTCCTTCGGGTGGTGAAACTCAGGCCAGCTCCAGTGAAGATGCTGCGAAATCTCTCGGTTCAGGACTGAAGCAATGGGTGCCTCATCTCTATGTTAACAATAGCGACTACATTTGTTGCTCGTATACTGATTCGGATGGTCCAGAAGCTGGGCAGGCTGAGAAGGAGAACCTGAAGTCAACAAACAGTCAAGTTGCTGCAAAGCTGTTTGTGTTGTCAAAGGGGAATCAAAAGTTTCTTGAGGCACATAAACTGGAGCAATGGTGGTCGGATGATCTCGAGCTGCAACTGGCTCTCCATAACAGCAAGCTGATAAGTAGGCAGCTGAAATCTTTATACAGCCTTGCCCCTCCACAGCAAAAACAAGGCAAGCTTCAATAATAGAAAGCTGACACTATAGCTACCTGCCGGGAAGATGGAACGGCCTTTTGATTATAATCGTTGATAAAAGAAGATGAATATTTAGTTCATCCCTGACATACTATTTTGTCTTTAAATTAAATGCATGTAGAGCTCATCGCACTGACATGACAGTTATTTGATTGGTTTTCGGATGTCGGACCAACCATCTTGCATCCAGATGAAAGAATTTTCGGCTATTTGGGTTGCTGAAAGTTAACTTCAAATTGTTGCTTCTTTGAAATAAAAGGAGAGACAATAATCAGTATTTTATTCTGATAGAAATGAGCCAAGTTTTTTTTTTTTTTGGCTACAAATGAGGAGAAAAAGAAAGATGAAGCGACTCCACTGGGGATCGAACCCAGAATCTCTGGTTCCGTAGACCAGCGCCTTATCCATTGGGCCATGGAGTCATTTGCGACCCAAATGGTATATGTATGTAGTTCATCAGGTCGGTTATTTAAATTAATTAGTTTATATCTAAGCGTTATTTATATCAATAAATACTAAAAAACAATGATTAAAGCTTCGACAATGTTATAACTACACCACTAGCCATTTGGTCTAATGAAATGTTTCTCGCTTTAAATGCGAGAATTCTTGAGATTAATTTTCGTGTCTTTCAAACTTAAACAATTCTTTTAACTTAATTAAATACAAATTAATTCAAATATAGATATATATGATCAAAAAATTGATTTTATTCCAGAAGGGGTCTTGTTTCAAAGGACTTCGCGAAATCTTATAGGATTTCTAGAAAAGTGAAATTAAAAATGTGATATTCCTATATTTGATTTGCAAATTAAAGGAATATTCATGGGCATGTTACATTCCTCTTTAAATTAATACTTGATAAATTAATAATCTCTTTTAAATAATAAAAATATCTGGTCCCGATTTGGGACTAGTGTAAAAAATTAATAATTTCGATAAAATTATAAGATAATATATTTAAAATATTTTTTTTTATATTTTATCGACCTAAATATTTCATAAATTAATAATTAGCTAAAAAGTACAAAATAATTGACTATGAAATTTTTTTAAAATATGAATCAAAAGTAGTTTGTCTTTTGTTGAACTTCATCTTTAATTGTGCGCAATGCGCTTAAAAGTTCTAATCCTACTAAAGTAGATTCTTATCTTTTATTTTTATTACACTTTTCTACTTGTCTTTTCAAATTAACTTGGAAAAATTTGAGTAGCTTTTCAAAAAAGATACCATAAATATAAAATATTTAATATTAAGCTAAAAAAACCAAATATCTCAATAATTTAATTATTATTAATTTATTCATAAATTAATATCTTACTAAATTAATAAAATTTAACGATCCCAATGCTATTAATTTAAAAAGATTATATTGTACTTGACTAATTTAAACCCAAAATATAAACAAGTTTCATGCTCAATCCACAAGTGCTCCACTTACCCTAGGGGTTAAGAGAACGAATCTTTTCTCTTTCTATTTATGCTCAAATTATGGCATTGTACAATGTCTACACATGATCAACATGCCTTGTTCATCCATACATGTAAAAAATTGGTCTAGCCAGTGTCTGTGATCAAGTTGACATACATGTTGACACAAAAAAAAAAGTTGACATTAACAGGGACGGAGCTAGGCCAGGGCCTGTAGGGCCCCAACACCCCCCCCCCCCCCCCCCCCCCTCCCGCTCCCCGCAATATTTTTTTTAAAAAAAAAATTTATGTAATATCATTAAAAAAAATTATTATCGTTAAAAAAAATCTATATAGATTGTTAAAAATAAGTTAATAGCCCCCCTATTTTCTTTTTCCCTTGTCATAAATGTTCTTATTGAATCTTGGCCCCCCCCAATTTAAAATCCTAACTCTGCCCCTAGTGACATACATGTAGATATAATTACATAATTCTAAAACTCTGGACAGTAGCATAATTTTAGGGCTATATATGTAAACCCAGAATCCTAGAGACGTTTTTATAGCGAGTATTAGAAAATTTCACAATCATTGCCATCAGGGGAGGCACAATATAATTTCAATGGTAATTCCATATGAGGAAGTGTTGCTTCCTTCTTGAATCCATAAGACATAAATAAACAAAAAGTAAATATATCATGAGTCATGACATTTTTGTTAAGTGATTACCTCATCTAAAAGTTTAAATTATTAGTAAGGGGTTTATTATATTAATTATTATATTAACACACCCTTGCAAGTGTAGGCGGTATTAGGTTTATTATATTATTTATTATTTTCAACATGTCCTCAACCATCAAGTGCGGGCAAAATTAATTTTTTTTAGTTTTGTACTTGAACAGTTTTAATATTTTTTAAATGAGTGACAGTGAGAGCACAGATCTTTTGATATCTAAACTCTAATACTATGTTAAATGACTACCTCATCTAAAAATTTAAACTGTTAAAGATACATTTATTATATTATATATTACTTACAACAATTTCAAACAAAATATACTATCTTTACATAAATTTTACAGAGAAAAGTGAATTAGAAAAACATGAATTATTTGCATAATTTTGTTCAAAATGTTTAATCAAGTAATAATGAAAATATGACCATTGTGCTTCATGTCTTATGTACACTAGGCAGGTTGTAAACAGTGGCATAAATATACAGATCGCCGTGCATAGATAAGTATTGTTATATGTCATATATTCACTCTTTCACTTTTTCCTATATACTATATACAAGAAAATTTTGAAATTCAATACATAATTTCTTACTATACAAAGAAGGAGAGAAGTAGTGAAAGAGTGAAGAGGTGACATAGAACATTATTCTATACATAAATATTCGTAGAAAATGATGGATCAAAAGATATCATAGGACCCCGGATAAATCATAATCATAGACACAGACCTCTTGCTGAATCTGTGGAATGCAACCATCAAAGCTGTATGCAAATGAATCCATCTCTAGTTGCCATGACTCAGGATCGATATATGATGAAAACCCCATATCATTGCAGGCTAAGAAGCTCTCCACCACATTCAAATGTTCTGATACACTCATCTCTGGTGAACTTTCATATGCTGTGATAGATGATGGCAAGCTTGCTTCTGACACATCAACAGATAATTCCAAGCTAGCTTCTTCATCATAAGCATGATCTTCAATCTCCATACTTGGAACTTCTTCAAGTGGTTGTGGCATAGAAGGAGGTGAAGATTGGATTGGATTTCCATTACCAGTTAGCTCTTGTACAAGTTTTTTGAAGTTTGAAGAGTGTGTAATATACACCTTAGGCTTCAAAATCTTTATCAAATTGTTTACTTGCTTCTTGTCATCCTTTGAAATCTTCAATGAAGCTTGACCTAGTTTCTTCCCCATGTTTTTCTGCCTTGGTCTTGAAATTAACTCCTAACTTTATCTAGCTTCTAACGAAGTATCCTAAGATGTATTAATATGAAGACTTGATGAAGTTGATATGCTTGAAACTATGGGAGACGAGGATATACACAAGACGTTAGAGGGCTTAAAGACACCGAAAATGATGTTCATTCTGCACTAAGGTAGGGACGGGTATATAGTATAAGTAATTGTGGCGTTATATCATAACGGAATAAAAATTTAATATTGAAGGGGTCAAGATTCAATTAAAGAGATGGTTGATAAAAAAAGAAAAGAAATAAGGGGATGTAATATTAAATAAAGAAATAATACACAGACTTTTTTAAATAAATAAAAAAGTTAGAGGCTTGGAGAGACCGAGGATGCCTCTACCCCTGGCCACTATAGCATCACATAATTTCTTTAAATTGTTTGGATATTTTTGGTATTTTCAATCTATAAATCACTTAGTCTCTATTAAGTGCTAAAGGTGACAGTCCGTTTTCTTTTCGTCACCAAAAAAGCGACGAAAAAGAGACAAAATTTCCATTACATGACTAGTGACTTTTTGGAGACGGTTTGGAGATGACTTAGTTATGTCGTCTCCGAACTGTCTCCAAAGGCGACTGTACGGAGGCGGTTTGAACAACCATCTCTAAACCGTCACTTTCCCGATACGGTTTTTAGACACTTTATTTACTTCGTCACCAAACCGTCTCCTAAATTGCGACAGTTTGGTGACGATTTTACAATTCGTCCCCAAATATCACCAACTAGAGACGATTTGGTGACGATTATCTATGTTATCCCCACCCCATTTGTAACACCCCGATCCCTCACGAGACCGGAGGCTCTAATAACCAAGCTATTCTCAATCTAATTCCAACCCAGTCTCAAAATTTTAGGAAAAAACTGACAGAGTTTCCTCTGTACTGTGGATATTCTGAAAACCTGTAAACACTCAAGAAAGCCACAACACAATAAGGCAAGCTTTTATAACTAACGTTCAAATGTTCAAGGCCATCCGAGCCTTGAGGCATACAATAATTTAGTTTCACACAAGTATGCAACCAACTTGACTTCTTCATAAAACCGCTTATCATGCCATTGTATGATAATTTTGAAACATACTTGGAAGTTGAACCAACATGTATCAAAACAATCACACCAAGCATGCAAAACAACTAGAAATAGAAACATAAGTTATTACAAGCCATAGAATTACCACTACTACTACAATCATCTGACTTCTAGCTTACATATTACTCAAATACATACATGAGCCTTAAGGCCCCAAAATAGATTATAACATAGAACAATAAATTCTTCACATAGCAACCAGAAAACACATCCACCTCAGACAACAATTACACAGCAACTAAGGCAACTCCTCCAACTGCGCCACCTGAAACATGTTAGCGAGGTATGAGCAACCACTGTTGCCCAGTGAGGGATAGAGTCTCCCGGAGCATGCAATGCAACAAGTAATACAGTTAAACAACAATAGCAATTAAACAATACAATAGCTTAAATAACCACACATTAAAAATGATACGATTCACTTGTTCTTCAATCACGAACTATGAGCCACGAACTGAAATCCCAATGTAATAATGACACTGTTATCGATAAGCCGGCATCCCTTTATAACTTCAAAATAGGTGTACTCCGCATGTACCTCGAAATCTTACGATCCAACTCTCCCTGGGCGGTATCCCAAGCGAGAGAGGGATTGGGCAACCATGGTAGCCAAGGTAGACCGGCAAGCTCGATGCCGCCCGGTTTCCACGACACTACCATATCCAAATGGTTGCGCAACCACGATGTAATGCACTCAAAATGATAACAATAGAATACATCAATAAACACATGATTGAGGGACAACAAAGTAGGTTGCCTTCACATATAATATATAGACAATAAATGCACATAATCTAAGTACAAGTAAATAAACTATTATGCACATAAGGATAAAGTCTCCCTCACCTCTACCAAGCTCCAAAATGCAAGATTGGCTTCAAATCACCCTCAATCACCAATGCGGGTAGGAACTCTCGGGAGGCTAGCAAACACCCTAAACTACTTGCTCCTAGCTTGGCTTGGCTTGGCTTGAAGATTTGATGAGCAAAATCCTCTCATTCTCCTCCTATGCTATTCTCGGATTTGCTACAGTAAAATCTGCATTTTCCTTTTTTTTTGTTTTTGTTTTTGCTAAGTTATGACTTATGTTGTGTGTTGTGTGAGTATATGTTTGGGTGGGGCATGTTGGGTGCTTAAATGGTCTATTAAAATGAGCTTAGTTAGCTTTAAAACAAGTCCATTGCACATAAATTAAGTTAGCTAACTAAAACATTATGTTTCATACGTAACACTATTCACTAGTTCACTAAACTATTTTCTAAACGAAGGTTCCTATCGCTCCTAGCTCAAATGCATATTTTTTTCATTCCTAAAACAATTAATATGATTTAATAAAAATGCTAATTCATTAATATAATGCAGTTGAAAAATGGAATGAATAGTAACTAAGAAAGACAACAAGTAAAGCACATAATTAAATGTGCAATTAATGGATGCAACAGTTAAAAATGTGTACAGTAGAATATCGGGCGTCACATCCTCTCCCCCTTAAACAAATTGCGTCCATGCAATTCTTCTTCCAAGAGAACTCAACATTAACTGAAATTGCCAAGGGGTGTTGGGTCGTAGGATCGGGTACATCCGGAGTACCCATTGGTGTAAGGGATGCCGGCATATCGAGATTGAGATCGTGGTTCGTGGTTCGTCGTTCGTGGATCGGGGATCGAAGATTTGGAGTTATAAGGGTTATCGATTGTATCCTTTTAAAATGTGGTATTAGAATTGCTATTCACTGTTTATTTATTGTATTAATTGTGTTAAGTTGCTACATTGCACGTCCCCGGTAGACCTTATCCCTCACTGAGCAATTGTGATTGCTCATACCTCGCTAAACATGTTTCAGGTGGTGCAGTTGGAGGAGTTGTCTTGGTTGCTGTGTACTATTACTTGAGATTGGAGTGATTGCTTGCTAAACTGTAGAAGACCTTGCTTGTCTACTTTATGTTCTATTTTGGAGCCTAAGGGCTTATGTATATATATTTGAGTGGTTGCAATTTGAAAGCTAAGTGGATGTAGTAAGTGTTATGGAATTGTGGCATGTAATAACTTATGCTTCTGCTTCTAGCTACGTTGCATGCTTGTATGTGTTTATATTGTCTTGTGTTGCTTAAGGCTTGGATGGCCTTGAAGTTGGGATTTCAATTAGAAATGTTGTTCCTTTGCTTCGTGTTTTATTTGAATGCTTACAGGTTTCCAGAATATCCACGGTACAAGAAAAACTCTGTCCGTTTTCCCTAAAATTTTGTGACCGGGTTTGGTATTAGGTTGAGAATAGCATGGTTATTAGAGCCTCCGGTCTCGTGAGGGATCGGGGCATTACACCATTCCTATTGCCTAAAACATATTATTCATAGCGTTTTATTACCTAAAAATACATATACTGCATTCAAAATTCATGAAATGAAATCATTAAGAAAAGACTACGTTAACTTTCAACCCATATATATTGATAATTAAGGATTACATCTGAGTGGTAACAATATACGTCATTTGTATGTACATAACACCTACCAACGTACATAATCACACATGAAGAATACCAAGAAATGGTATTATCACATTAACGATTATTCTGCATCATCTACTTAACAAAAACTAAATACATACTCCTAATAACCTTAATATGTTAAACTTAACAGAAATATTAGCCCAAGGCCTTGGGACAATAAATCTTAAGCATATCATGAAGAACGTTTTGACGAACTTGAGCTTCTGAAATATAGTCGTCTTCATTTGGTGGAGCATTAAGATCAATATTCCGTTTCACACCTTTATTCAAACTCCGTTCAAGTTTTTCAAATGTGTTATCATTTTCTTCTGTAAGACAAAGATTTTGTGACTGTTGTTGTTTCTTCTCACTCATGATTTTAAAAAAAGGTTGATAACTACAAGATGGATGCAATTGTTCTACCCAAATGAAAGCTCTTTAAATAGACAGCAACATAGAGGCAACCTTTCGTATTCCGTCTCCTTTTCATCTCTAATCGGAGACGAAAATAAGATGAAATATGATTATGGTCTCCAAATGGTGTATTGATTTTTCTAATCAGTCCAACATGGCGTACACGCCTCTACTTGTCAGTTTGAGGGGGTGAGAACCTCAAACTTTTCCGTCTCTATTTCGTCTCTAATCGGAGATGCTTTAGTGATGGAATATGATTCCCGTCTCCCATTCGTCTTCAAAGGGTCACTATGGATTTGTCCTACCCGTTGAAGATGGCATGCACGCGATCTTTGGTCAGTGGGAGGCCTAATCATGTCGTGTTTGGCCTCGTTTTCGTCTCCAATCAGCGACAAATTAGTGACGAATCATGATTGGCGTCTCCAATTTGTCACTGACAAGAGACGCAAATGATACTACAAGCTAATTTATTTGTACATAGAATTTTAAAGGAAAAATGAGACTCACTTGTTTTATAAAAAATGCAATTTCTCCCTTTTTTTTTTTAAAAAAAGTATTTTTTTAGGGCCGAAGGATACGGACCATTTGGTCCGTCTCCCTCTTTTTAAAAAAAATAATAATTTAAACTTTAATCCCAAAGGAGACGGACTAGGTCCGTCTCCCTTTTTTTTTAAAAAAAAACCCGCTTTTAAAGGATAAAGGAGACAGACCATTTCGTCCGTCTCCTTTTTCTGATTTTGAAGCCCAAAGGAGATGGACCATTTGGTCCATCTCCCTTTAAAATATATATATATATATATTTTTTTTAATTCCAAAGGAGACGGACCGTCTCCATTTTTTGAAAAAAAAAATTGTTTTAAGCAAAAAAGGAGACAGACCATAACGTCCGTCTCCTTTTTCTAATTTTGAAGCCCAAAGGAGCAGGACCATTTGGGCCGTCTTCCTTTTAAAAAAAAAAACAATTTTTTTTAAAGCCCAAAGGAGATGGTGTAGGTCTGTCTCCATTTCTTTTTAAAAAAAAAACTTTTTTTAAGGGAAAAAAGAGACGGACCATTTGGTCCATCTCTATTTTTTGATTTTAAAGAATAAAGGAGGTCCGTCTCCCTTTTTAAAAATAAAATTCTTTTTTTTAAGGGCCAAAGGAGACGGACCAACTCCGTCTCCATGATTTGACTTTAAAGCCATTTTAAATATTACCCAAAAGGGAGAAGGATAATTTGGTATGTCTCTATTTTTAATTTTTTTTTTTAACCCAAATGGAGACGGACCAAATTCGTCTCCCTTTATTTAATTTTTTTTTAAAGTAAAGGCTCAGCGTAGCATTCTGCACTGGGCCTTGTTTTAATATATTTTTTTAATAGTCAGTCTCCCTTTATTTATTTATTTATTTTTTTAAGTAAAGGCCTAGCAGTGCTGCGCTGGGCCTTCTTTTAATATTTTTGTTTTACCCAAAAGGAGACGGACCAAATAAATGGTCTGTCTCCCTTTATTTAATTTTTTTTTATTTAAAGTAAAAATTACCCAAGGAGACGGACCACTCCTATTCGAGATTTAAGTGCATTTAAAAAAAAAAAAATGTTTTTAAGCAAAAAAGGAGACGGACCATAACATCCGTCTCCTTTTTCTAATTTTGAAGCCTAAAGGAGACGAACCCCTTTTTTTTAAAAAAAAAAAACAATTTTTTTTAAAGCCCAAAGGAGATGAACTAGGTCCGTCTCTGTTTCTTAAAAAAAAAAAAAAACTTTTTTTAAGAGAAAAAGGAGACGGACCATTTGGTCCATCTCTATTTTTTTATTTTAAAGAAGAAAGGAGACGAACCATTTGGTCCGTTTCCCTTTTTAAAAATAAAATTCTTTTTTTTTAAGGGCCAAAGGAGACGGACCAACTCCGTCTCCATGATTTGTTTTGAAAGCCATTTTAAATATTACCCAAAAGGGAGACGGATAATTTGGTCCGTCTCAATTTTTTACAAAAACCTTTTTTTTTACCCAAAAGGATGGTCCGTCTCCATTTATTTAATTTTAATTTTATTTTTTTAAGTAAAGGTATAAGTGCTGCGCTGGGCCTTGTTTTAATTTTTTTTTTAACCCAAAGGGAGACGGACCAAATGGTCCGTCTCCCTTTATTTAATTTAATTTTTTTTTAAGTAAGGCCCAGCGCAACACTCTCTGCTGGGCCTAGTTTTAATTTTTTTTAAAACTAAAAAGGAAATGGTCCGTCTACCTTTATTTAATTTAATTTTTTTAAAGTAAAGGCCATAATGCTGCGCTAGGCCTTCTTTTAATATTTTTGTTTCACCCAAAAGAAGATGGACCAAGTGGTCCGTCTCCTTTTATTTAATTTTTTTTTTTAAGTAAAGGCCCAGCGCAGCCAGTGCTGCGCTAGGCCTTGTTTTAATTGCCCAAGGAGACGGACCAGGAAAAATAGCACAGCACAGCACTTTAAGTGATATACTGTACTGTTACTTGAATGGGAGACGGACCATTTGTCTCCCATTCTGCCCTCAGCACTTAAATCTTTTTTTTTTTTTCCACAGTTACACGCCTCCCTCACCCCTCACCCCCTTCCCCCTCCCCTCCCCCAACATCCTACCCCAAGCTATAATGCCTTACTCCCATCCTTCACCACCACCTCCTATCTCTAAAATTTTCTTCTTCATCCCCAACCTTTCCATTTTTCAAATCACATTAAGGTTGTATATATGTATATGAAATTTATATGTATATGTAAAGGTAGATGTATATGTATATGTATATGTAGATGTAGATATAGATGTAGATATAGATGTAGATGTAGATGTAGATGTAGATATAGATAATATATGTATATGCATATGTGTATGTGTATATATATGATAGTTTATATATGTATATATATATATATATATATATATATATATATATATATACATATACTCCCAAATGTTGATGGTAGACATGTTTTTAATTTTTTTTGGGGGTTTATTTATTTATTTTTTTCAGTTTATATTTTTTTGTTATTTTTCATTTTTTTTAAATAAAAAAAATTTTCCTGATTTTTATTTTTATTTTTATGTTTTAGTTTATTTATTCTTTCTTTTTTTTGTTATCAATTTTTTGTTATTTATATATTTTGTAATTTTTTGTTATTTATGTTAAAGATTATTTTATTTTTTTTCCAGTTTTATTTATTTATTTAATTTTTTTTTTTGTGTTTTATTTGTATAGTTACAAGGTTCTTTATTGATTTGGATTAGTTTATATATTTTTTTCTATTTTTTATTTTTTATTTTTTTTCCAATTTTTTGTAAGTTTATTAATTATTTTTATATTTATTAATTTCAGGTTTTCGCTATTGGACACACCGTAATAGTCTCAGGTTAGTATTTTAATGTGTTTAATACCATTGTTATGCTACCTATTCTATAAAAATGATGTTAATCCTATGTTTGGAAAGATGTTTTTATTTATGGCCCTTACTTTTTATAAATGTTTAGTTTATAATACAAATTACTATTAATGTTGTGTATTATGTTGGTGACACTTGCCATTAATTGGAGAAGTAATGATATTCTAACAAATATATTATAGAGGATACGAGAAAGGATATGAGTTATCAATACGAAGGTCTTGTGTAATCCATGCACACACGTCGTAACTGTTAATAGGGTCGACATGAAGTCTATAACTTTGCCCAACCTCTAACTTTGATAGAACATATTATTTATTCATATCAACATCATTTTATTGCGACCTAATAATACCTTAATATTGTTTCACGTTCAATTCTCCAAAATCTTATCCTAAACTTAGGTTCACTACAGTAAAATATAATATGGAGTCATCTCGTGCATGGATGGACCACAGACTAACACCCGACAGACAACTTAAAGATAAATTTTTCGACGGTGTAAATGGATTTGTTGCGTTCGCATCTACTCAAAGGTATTACATGGATGGTCAAAAAATAAGATGGCCGTGTGCGAAATGCAAAAATCGCAGATTTCACCTACCTGATGATGTTAAGATCCATCTTTGTAAGAAGGGGTTTATACCAAATTATTATGAATGGATTACGCACGGGGAACATGTGTCCAATTATCATGGTCCATCTCAACATAATGTTGTAGATGAGAATTTTCCAGGGGTGACAGAACTAAATAATTATATGAGAATGGTAATTGATGCTGCTGGACCGAATTTGTTCATGGATAATAACGAAACATGTGAATCACCTAATTTTGATGCACAAAAGTTTTTTGACCTGGTTAAGGCTGCTAATAAGCCAATGTGGGATGGATGTGAACATCGCACTGTGTTATCTACTGTGTGTCGTTATATGAATATCAAATCTGAAGAGAATATAAGTGAAAATTGTTTTAACAGACTCATTGCTGAAATCAGGGATACGTTGCCAGATACTAATAAGATGCTAGAAAATTTGCACCAATTTAAGAAGGTAATAAAACCTTTAGGGTTGGGATATGAGAAGATAGATGTTTGTATAAATGGATGTACATTATTCTATAAGGATAGAAATCGCATGGAGAATTATCCTCGTTGTGGTCACCGCCAATTCAAGCCATCAACACGTGGTAATAAACGGGGTAAACTTATAGCCTACCAACATTTGAGGTTTTTTCCATTGACCCCTAGGTTGCAAATATTATACTTGTCAAAGGCTACAACGGAACATATGCAGTGGCACAAGAAACATTTACTTGAAGATGGTAAACTATGTCATCCATCTGACGGTGAGGCATGGAAACACTTTGATAGCTCTTATCTTGATTTTGCTTCTGAACCAAGAAATGTTCAGCTTGGTTTGTGCTCGGATGGTTTTAACCCTTACAGTTCAAATGCTATACCTTATTCTTGCTGGCCTGTGATAATCACACCTTACAACCTCCCACCGTGGATGCGTATGAAAGACCCTGTCATGTTCTTGACACTTCTTATACCTGGTCCAAAAAGTCCTGGAAAGTACATTGAAGTGTATTTAGAGCCTTTAATTGATGAATTGAAGAAGTTATGGTTAGAAGGGATACCTTCCTATGTTGTGGCAACGCAAAAGAATTTTCAGTTGCGGGCAGCATTAATGTGGACAATTGATGACTTTCCAGCATATGGTATGTTGTTTGGGTGGAGTACCCATGGTAAGCTATCATGTCTGTATTGTATGGAAAAGACAAAAGCTTTCCAATTGCCAACGGGTAGGAAGACTTGTTTCTTTGATTGTCATCGTCAATTCTTACCATGACATAGTCCTCTACGGCGTGTTAAGAAGAATTTTATTAAGGGAAGAGTTGAAATGGATACATCTCCGCCAAGACTAAATGGTGAGGAACTGTGGGATAGTGTGAAATGTTACCCTAAAATCAATGAAATAGAAGAAGATAAGCTCCATGGTTTTGGGGTTAGGCATAATTGGACCAAGAGAAGTATTTTCTGGGATTTGCCTTACTGGAAAACACTTCTTGTGAGACACAATTTGGACGTCATGCATATTGAGAAGAATGTTTTCGATAACATTTTCAACACCGTGATGGGTGTCAAGGGGAAGACAAATGACAACCTTAAAGCAAGAATTGATATGAATGAATTTTGCGACCGTCCAGAATTATGTGGTGTGAACCAACTGAATATGGGTGTTTACACACTCCCGGTGGCAAGCAGAAGAAAACTTCTTGAATGGGTTAAAGACCTACGAGTCCCTGAAGGGTATTCTTCTAATTTGTCAAGGTGTGTGGATATGAAACAGTTGAAGATGTCACACATGAAGAGTCACGATTGTCATGTGTTTATGGAGATATTGCTTCCTATTGCATTACGTGAGCTAATGCTGAAAAACATTTGGGTTGCTTTTGTACAACTAAGGTTATTCTTTACCAACATATGTTGCACAACTCTTCAAAGACACGAGTTGGAAAGGATGCAAGAAAATATAGTTGTGATTATTTGCAACTTGGAAAAGATCTTACCCCCTGCCTTCTTCAATTTAATGGAGCATTTGCCAATCCATTTGGTGTATGAGGCAATATGTTGTGGTCCTGTACAATATCGATGGATTTATCCATTCGAGAGGTTCTTGCAGCGATTGAAAAGGAAAGTTAAAAATAAGGCACGTGTTGAGGGATCTATATGTGAAGCATATCATATCCTTGAAACGTCAACTTTTTGTTCATATTATTTCGAACCCCATATGGTAACTAAAACGCGAAGGGTTGGTAGGAATGACCAATATAACGAGGTAAACTACCCTGAAGGATATTTGTCTATATTTACTTACCCGAGTTGTCCAATTGGAAAGGAAACAGTACGAACATTGAAGGATGCAGAACTGCATGCAGCACACTTATATGTATTGATGAATTGCCCAGAGGTTGACCCATATATCAGGTAAGGTTGTGGTAATTTGGTATGTCTATTATAATTTATTAATAGTCATACGGAAAACTCAATACAAATAAATTTATATTGATTGCAGATTGTTTGAGGAAAATCTTGTACGAAACTTTCCCCTATTGACACCCGCACAGATTCAAAAGCAAATTGAGAGTTGGTTCCCGAAATGGTTATATGACCATGTAAGTACCTATGCAACTAATGAATCTTATCCTATTAACTTGGATTATACCATTAACGACTTGTGATTTTTCCAGCTAATTGACACTAATGGAATAGACGACAGTGTGAAATGCCTTTCTATGTGGCCAAGTTGTAGGGTACGCACATGGTCAAGATACTTAGTAAACGGTCACAGATTTCACACCTTCGAATTTGGGAAATTCAAGTCCCCAATGAATAGCGGGGTATTCGTGAAATGGGTTGCTGCTGGTAGTAATGAGGATATTGGGTACTATGGAATGCTTAATGGCATTATTGAACTGGAATATCATAATCCAACGGTGCACCACACTAGAGTAGTTCTTTTCAAATGTGAATGGTATGATTCTACAAAGGATAGAGGTGTAAAGTACCATAAGAATTCCCAACTGGTTGATGTCAACATGAAAAGGAAATATCAGAAATATGAACTGTTTGTGTTGGCAGAGCAAGCATCTCAAGTATACTATTGTAAGTATCCAGGGGCCAGGAGGGATCGAGTGGATTGGCACTGTGTGGTTAAAATATGAGGTAAGAGTTTCTCAGATGTGTCAAGATTGGTAAGAGAAGTAAATGATCAATCAGCTTTCCAGACAGATGAATTGAATGTACCTGAAGTACAACCTACTTATACTGTTTTACTTCACTTTGTCATGAGTCGGGAGACAATGAACTAGAAGAAGACGAGTTAGAAGTCAACAACGACGAACAAGAAGAAAAAGAAGTAGAAGAAGAAATACAAGAAGATGATGATGATGATGATGATGATGACGATGGTGATGACGATGATGACGATGATGATGACGATGATGATAATGATGCTGACACCGGCGCTGATGATAATGCTGCATATGATGTTTAGTTATTTTGTTGCATTAGATATATATGTGTTATGTACTGAACGAATGATTTTTTTCCAAATTACATGTATCTTTATTATTCTATATGTTAAATTGAATATGTCTTTTTCCAAACACAGTCATGTCAGGTGAAAAACTACGGAATACGCTTAAAAAATTTATTACTCCTGGGGAGTTACGGGGTGGTAGGAATTCAGGAGGACAAAGCATGTCAGCTGGTTGTAGCTAGTTAGGAGGGCAACAATCGGCTGGAAGGAGATCAACTGTAGGAGTCGCACTGACTGGCCGTCGAGCAACTGGAGTACATCAATCAGTTGGCCGTGGATCCACGGGAACAAACACGTCAACTGGTCGTGGATCATTCTCAACTTCCGTGGGACCAAGCTAGGGGATGCCTCAATCGTCGATACTAGCAGAAGATGGATCCCCTGCGGCCGCCTCCACAGATATAGATTTTGAAAATATATAACAGGAAGTTGTAGTCGATGAGACCGCTAGTAATCCTAGGGCTCACCCTAGGGCATCTGCTGAGCAACCAGAGTCATCGCGCGCACCTGAGAGGATGGATGAGCGACTTGAGGATTGGCAGAGATATGGATTTGACTGTTCAGATGCCTATATTGCGTGGCAGATTGATCGGCGCACGCATCTGTAGGTTGATGGTGCCGCGCAAGTATCAACTTAATACCATTTTATATATCCATTTTGCTTTATTCACAAATCCATAACTTATACATATATTTGTTTTAACATTGTAGATGGATTCCTTATGGAGCCTCCAAAGAGGTGACAAATGTTGTAACTGTCGCGTATACCGAGGCTTGGCCCAGTTGGAAACATGTTCTAAACGATGTCCGAGACAGATAGTTCTCTACATTTAAGGTATCTTGTACATGATTATTATAACACAACTCTTTAATAATGAAGTTATATCTATGTATTAGCCTTTGACAATTATATTACAGAAAGTGTACAAATGGTTCCCTTATGATGAACTTGCTATTTGACGCGTGTTCAATGCTAGAGCCCAACACTGCATTCGAAATAATTTGAACAAGTGGCGTGCCAAAGATAAGAAGCCAAAATGGACCGGCAATGTTGTATGGGAAGCACTACATGAGAAATGGGGTACTCAAGAATGGAAGGCGATTTCTGAGCAAAATTTAAAAAATCGCCTCAGTTCTCCATCACCGCACTTTTTAGGTTGTATCCGATATCCGGTGGCTAAGAGGAGATTGGTATGTATTGAATTTTTCTTTATGCATCAAAATACATTCTAAGTATCAGAAAAGTACATAACACTTATTTTTCAATTAGCCAATTACATGTTTTTGTGCCCCAATAATTTAGGAAGAGGAACGTGGGCAACTTGTGACACGTTTTGATGTGTTTGTAAAGGCTCATCGCAAGGGTCCCGAAGGTGCATTTTCAGACCCCCGGGCGGAACAGACCGCCGTACTCAATTTTGATACACAATTGGAAGTTAATTAGACCATTATTAAAAATGGATACATACGCACGTAAAGATTTTTATATTATTGCTTCTAAAACTCGGTAATTACGCTGTAGAGAACTTTTTAGCTATTTGAAATTAGTTTATATCATATTTTGAACTATTTGAAAATTGTAGATTGTTTAAAGGCTTATTTGGTTGAAGTTATGCAAAACCTTGTATCCTAGCGCAACTAAGATGTTCATAATCATTATTATGTCGTGTTACCATCACGTAGTGACTTAGAATTGCAATTGAAATGCTTAATTTAGTGGGTGGTGTTGGATGGAATTTTTTGGATTTTGAAGCCTTTTGGGTGGGTTTTATGTAAACATTAAAAATTTAAGGTTTTAGTTAAAGTTTTTTGTCTTGCCATGTAATATCATAAGTGTTTTTTGTTTTGTATAGTTGGTTAGGCTTATGAATTCATTTATATTATGCGTATAAAAGTTTTCAATTATGTAGTTGTATTGTGGAGGACGGATTAAACTGTGGTTGGTTTGGTTGGTTTTTGAATGATGATTTGGTTTTATATAGTGGTTGGTTGGTTTTGTAATGATGATTTGGTTGTATATGGTGGTTGGTTGGTTTTTGAATAATAATTTTGTTGTATATGGTGGTTGGTTGGTTTTTGAATAATGATTTTGGTGTATATCCATATTTTTCTCGTAATGTTGTGCAGGTTTAATTTTTATCCCAAAGCCATATTACAACCGTTATAATGCCGAAATTCTTTTGCTTGTTAACTTGATTATAGGAACATCGCGAGTTGGGGAAAGACATTGCCTTATTCCCTTAAACTAAATCAAAACAATTGATGTTCTTGCCTTTTTTGTGATAAACTGTAGGCTACGTATCTTGAGCTGGTGGAGCAAGCAAATCAGCTGTCGGAGGAAGGTTTGACGGGCACACCTGTGGATCATTATGCCCTATTTCTCCAGGCTGTTGGAGGGAACAACAAAGGCCGCGTGTACGGGATGGGCTCTCAAGCTTCTGTAGGGTCCGCACATAGCGTCCCGTCTTCAAGACGCTATATCACAAAGATGAATATCCAATCAGCTGTTGCCAAAGCGACTGACGAGGTGGTGCGTAAACTAAAAGAAGAACAGGCAGAGGAGATGCGTAAACTTAGGAAAGAAAATAACGTAAATCTCTGACGGCTTGAAGACAAGATTGCGCTACTCGTGAAACAGTTCGATACTCATCCACAACAACTTGATCTGGCTGATCGAATAAACAATCAACCCGACTGATAATTGTCCAAACTTTATAATAACGTATTATGTCACATACTAATTATTTTATGATGTGTGTACTTTAACTTTCGAACATAAAATGTGAACATTACAATCTAATTACGTTAATTTAATGTTTGTGTAATAAGTATATCAACGTGTTAAAAATTTTAGAATGTATAACAGGTTGATTCTGAATTATTTTTATGAAAAAAAATATATATTTTAAAAAAAATCCAAACTACGACGGAAAGGAGATGAATTGTAAAAATAAAAAAAAAAGACGAAAAGGAGACGTCTTGGAAAAGGAGACAAAAAAGAGACGACTTGAAAAAGGAGACAACGTGAAAAAGGAGACGAAAATGAGACGACATGAAAACGGAGACAAAAACGAGACGATGCAGAAACGGAGACGAAAAGGAGACGACATGGAAAATGAGATGAAAAGGAAACGACGTGAAAACTGAGACGAAAATGAGACAGCATGTAAACGGAGATGAAAAGGAGACGATATGAAAAAGGAGACGAAATGGAAACAACACAACAGCGGAGACAATTTCGAGACGAATTGGAGACGAGCTGAAAGGGAGACGATTTGGACATGATTATTATAGAGACGGAATATAATTTTCGACGAAAAGGATACGATTTCGAATTTTGTCTCCGTGTGAGACGAAATGGAGACGGAATCCAAAATTGGAGACGACGCAAACGGTGACAGCACATTTTCATCTCCTTTTCATTTCATATTGAGACATGGAGACGAAAAGGAGACGGAAATTAGCCGTCTCCGTTTCCGAAATTTCTTGTAGTGCACAAACGCAATTGGTTCTTACTTATTTTTTATTAATAAGATATTTTAAATCCGCGTAGAGCACTAAGGGTATCTCCAATGGCTTGTACTATTCACAAAAATATACTATTTTTGATAATTTTTAGAGACCCAGGTCTCTATTTTAACTCAAATCTCTAAAAAGTAGTGGGTCTCATTGGATATATGAGTTAAAATAGAGACTCGAATCTCTAAAAGTTAAAAAAAATAAAAAAAAATTGTAAATAATACACCATTTTTCTTACCATTAAAAATACCCTAAGGTGTGTAAATTAGAATCTTTAGTCACCCACTTCAAAATTAAATCTCTTTTGATCTCCTCAAAGGTCACTGTTCTTGCCAACACATCACGAATATGCCAATGTTTGTAATTACATGAATGTTGATATATTCTTTTTTCACGTAGCTAAAGATAGACGCTAGTCAATTTAAGAGATTTGTATTCATGGAAAATTAAGCTCATAAAAGAAATTAAAAATCATTATCTAATGTGAAGTAGAACAACAGTTGGGGCACGCAGTTAACCATTTCATAGTTTGTCCATTTCTTCTTCCAGTAAATTCACAAACACACACGCACACACAGAGTGACGTGAATTAGACGTCAATATTGAGTATTTTTATTCAGCCATTTTATTTGTCATTTTCCTTTTCAATTGTTTGTCGACTACTTGAGTAAGGCTTTTGGATTTCTTCATAATGTTATCATGTTATACAATAATCTAATAGTAGTTTATTCATTGTATCCTTGAATAAGGATTTTGAATATTCTCATAACGTAATCAACCTATATATGAAGATAATCTAATAGTAGTATATTAATGATAAAATTTTGTTATTTTTGTCCAAACAATTTATGATTTTTGAATCCCTTTGTAAGATTAAGTACTAAAATATTTTGTTTATTAGTATGAAATGAACCTACACCTTACATCAACCCTAAATGCACATTCACTACAGCCAGCCTAATTCCTGATTTCAATATCACATCATAATCTGAAAATTTGGCTCTTGCTGCCGTTCATTTGATTGTGAATGAAACTTTGACAAGCCAAAACGTGTCACAATAAGGCACTTAATTACTAATATCAAGACATGTTTTTAAAACAACAATTGTTTGAAAATTTAATAATACATAACGATAAAAATATTATAAGATGATAAATTAATTAA
The DNA here is from genome assembly GCA_037974665.1 of Ehretia macrophylla. NCBI lineage: Eukaryota > Viridiplantae > Streptophyta > Magnoliopsida > Boraginales > Ehretiaceae > Ehretia > Ehretia macrophylla. The sequence continues at coordinate 36,075,829 of CM075768.1, forward strand.
TAATATTTACTGACATCGGTTAAATTGCAAATTTGTTAAATAAAGATGAAGGCGACAAGGGATGAACATAATAAATAAATTCCCAATAACTAGATAGGGATGGAGTGACACTGTTCTGATTATCTACAAAACTGCATTGACACTACTTAGCATACAATTAAATTATTGAATATCAAACACAAAAATTCACCTCCGTATTAGATCATATCCAACCTTTGGGTTTCTAATGTTATTTTGATAAGCATTCTAGTGTTGCTTGCAATAAATATAATATCTAAGCTACAGAGGAAAAGCTTACGCTTAAGAATATGCACCAAGAAAGACCTTTCAAGTCTTCACTAGTTTCTGCCATCACTAGAGGTTCCATGCTCTAGTTTTTGGACTAATCTTAAGAAAATAATATACACAATAATGCACAAAAATAACGTAGTTTTACTATGCCTATGTCCATAGAGTGTCAAATATTTGACTTAGCTTAAGAAGGATGATGTACTTAAGAGTAGTCAAAATCCTTGAAGCAAATCTCACACATTTGTTAATGATCAAGGTAATTACTTATTTTAGGTGCTTATAAGCTTTTTTATTTGATGTTTGTAAAATACCTTCCTTTTAACCCATATCAAAATATGTAGTGACTAACAACACATATTCGATAAAGAACTCAACTATGGGCATTGAGTTATGTCATAAAACTTTACATTCTTCTCCGGTGGTATCATTTTGTGAAACTCCCCGTTATTATTATTTGAAACTCAAGTAAGAGTATGAATGTAGGCTTTGGAGGTTTTAAAAATTGTCAAAGTGGTATTTATACTTCAACTATGTTTACGGGTTCTATTTATATCTATTACGTATATATGTTAGAAGAAATAAGTATATAATGTATGAAAAATTAAGGGAATCAATTCAAGATGTTTATCCACATTAATTGAATAAATGATGATAGCGTAGATATAGATAAATCATAAATGGACAATTTAATAAATTATTTATTTATATGTATATATATGTACAAATATACAAAGTAGTGGAGGAAGTTAAAGCACAATCTCAAGAAGAAAAGCTGATTTAAACTCATGTATTATGTGATTTATTGAAAAACAAGAATTGTAACAAATTTAATGTCACACTTGCTCTACCAATCATAACCTTTTGTCAACTCATTTGGCTTGAAAGGAGGTAGCTGATGATACCCTATATAAAAACCATCTTCTTTAACTATCCAAATGCATATACCACCATTTAAATTATGTTCCTCTCCACAAGTATCTTTTCCTTTAAAAACATCAATTGCTCTATCTTTTAATTTCCTGCCCACCATAAGGGCAAAAGAACAATGCAATAAAAAAAAGTTGGTACGACATGACCAATTGAGATCTTGATTCACAGTGAGATTGTGATATCCAATATCATCATTCTTAGATGCACAATGGACGAGTAATTGCTTAGAATTCGGAGGAAGATTATTGACAACATGAATCTCGTATTTGGGATTTTTGAAAATTCCAGCATTTATTCTTTGAATTGACTTCCTGAAAATGCATACAAGGAATATAAGCCTATATGTTACAACTTGTTTCTTGGGCAATTAAAAAAATTATCTATAGAGAGAGATCTTTTGAATTATTATGGATCAGCCAAGATTCATTTCTATATATGGAGAGGAAATGTGACAGTATTACCATATAAAATACTTTGACCAAACTTTTTCTAGAAGCTACTATCTACTATATATGGAGGGATAGAAATTAAACAAAAGGCTCCATAATAGAAAAGCACTTAATGAGGATCAACTTTGATATATATATATTAAGTAGAAACTGTACATGACTAAAGAGTTTAGAAATAGTGTGGTTAATAGAATGTTATATAGAGAATGGGACATTAATGCTAATATTATTGTTAGGTGGAGATTGGTATCCTGAAATGAATTTAGATATGAATGAAATGAGTTAAAGAATAGAATAGAACTAGGAATGCATGTATTTGGTAAAAGTATACCATACTTGGTATGGTACAAGAATTAAGATAGGAATGTATGTATTAATTCGAAACTCGTGTTTGGTAGTCAGTATACTAGAGTAGTATTAGGAATGACTTTTATAATTTGACAAGATTGCCATTTTGTTACTATATATATGTTATTGCCTTAAAAATAAAAATAAATGCAATAATAATAATAGATGATAATAAAAATAATAACAATAATATCATTTTTCTTTTTGCTATTATATACTTTTATGTATTGAATAAAATAGTAATAGTAAAAATAATAATAATAATAATAATAATAATAATAATAATAATAAGAATAATAATAATAATAATAATAATAATAATTCTTTTATTTTATATACATGTTATGTTGAAAGGGTATTTATGTCATTAATAATAATAATATTATTATTATTAATTAATTAATATTCATAAATAATATTTATAAATATAATAATAATAAAAAATATTTTATCTTTTATTATTATAGACATGTTCATGTTTTGAAAGGGTAATATGGTCATATAATAATAACAATAATAATATTAAAAAAATTATAAATAAAATTCACAAATCATATAAATAGGAATATATAATATCAATGATGATCATATAATAATAATAATAATAATAATAATAATAATAATAATAGTGAGGATTTCTCTTTTATTATTATATATATGTTGTGTTTTGCAAGAGCTTTTTGTTCACTTGGATAATGATGATGATGATAATAATAATAATAATAATAATGATTGATTTATGTTATTATATACATGTTATATTTTGAAAGGATATTTTAATCATTCGACAACTAAGTTCATTCCCAAGAATATGGGAATGAGTTATTCTTATGTATTTTGTCTGCAATAGGTATTCCTAAATTCATGACAATGGCATTACCTAGGGAATGAGATTCTTAAGTTCATTTCTTTCATACCAAGCTTGAGAATTGGAATAAAGTCAGAAATTGTCATTCCAGCATACCAATCATCATTTTAGGTTCGAGGATGACTAAACCCTTTGATCCGACTTTGATAAATTATTTTTTGTGTTAATACAAGTACTCGCTTACCTAAAAAAAAAATCATGTCTATTATGTGCTCTTGTGCACCATTTTCCAATCTTTTCAAAATTTCAAAAGTTACCAATATTTTTTGGATGTTAAATTATTTCTAAATGAAAACTAGTTAGAAAAACATGAATTTTAATCCATTGTAAAATTATTGATGTTATAGTGTTAGCTTTGATTTATGAAACTTTATACAGGAGGGTGAATAAGGCTGCACGAACTATACCGCATTGTACTTTAGTGGTCATTGGTTTGATTTTCAATAGTTGGATTTGTTTCGTTCATTTTATTCAATTTTTACACGATTGAGAATGGCCTTTGACATCAAGAATAATAACAAAAATTTCTTCTCGCTTCTTCAAAATCCATAAAATTTGAAATTATTAAGTTATAGGAAATTTATCGAATTGGTCTTATTTTTCTCTATAGTATACCATTTAAATAAATTTAGCTTCAATAATCATATAGTTTAGGGGTTATTTTGTAAAATAAAAATTTAATAAGTATAAATTGAATTAGAATTAAATTAATTCAAAAGAAGGATTCTTTATGTAACATTACCAAGGAACACATTCCAAAAATAAAAAATAAAGATAGAAAAAAAATTTCTGGGACTTTACTAGGACTAACCATAAAAGGTCTACAAATTGACCTTACGAACTAATTGCGTAAAGGGAAAAACTCTCTACCATCTTATTCGTTGAATATCTCGATGATCTTTAAATGTTAATAGGGAGAATTTGCAAATGGTCCTATTGTTTCATCATTCTTTTTTTAAAATTAGTTCTCATTGTTTCAAGTTAGTCAAATCGGTGACAAGAGGATTAAACTCAGTAGGAATAGTTCTTACTTGAGACCTAAATGGTCTCGAGTTCAAGTCATTTAGGAGATAAGTGAAGAATTACTGTTGATCTCCTTATATATAAAAAATAAAAAAAATAAAAAAATTAGACAAATCGGTCTCCAATTTTTTTAAAAAATTATCAAATTAGTCTTTCCCATAAAAAAATGGTTAGATTTAAAGACTATGCACAGTGTTATAGGGACAAAGTTAAAAATAATATAATAGTCAAATTAGTTCTTATTATTTTCATAAAAAATCAATTTAGTCAAGAAACTTATAAAAAAATTCAATTGAATCCCCAAACTCACAAAACATTTCAATTTCGTCCCCAATTAATTTCATCTTCTTTGAAGTATATATCTTGGAGTATTTCAACCAATAGCTTGATTAGCAAATAATTTGAAACATGTGGATCACTTGTCAAGATTTCTGTTTCACTTTAGAAAAAAACATAAAAATAAAAATAAACCTAAACACTATATCGTGTTCTAGGGTACATACAATCAGAAAGTTTAGTTTTATTAACTTAGAGAACATTGTTCATCTTTTGCGAATTATTTCATTTTTGAAAAAAGTTAAAGAGATAGCTACTTCAACGGGCCTTTGTTATAGAACTAGCCAATGGTCAATTTTGGGTGCTCGTCCAGCATATAGTTAGGGAAGAGCAAGGTTCATGTAGCCCATTACCAGATATTATACCAATTTTGACAATTCAATTGTATATGAAGTGACTATTACATTGGTTAGAATTTTCATCTTCTTCTTATATTATGTGAAGATTTTTGGGATGATGGTCAAAATCCTTAAAGCGGAATCTCACACATTTGGTAACAATCAAAGCAATTACTTACTTTTAGGTGCTTATAAGCCCTTTTAATGTTAATTCTAGCTGTGCATTTCCCCCACCTTATTTATTTAGTGTTTGTAAAAGACCTTCATTTTAATCCATATCATAATATATAGTGACTTACAACACATAATTGATAAAGAACAGAACTATGGGCATTTTCATAAAACTTGACATTCTTCTCCAGTGGTAGCATTTTGTGAAACTTGAGAAGATTTAGAAAGAGAGAGAAAAATATCCGATTCATCTTATTCATCAAAAGATAATGCACTACATTCAAGTCTATATGTAGTAATCTAATTCATCACATTTGTTAATACAACTGGATTCAACTAATGTCTAATTAACTAACTTCTAATCTGTTCAGCTAAGCTGTCACCTTCTAGAAGATTTATTGAGCTGACTTCATTGACCATTGTAGATACCTTATCATCCCCCGGCAAGCTGAGCTACGAGGATCGAAGGGGCAGCTTCTTACGCAAAAACTGAAACTTGACAACAGGCGATGGCTTTGTAAAAAGATCAGTTGGATGTTAAGCAATAGGAACATGGGAAAGATTGAGAAACTTGGTTGCTACAAGCTCACGGATAAAATGATAATCTAGTCTATGTGTTTTTTCCAATTGTGAAACACAGGGTTTGAGGCTAGTGCAATTGCAGAAATATTATCATACCAGAGCCTGGGACATGGACTAGCAATGAACAAGTCTTTCAAGATAAAACTCAACCATCGAAGTTCTGCAGTAGTAAAAGTAAAAGCTCTATATTCAGCCTCGGTTGAAGAACATGATACAGTTGGCTGCTTCTTGGTAGACCAAGAAATCAAATTAGCATCGAGAAATAAACGAAAGCCAGTAGTAAACCCCTATTGGGAATGCTGTTAGCCTAATCGGAGTAAAAAAAGGCCTGCATCGTTAGTGTAGTTGGCCTAAATTGGAGGCCAAGATGTATCGTACCATGTACATAGCGTAGGAGTCGTTTAAGAGCTGCGAAATGGCCTTGTGTAGGACTGTGCATCTACTGGCAAACATTATTCACTGCATACTGAAGATCAGGACGTGTTAGAGTTAAATACTGCATAGCTCTTACAATGTTTCTAAAGAAAGTTGGATCAGCATAAGGAGAATCAGGTGACTACCGAATAGAAGTTGTGGTTACAGCCAAAGCAGGAGTTGCAACGGATTTACAATCTGCCATGCCTACTTTTTTAAGAAGATCAGCTGCATATTTTGATTGATAGAGTAGGATTCCAACTGAGTTATATTCAACCTCAAGGCCAAGAAAATAAGACAATTTACTCAAGTCCTTCATTGCAAAGTTGCGACTCATATCTTGCACAAGTGTTTGAATAGCTACATCTGAGTTACCTGTAATCAATATATCATCTACATATACAAGTACAATGATTGTTGCATGAGCTTTATGTCTGACAAATAAAGATATGTCGGCTTTGCTGCAAATAAAATCATGATTAGTAAGAAACTTAGACAGTAGCTAATACCAAACTCTTAGGGCTTGTTTAAGCCCATATATTGATTTCTGAAGCTTGCACACATGATTAAGGTACTGCGTGTGAACAAACCCCTTTGGTTGTTGCATAAAAACTTCATCTTGCAAGATGCCATGGAGGAAAGCATTGGATACATTTAGTTGCTTGATATTCTAGCCATTTGTGAGTGCAACAGTTAGAACAATCCTTACAGTCTGAATCTTAACCACTGGACTAAGTGTTTCAGAATAATCCAAACCATAGGACTGATGAAATCCCTTAGCTACTAACCTCGCCTTATACCGTGCTACACTCCCATCAGCATGACATTTGATTTTATAAACCCACTTACATCCGATAGGTTGTCTTGTATCTGGAAGAGGAACTAAAGACTATGTGTTTTAGGCAATTAAGGCATCAAACGCTTCTTTCATAGCATTCTACCAATAGATATTATTAGAATCCTCCTTATATGATAGAGGTTCAGAAGTAGGGGGAGTAAGAGTAATGTTATTGATGTGAAAGAGCTTAGGCTTAAGTGAACCAGTTCGTGATCTGGTTACCATCGGATGAGTGGAAGTAATGCTGGTAGGAATTTCAAGCATGTGAGCTGCTGAGGTTGAGTGAGAAGTAATAGGAGGAAGTTGAGGAGAAGATGTGAATGTAGGTGATTGATCAACGTCTATAGCATGTGATGTGTTAGAAGTGTTAGAGTGTGCAGATATAGGAGTAGGTGGAGTAGGTGGAGTAAGTGATGCACTTTGTTCACTTGTGACTGTAGGCAAGTGAGGAGAGGCTAAAGTTGACTCTGGGATAGGCTGGGGAGTAAAGATAGGGAAAATAGGTGGAGTAGTACACTCAATGCTATTATGAGAACAATTATATGGAAAAACATGTTCAAAGAACTAAACATGTCTAGACAAGAAGACTTGCTAAGTCTTTAAACTATAGCACCTATAGCCTTTTGTGGTTGAAGAATAGCCTAAAAACAAATATGGTGTAGACCGAGGCTCCAATTTATGCTTAGAGTATGGCCTTAACCATAGGAAACAAAGGCAGCCAAAGAATCTTAATAAAGAATAATCAGGTGGTTTTGAAAAAAGACACTCATAAGGTGATTTATTTTGAAGTAAAGCCTTGGGCTGTTTATTAATTAAGTAATTAGCAGTCGCCAAAGCTTCGAGCTAGGAAATATTTGGAAGTTTAGCCTATTGTAAGAGAGTTAACACTGTCTCAATAAGATGCATATATTTCCTCTCTACCCGACCATTTTTTTCCGGAGTATAGGGCCAAGAGGTTTGGTGAATGATTCCTCTAGTTTGTAAATATTGTGCAAATTTTATATTCACAAACTCTGAACCATTATCCGACCTCAAGACCTTTGTGTTTTCATTAAACTGAGTCACAATCATAGAGCGAAAAGCAAGAAAAATAGAGAAAACTTCAATCTTTGATTTCAAGGGATACAATACTTTGTAAAATCATCAACAAAAAGTACATAATATCTGTAGTGGCTAAATGAGGGTATACTAGTAAGCCCCCAGACATCAGTGTGGACTAAAGCAAAAAGATCAATGGCTCTAGACTCAGACAATGAAATAGGCAATTTATGTGATTTTGCTATAGAAACCATAACTTTTGGTCACTATTCATCATCTTCTTTGAAAACTCAAGCTTTAACCATGACAAAAGTTATTTCACAACTCCAACATGGTCTAGAGATCATAAATAACATGTATCTAACATTATATGAGCACAATAATAGCCAAAAACAATAAATCACAACATTTCAAAACTTAACATAAACTTTAACCAACAAAAGAAACTAGCTCCCTCACAATTTTGAAGGTGAAGACAAGTTGTAGATGTCCTATAAGCTCCAAAATCTCCTCAAGATCAAGCCTAGAAGCCAAGCTTGCAAGATTTGTTAAAGAATTTTTTCTCCTTTCTCTCCTATAAGGCATCGGGTTTGGGGAGGGTATTTTTACAATTTTTGGCTTTTTATTTTATGAGCATATTGTATATATGGGTGATAAATGGAGTATATGCATGAGTATGTTATATTAATTAAAGTCAAATGCTATTAAATCTTAGTCAACTTAGTTAAAAACTCCTATTGTTTGTTAACTAATTCAAAACTAATGTTTTTACATACGTAACACTATTCAAGTGACGCGAAAAACATTTTTCAAATGCATACTCCCGGCCTCTAAAGTCCAAATCGACAAGTTTCTAATTCCTTTTATATGCTATGTGGTTTAGGAAAAATATTAAATCAAACATTTAAGATGGTCAAAATTTTTATGAATAGTGCCTAATAGTAAAGCAGTTAAGCAAGAAAAGAAATGCACATAAAATGCTCAAGTAGTTTATGCAACAGTTATTTAAGATATGTGATGAAACTCCCGGGCATCACACCCTCTCCTCCTTAAACTAATTGCGTCCACGGAATTCTTACATGATTCCGTAAACAGCTCCAGATACTTCTCTCTTATCTGATCTTCCCGTTCCCAAGTGGCATCCTTAACTCCGTAATGATCCCAAAGAACTTTTAGCATAGGGATACTCTTGGTTCGAAGTTCCTGAATCTTTATGCCCACTACTCGAAGAGGTTTCTCGACATACGACAACGACTCATCAATCTCCAAAGGTTCTGGTTCTATAACATGCGAAGGATCGGGATTATACTTCCTCAACAATGACACATGGAATACATCATGAATCTTGTGCAAACTTGGAGGTAATGCCAATCTATAAGCCAAATCTCCAACTTTCTCAATAATTTCAAACGGCCCCACATATCTAGGACTGAGTTTACCCCCCTTTCCATGTCGAATCAAACCCTTACGCGGAGAGACTTGGAGGTAATGCCAATCTATAAGCCAAATCTCCAACTTTCTCAATAATTTCAAACGGCCCCACATATCTAGGACTGAGTTTACCCCCATTTTCATGTCAAATCAAACCCTTACGCGGAGAGACTTTCAGGAACATACGATCACCCACCGAAAGTACCAAGTCCCGTCGGCGTCTATCAGCATAATTCTTTTGTCGACTCTGTGCTGTAAGCATTCTTTTCTTTATAAGTCTCACATTATCCACCATCTTGATCATCTCTGGTAATATAGCTGGGTCAACAGTTTTCATTTCACCTACCTCATCCCAATACAATGGAGATCTACATTTCCGCCCATAAAGTGCCCGTAGGGTGCCATACCAATGGTAGCCTGATAAATGTTATTATAAGCAAACTTTGCAAGAGGCAAATACCTTTCCCAACTCTTACCAAAATCCAGAGTGCAAGCTCGCAACATATCTTCTAAAATCCTGATAGTCCTCTCAGATAGTGTAACGCCCCGATCCCTTACAAGACCGAAGGCTTTACTAACCAAGCTATTCTCAACCCAAATCTAACCCACTCTCAAGGTTTTAGGGAAAACGGACAGAGTCTCCCCTGTACCGTGGACATTCTAAAAACCTGAAAGCATTCAATAAAGCCACAACATAATAAGACATGCCTTTATAACTAAAGTTCAAAGCTTCAAGGTCATCCGAGCCTTGAGACATACAATAGTTCAGAATCACACAAGCATACATCCAACTTAACTTCTTTACAAAAACCGCTTATCATGCCACTCCACGATAGCATTAAAACATTCTTGGAAGTTGAAAAACAAACATACATCAGAACATTCACTCCCAAGCATGCAAAGTAGCTAGAAGTAGAAACATAAGTTATTATATGTCATGGTTCAAAATCTACTACTACAACATCTATTCTTCAATTTGCAAACTACATAACATACACATAGCACTTAGGCTACAAAATAGAACATAAAGTAAAGCAAACAAGTTCTACTCTCATCAACAAGAACATAGTCCACCTCAAGCAACTAGACACAGCAACTAAGGCAACTCCTCCAACTGCGCCACCTAAAACATGTTTAGCGAGATATGAGCAATCACAATTGCTCAGTGAGGGATAAGGTCTACTGGGGATGTGCAATACAGCAGATAACTTAATAGGCATTTAAAACAACTAAGGAACAATCAAAATAACAAGTTACCACACATTAAAAAGGATACGATTCACTTGTTTTTCAATCACGAACCACGAGCCACGAACTGAAATCCTGATGTAATAATGACACTGTTATCGATAAGCCGGCATCCCCTTATAACTCCAAAATGGGTGTACTCCGGGTGTACCCCGAAATCCTACGACCCAACTCTCCTTGGGCGGCATCCCAAGCGAGAAAGGGACTAGGTAACCATGGTAGCCGAGGTATACTGGCAAGCCCGATGCCGCCTGATTTCCATGACACTACCATGCCCAAATGGTTGCGCAACCACGATGCAATGCACTCAAAATGATAACAATAGAATACATCAATAAACACATGATTGAGGGACAACAAAGTAGGTTGCCCTCACACACAATATATACACAATAAGTGCACATAATCTAAGTACAAGTAAATAAACTATTATGCACATAAGGATGAAGTCTCCCTCACCTCTATCAAGCTCCACAATGCAAGATTGACTTCAAATCACTCTCAATCACCTTGAACATAAAGTTAAACATTGTTTCAATTACTCTTTAACTACAACATTAATTAATTATCCAACTAGGTTAGCTAACTCATAGTTTACTTAATTAACATACAACCAAGTAATCATTCAAGTAATCTAATATACAAACAATATAACTAACAAAACAAAATCGTGATATAAGCATGTTCTACAATCATTTTAAAGAGCATTTTAATCATAGATTACCATATTTAATTCTATAATAGTACTATCAATTTATAAAGCCATTCATCCATACTTATTCTCTTTACAATTAACTCAATATAAAACTCAAGGAAAACACTTAGAACTATGGCAATACAATTACTATAAACAAGAATTCACTTAGAATCTTCAATTCAAGAAAAACAATTATGCAATTTAGTTCATGAAACATTCTCTGGATAACGCCATATTTTAGATAATTACCCATAACCACCTAACCCATCAAGTCCAATCAAAACTTAGCAAATAACCCAATTTTATTCTGAAAGCCTCTTTCATAAACCCAACTAAAAATCTATCTTCTAAGCAACAGGAGGACACTTCCAAGCATTCAACGGTCACTAACCAACCACAAGGAAGTTCTACAAACACCTAAAACACTAGAACAAATCAATTTCCCTAAATGTCCCTCTTTATGTTCTAGTCATTCTAACCAACTTCTAGCCATCTTTTAATGGGTTTAAACAAACATTTAAGTCTTCTAGCATTAATGGCACCTAATACAAACACTAAAACCATCAATTGAACAAAAGTCACAAAAACTCAATAGAATACTATTCTTTTCTCTAACTTTCTCAAGCTATCACATCCCAACGAGCTATGATAATAGAAATATGTTTTCACCATGCAAACCTATCCATATTATGATCCATTTAAATGCAAAGAAAAGTAGTTTAAACTATAACAATCACAAAACTCAATTCCCCCCCTTAGTTGATTTATATTACAACTAAGTTAACCAATCACCCAACTAATGCCATAACCATACCAAAGGTGCTTCCATGACCTCCCAAGACAATGCCAACACTCAAACCGAGCAAATTCCACACTTGGTCAAAAAATCTCCTTTGCAATTCAAGGCTAATTAGCTTCCAAACGTAATACGAAGTTCAACAATTACCCGCATTTAGCCCGAAAGCCCCAAATTCTCTCTTTTGACTTTGTATTATACGTACCTCAACCGGGACTCAAATGGGAGCTAGCAAAGCTTAGTTAGGTCCTAAATAGCCTAGGATTACTAAATGTGGAGGCCAATTCAATCCGGATTCGCGATAACCCCTAAACCCCTTTCTAAAAGTCGGCTATTTCATTCTTTTGCTAGGTTATGAGTAATTAAATGTTATGGGGCCTTTACATTATTTTCATTAACATCTAAAGCACATATTATGATCATTTATTCAAGCTATAAAGTCCAATTTCACAAAAACCTAACATTCCTATTACTATTCATGCCCAATATTCAACGAGCAATTTCAACCTATTAAACTACGAAACAATAGCATAAATTAGGTCTCTACTACTTATATATAACATACATAAGCATATTTGAGCATTGCATTAGCATTTAAAAATAAAACATGAAATTCAAGAAAGTTGTCACATTTTTGAAATGCAAACATAGGTATGAAATCCCTCACCTATTATACGTAGGAGCTCCTAGGAGGCTAGTAAACACCCTAAACCACTTGCACCTAGCTTGGCTTGGCTTGAAATAAGGATTTGTTGAGCAAAAATCTCTATTTCTCCTCATATGCTATTTTCGGATTTGCTATAGTGTTTTCAGCTTTTCCTTTTTTTTTTGTGTTTTGCTAACTTATGAGTTTAGTGTGAGGTGTTGAGCATATATAAGTCTATATGTTTTATTTTAGTGTGAGTATGTTGGTCAAAAGATGAATTAAGCTAGCTTAAAATGAGTCCTAAGTGCAATTTAAATGATAGCTAATCAAAACACAGTTTTATTACGTAACACTATTCTTCAGTTTCAACAAATCATTTTCTAAACGGATGCTCCTATCGCTTTTAGCTCAAATGCACATTTTTCTCATTCCTAAAACAATTAATATGATTTAATAAAAATGTTAATTCATGGTAATTAAGTAGTTGAAAAATAGAATGAATAGTGATTAAAGAAGACAAGAAGCAAACCACAAAAGAAAGGCGCAAATAATGAATGTAATAGTAAGCTAGAAGTACGGTTAAATCTCGGGCGTCACAGATAGGCCATCTGTCTGTGGGTGATATGCAGTACTAAAACTCAAATTAGTCCCTAGAGCCTTTTGTAGTTTCTGCCAGGACTGTGATGTAAACTTGGGATCCCTGTCCGACACTATTTTTGATGGAACTTTATGTAATCTCATAATATTTTCAACATAAAGCTCAGCTAACTTATCAAGAGAATCAGCTTTCTTTGTAGCAATAAAATGGGCGGCCTTCGTCAATCTATCAACCACAACCCATACGGAATCATTACCTTGCGGTGATCTCGGTAAATCAGATACAAGGTCCATAGTAACCTGGTCCTACTTCCACACAGGAATCTCCAATGGTTGCAACAATCCAACCGGTCTTTGATGCTCAGCCTTTACTTTCTAACAAGTCAAACATTTAGCCACATACTCAGCTATCTCCCTTTTCATGTTGTTCCACTATAAATTTTGCTTCAAATCCTTGTACATCTTAGTGCTACCGGAATGAATCGTGTATTTCCAACCATGAGCCACAACAAGAATCTCATCTTTCACTATTGAATTACTAGGAATGCAAATTCTACTCTTGTATCTGAGTAGTCCATAATCATGCAACTTGAAGTCAGACTCTCCCCCTTTGGACTTCTTTAGAATCTTCAACAACTGAGGATCTAACTGTTGGCCTTCTTTGATTCTGGATAGTAATAGAGACTGGATCTGTAAACTAGCAAATTGGATACTTGTTCTAGAAGCCTTCGATTTCCACAGACACAATTCCAGCACAATTTCCCAGTCCTTTATTATCAAACTAGCCACGGAAGCTTTTCGGCTCAATGCATCTGCAACAATGTTAGCTTTTCCTGGCAAGTAGCTAATAGTACAATTATAATCATTCAACAATTCCAACCAAAGGCTTTGCCTCATATTCAAATCCTTTTGAGAAAACAGATATTTTAGACTTTTATGATCAGTAAATATCTCAAATTTATTACCCCACAAATAATGACGCCATTTCTTGAAAGCAAAGGCAACAGCAGCAAGCTCAAGATCGTGTGTAGGATAATTAAGTTCATATGGTTTCAACTTCCTCAAGGCATAAGCTATTACCTTACCATTCTGCATAAGAACACAGCCCAAACCTTCCTTCGAAGCATAATTGTAAATCACCAAATTATTTGTTCCTTCAGGCAATGCAAGGATAGGTGCAGTGGTAAGTCTCCTTTTCAATTCCTGAAAACTGGCTTCGCATTTATCATCCCAGTTAAACACAGTTTTCTTTTGAGTTAAGGAAGTTAATGGTCCTGCAATTTTAGAAAAGTCCTTAACAAATCGCCTATAATAACCAGCCAATCCCAAGAAACTACGAACCTCCGTGATAGTCTCGGGTCTTTTCCAGGACATAACCACCTCAATGTTCGCAGGATCTATAGATATTCCCTCATGTGAAATGATATGGCCTAAAAAGGCTACCTGCTTCATCCAGAATTCGCATTTGCTAAATTTGGCAAACAATTTATGTTCTTGCAAAGCTTGTAATACAATTCTCAAGTGTTCTTCATGCTCTACCTCAGATTTAGAGTACACCAATATGTCATCAATGAAAATTACAACAAACTGATCAAGATAAGGTCTAAACACCCTCTGCATCAAATCTATAAAAGCTGCTGGGGCATTAGTCAACCCAAATGACAGTACCACAAATTCATGATGGCCATACCTGGTTCAAAAAGCAGTCTTGGGCACATCCTCCTTCCGAATTCTCAATTGATAATAACCCTGTCTCAAGTGAAATTTGCAGCTGATCAAACAATTCCTCAATCAAAGGCAGCATATATTTATTTTTCACAGTCACCTGATTAAGACCCCAATAATCAATTGCAAAGTACTATCTTTTTTCTTTATAAATAATACAGGAGCACCCCAAGGCGATGAGCTAGGCTGAATAAAACCCTTTTCAAGTAAACCCTGTAGCTGAATTTTCAACTCCTACAACTCAGGGAGAGCCATTCTATATGGGGTTCTAGAAATAGGATTAGTTCCTGGCAACAAGTCAATTACAAACTCTATTTCTCGATCAGGTGGTAACCCTAGCAACTTCTCAGGAAATACCCCAGGAAAATCTTTTATAACAGGTACCTCATTCAGTTTCAATTTATCCCCAAGCTGATTAATTAAATAAGCTAAATATGCATCGCAACCTTTACTCAACATTTTAGTGGCTTTTATAGAAGAAATAATATGAGTCCCAGTAGATTTCCGACTCCTAGTAATTTTAAAAATAGGTTGATCAGGTACTTCTAAAGTTACAATTTTGCTCCTACAATCCAAACATGCATAATACCGCCCCAACCAGTCCATCCCCAGGATAACCTCAAAGTCTCGAAATGCTATGATTATTAAATCAATATGATACATATGCCCCTCAATGCAAATACTACAATCTTTACACACAGACTCTGTAACAAATTTGGTACCCATAGGATTACCTACCTTAATTACATAAGGTAGTTTATCAACTTTTAAAGCAGTAGATTGTGCACCCATAGGAGTGATAAATGAATGTCTGGCCCCAGTGTCAATCAAAACTACTACTGGCTGACTATTAATAAGAAAAATACATTCCACCACCACTGTTATCTCTGGAAGCTCCTCCTAATCAAGTGCAAATACCCGAGCTTGGCCTCGTGGGATAGTAGCTGCTTCTGAAGCTCTAGTCTGAGCATTCTAGCCGGAAGTCTGTCCATGTCCCTATTTAAACCTGGGACAATCTCTAGCTCTATGCTGGTCACTACCGCAACCTATGCGTCGGCCCAATTTCCTCCAACACTCCGCCTCCATGTAGCCCTTGCGATTGCAGTGACTGCACTACTGGTTTTTCTTGACAGCAGCACCTCCCGTAGGAGCCCTGTAAGTAGATGTAGCAGAACTACCCTATTGAGATCTAGTGGTCACTGGTCGGGTCTGTGATTGTCCTTGTGGCTGGCTCTGAGCTGGCCTCGGCTGAGACTGTGCTTGAACTGGTCTCGGGTAGCTTTGGGTCTTCCTCGGCTGCTAAGTCTGAACAAACTGCTGATACTGTCTTTGATAACCCTGACTTTGAGACTGATACTACCGTTTACTTGACTGACTAGACTCGGCCAACATATCTGTCTTACATTTCTCATATCTCGATACGGCCCTGACTACTGCAACATAACTCGGATAATCCTACAAAGACAAATTAAGCATAATATCATTCCTCAACCCTTTGATGAATCTCTGAATCTTCATGTCCTCCGGCTGCACTAAAGCTGGCACGTATCGAGAAAGTCTAGTGAAAGTGGCCTCATACTGATCCACAGTCATGTTTCCCTGCCTCAGAGCTATGAACTCCTCTTGATGTCTCTCGCGGGCTACTACCAAAACATACTTGTCCTTGAACTCTTGAACAAAGTCAGCCCACAAATGTTGTACCTTCTTAGCATCCTATTTCTCTCAAACAGTACGCCACCACTCCACGGCATCACCTTCCAATAAGAATGCAGCATAAGTAATCTTTCTCTCATCATTACACTTAAGTATTGCAGCGACTTTCTCAAACTTACTCAACCACATTTATGCTTTCATGTCATCTGGCTCTCTATAGAAACTGTACTCCCCGTGGTGCAAGAATTTGTCATACAAATTACCCCCAGCAGTACCACTACCCTCTGCTCTAGCAGCTTGATTACTCTACCAGTTCCTGGCTGACCCTGTTGTGTCTCAAACTGAGCAATAGTATTCATGGCGGTGGCCATTGTGGCCATAATCTATGCACCAGTCGGTTCCTGCCCCTAAGGTACATTCCCCACTACTCCTGCACCCTGCCTAGGTATATCCTGCCTAGGAGCCTCCTCCAGTTCCATTCTCGGTCTTCCCCTTCTCCTCATCTCAATGCTAGAAAAATGCATTGTTATAATAGGCAAATAGACAACACAAAGATAACATGCACATATTTCAAAACACCTTATTCACATAAGACAACATATGAAATACTTACCAAGCCTTAAACACTAAACTTTTCATATTCATATCATATCATGCTCTTGACATTCCTCTTACATGCTAGCATGTCTTTTAGCCAAGCACTTAGGCAATTAAACAATCACATAGTCACGTAGTTCAACTTTCACATATAGACCTCTACCTACATGTCGAGGAAATTAACCCAGCTTCATGCATTCAAGTCGCTCTGATACTACCTAAATATAACGCCCCGAACCCAACCCCAAGCTATAGGTCAAGCCCGGACCCGCCACTCGGACAGAGTCTCCTCTATACCGAGGACTAAACTGGTACCTGCAAATAGTCACAAATGATTCCCGAACCACAAACAACCCAACTTTCAAGATTATCATAGTCAACTAAATTCACAAGGTTACCCAAGCCTTGGAACAACAAAATAGATATCATGCAAGCATGCAGTTATAATTCTAACTTTAATTTCAAGTAGTATGTCTTAGTTATAACAAGCTTAACAAGTTAGCTACTACACCCAAGCATTCAACAACCGAAATAAGTTTACTATCGACTATTACATGCCGTCTACTTTGTTATCCAACATACAAGATTACAATTTAGTTACAAACACCCAAGAATATATACAAGACCCCAAGGTCTCAAAAACACAACAACCAACATCTTCATTACAAACCACACACAATAATCAACCTTATCACACAACAAAGTCATGGAAGCTGATCTACTTGCACTTCTTCTTCTTCCTCTACTGCTACTAGTTGGGGATTCACCTCAGCTTCTCTTGAAACATGTTAAATGAGAAGTGAGCAACAATGTTGCCTAGCGAGGGAGGTGATGCAGCATACCGCGGTGTGCAACATGATATGCAACAGGATATACAACATAACAACGTATTCAACATCAAATAACACAACTAGTTAAGCAAGTAATTAACCACATATAAAAAGGATACGGTTCACTTCTTGTCTTCAATCTCGAACCACGAGCCACGATCTTCAAGCAAGTGCCGGCAAGCCGTTATTCCTCCAAAGTGGGGTACTCCAGATGTACCATGATCCTACGACCCTTTCTCCTAAGGTAGGTCCATATGTCCAGTAGGTGCACCACGCCTCTGGGGTAGTGGAGTATACTTAGCGAGAGAAAATGAATAGGCACCATGGTAGTCAAGGAAGCACGGCAAGCCCGATCTCGCCTGTGTTTCTCGATGCTACCATGTCTGAAAATGTTGCACAACACCAAGACCAGTCCACAAGAATCAAGATTAACAAATAACACATAAGAGGGACGACAAAGTAGACCGCCCTCGCAAATAGTCACAATATATGCAAAGTAATGAAACAACATAAAAGAGTCAATAGTCATACTCTCCCACAACCTTTGCAATAAGCTCAATTATACTCCAGAGAAGCATATAAATACATAGCAACATAACCAAAAGCATTTATAAGCACCAAAGTAACCATTTAATGTTTTTCCCCTCTCTTTAACTAAGACATTCCTCTCCTACATGAAGTTCAAAGTTCCAAATCTATAATCCAAGCATCCTACATTCCTAAACAAGTCAAAAGACATCTACCAAGGCCCTAAAATCCCACTTTGGAGACAAAAGCTCGGGAAGGCCCCGAGTGGGTTTTAACTACACCTATCCTATCCAGACTCCAATTTCATGCAATGAAAGCACCAAAAGTGCTTCCATGCCCCAAGAATACCTAATCTAAAACCCAAACGTGCTCGAATTGCATTACGTGGGAAATATCATTTTTAAAGTTAGCTAATTTTACAATTTAATTCATTTTTGAACAATCTAACTATGTGTGAGTGTTTAACTAGCTTCCATAATGTCTAAAGCACCTATTTGAAGCCTCAATTCAATCTAATTAGCAAATTTTAACAAAGCCCTAACTTTTGGTCACTATTCATCATCTTCTTTGAAAACTCAAGCTTTAACCATGACAAAGTTATTTCACAACTCCAACATGGTCTAGAGATCATAAATAACATGTATCTAACATTATATGAGCACAACAATAGCCAAAAACAATAAATCACAACATTTCAAAACTTAAAATAAATTTTAACCAACAAATGAAACTAGCTCCCTCACAATTTTGAAGGTGAAGACAAGTTGTAGATGTCCTCTAACCTCCAAAATATCCTCAAGATCAAGCCTAGAAGAAAATCTTGCAAGATTTGTTGAAGAATTTTTTCTCCTTTCTCTCCTATAGGGCATCAGGTTGGGGGGAGGGGGAGGGGGTTTACAATTTTTGGCCTTTTATTTTATGAGCATGTTGTATATATGGGTGATAAATTGAGTATATGCATGAGTATGTTATATTAATTAAAGTCAAATGCTATTAAATCTTAGTCAACTTAGTTAAAAACTCCTATTGTTTGTTAACTAATTCAAAACTAATATTTTTACATACGTAACACTATTCAAGTGACACGAAAAATATTTTTCAAATGCATACTGCCGGCCTCTAACGTCCAAAATGACAAGTTTCCAATTCACTTTATATGCTATGTGGTTTAGGAAAAATATTAAATCAAGCATTTAAGACGGTCAAAATTCTTATGAATAGTGCCTAATAGTAAAACAGTTAAGCAAGAAAAGAAATGCACATAAAATGCTCAAGTAGTTTATGCAACAGTTATTTAAGATATGTGATGAAACTCCCGTGCGTCACATATGCTACCTAGTCAACTAATGAAAAGATAGTAAGCTAATGTTGTGAAACCCTAGATTTCATCTATACGTGAAATTACGTGTTTTGACCTGTAAATGTGTTATATGAGTTAGAATGCACAAATTCTGAGATTTATACTCCTATTACATGCTATGTGAGCATTCATGAAAGTTTCGTAAAAATCGGCATTAAAAATTTTGTCGTCGAGTTTTATGAATAGTATTTTTGAAACACGTCCGCTAAAATTTTGACACTGGTATTTTTAGTATTTGAAAACCTAGTCCTCGGGTAATAATAGACCTGTGTTTGATTAAAATAGATTTTGAATCGGATTAGGAATTTAAAAGGATTTTACACATTCTTTTGCAAAAATTGAGTTTTATAGCTATTTGTAAGTATATGTATGCATATGAAAATTGTTGTCACCTAAATTTAGTCTATTAAATATAGTAAATATAGTAGTTTACTTATTTGTGAGCAAAAATAGTCTAAAACAATTAAAAGACTAAAAGATGACAACTTTGACTTGGCTAAAATTGTTGACTTTGCATTATATATATAATACATACGCATAATACATCAAAAATAGCTCAAAACCCCTTCATTTCTCACTCACATTGTCGTGAGCTTCCTTGAGCAAAAGAGGAGTTTTTCATCTTATTTTACAAAGCAAATTTCTCTTAGAAAACTTAGTTTTTGTCCGAATCTTTTCAAACCGAGTTGGATTCCGCTTGTTGGGCACCTATTGCACGCATTTCTAGCCTTACTTCAGATCAAAGGTGAGAGAAAAATTCTAGATCTTAAAATGCTATTTTATGTCATTTTCATATAATTAAATTTTTATCCGATGAAATGTTAAATTGTTGTTATATTATTGTTCAGTAGATGCCAAGGGTCGTTTATGTGCATTTATATAAGTTTTGAATGGTAGTAGCATGAATTTATATTTTTCGGGTATTAAAATTGAGTATTTGGTTTCTTGATGAATAATTGTTGTGGTAGTGGTTGGAATTGGTTGGTTGTTGCTTCTAAAAGTTTGTTAATTATGGGGTAGTAATATTGTAATGACGAATTTAGATTTGGATGTCGTGGTGAAAGTCCGAAAAATTCAGCCTTAGTGCATTGTGAAGTTAGGGTTGTTAGGCTTGTTTTAGATGGGTTATGGTTGTTTTCCGTGGAGGCTAATGTAGATGCATGAGTGGGTGAGTGATAGGAAGTGGTTTGGAGGTTATTGGATTAGTAGATTGTATGTTATGAGTGTTGGAAGATTGTGTAGTCTTTCTTTAAATGTTGAAATATTGTCTTTTGTTGATTGGGTAGTGTTTGAGTGATTGAATCTTGGGTGGTTGTTGTTGGATTCGGGTTTAGTTGTGTGTTTTAATGCATGTTAAGTTGGGTGGCCTACTTTGTCATCTCACTTAGTTGTTTGGTTGTTAATTGATTAATTGAAGTTATGTTATTGAAATGTTGTTAATTGATTGATGATTGATGATGCTGAGAGATAGGCAACTTGCTTTTGTTGTCCTTCCGTGATGTGAATGTTTATTATTATTGTCATGAGTCTTAATAGTGTGTGCCACCTCTCGGGAGCATTGGGCTGTCGAGTTGACAACGACATGACTATCATGACTACCTGCAGCTCGCTTGGCGGAGATGCCATGGAGGGAGGGGCTAGATGAGGTTCCTCGGGTGTGTGTTATGGGAGTTACAAGAAGTTGGTTAAGATCGTGATGGCGTATGGAGCTACACCAACTAGAGTATACTTTCTCAATTGAATGGTTATTTATATGGTTTGAGATGAAATGTTGATGTTAATGATGTTTAGTGTGTGTTTACTGCTCAAGGGATGATTTCCAAGGGGTATAGTAAATGCTTTTAAAAGATCTATCAAAACCTCACTGGGCTTGTTTTATATAAGCTCACTCTCATTCGTTTTTTGCATTCAAGTGTTATTGAGCCAGACTTTGTATACGTTCCCTAGGAAGCTGAGTATGTGCCTTACGTGGACGAGTCTTATGTACCAGAGTCTTTTCCATGAGTTTATCTTAGCGTTTGTAATATGTTGTATTGTATAACTTACTTAAAGTTAAAGACTTATGTAATGCTAGTTTAGTAGTCTTTCTTTTGAACATGATTAGGTTGCTAGACTGGTTTATAATCTATTTTGCAAATGTATGATATGTCCTATGGTCGATGTTGGAACGGAGACGTATAACTTATGAATAAACTGTTGAATAGTTGTTTAATATATGGAAATGGTTGTGGAGTTGTTGTTGTTCTTTGGGGTTGTGTGTATGAAGTTATAAAGGGTTGGTTTAGAGCCCTGATGTCCGTATTACAAACATTATAATGCCGAAATTCTGTTGTGTCCTGACTGATTGTAAGTGGGGTCGAGTTGGGGCGTGACAAATGTTTAATACTAACCTAGGCCATTGAAAATGAGAAGTGTAAAGGCTAAGAACAAAAGATAATCATAAGGAGTTATAAGATGTATACCGATTAATTTGGAAGTAGAAATCTAAATAATAGAAGATAATGTGTTATTCTATTATATTATCTACTAGTTCTTAAAATAGTTGTGTTCCTTGTTCAACGAAGTGCTTAGCTTGGTTATATGCACCAAGATGGAAAATGTAAGCTATCTGCAGAATTAAAAATTATTAATGCAATGCTCTTAAATGCTTAGCAAGGATAAGTAATATAATATAGTATACTAAATCATTTAATTACTAAAATAGATGTAAGAAAGTATTCGATACTGGGAGTAACTAGTGGTCATAGAAAAAGTTTAGGTGGTAATTACGTAAAGTAGTGTCTTAACATTTTAATTGTTATACGTAATGACCCTAATCCTCTAATCATTGTGATGTAGTAAAATGTTGTAATGTTTCTAATTTATGTTATTGATTGAGTTAGTTGAGCTTGTTATAAAAGGTACTTTGTTAAATATTGATATAGTTAATGCCAACTAGGAAGTAATGGAATGTTTTAGAGCCACAAGGATGCTTCAATTGATTACCAAGGTGTTTGAGAGTGGATTGAAACCAGTCTTGCATAGTTAGCCTAATCCAAGGTGAAGGAGTTTTCATCCTTATATGCATCTTAGCTATTTTATTATTCTTAAGTTGTGAGAATTAATATAATTTCTTGAATTTATGTGTGCTTATTGATTGTTATATTGTGTGCGAGGGTAACCTACTTTGTTGTCCCTCAATTATGTGCATATTGGATTATCTTGTCTGTTATCATCTTGAGTGTATTACATTGTGGTTGCACAAATCTCATCGTCGGGACGGATGAGATGGGCCGCTCTGGGCGGTATCGAGCTTGCCAGTGTTGGTTGCCCTAGCTTCGTACCCTAGTCCCTCACTCGACTGGTATGAAGTATACCAGGGGGTGTGGGTCGTAGGATTGGGTACATTTGGAGTACCCATTGGTGTAAAGGAATACCGGCATATCGAGTTCGAGTTCGTGGCTCGTGGTTTGTGATACGAAGAGTTGGAAGGATAAGGGTTATCGATTGTATCCTTTTAAAATGTGAAGTACTTTATTGTTTAATTGTTCTTCCATTTGTATAGTTACTGCTTTTTGTAATTACCTGTTGCATTGCATGAAAATGTTTTCGAAAACCTTCTCTGTTAATTGTTCCCTCTGTGAAACCCCAAATTTCATCTATACGTAGAATTGCGTGTTCTAACCTATATATGTGTTATTAGAGTTGGAATGCGCTAATTCTATGATTTTTATTCCTATTACATGCTATGTGTGCATACATGAAATTTTTATAAAAATCGGCATTGAAAATTTTATCGTCGAGTTTTGTGAATATTATTTTTGAAACACGTCGCTATAATTTTGAAACTGGTCTTCTAGGCATTTGTAAACCTAGTCCTCTATTATTAATAGACTTGTGTTTGATAAAAATTGGTTCTGAAATGGATTAGAAATTTAAATAGATTTTACAGAAGAAAAGATATGTTTTTAAGCTAAAATAGTGATTTCTACTCAAAACGATTCATGCGTTGACTTTTATTGACCTAGTATATATTAAATACAAATCATATTTCATTTTAAATATTTCTAAAATGCCACAATTGAAAAATGTCTTTAAAAGACATTTGAAAAATAAATAATATGAGTTTTCATCGTCTTTTGCAAAAATAAGCTTTTTATTTTATTCGTAGGCAATTATAAGCTTCGGAATATTAGTGATCCTCAAAATATAGTCTACTAAATATAGTATTTAAGTTTAGTAGTATTATTCTTACTATTTTTTACCAAAACTAACTAAAAACAACTAAAATAGCCAACTTTGACCAAAACATCTTACATTGACTTTTCATTTAACTTAATATATACACAAAATCAGCCAAAACACCACCATTTCTCACAAAAAAACATGACCAAGAGGAAGGAGAAGATAAATAGTGTTTTTCAAGGGTTTTCAACCATTTTTGAAGAAAAAACTCATTTCAAGTCTAAATCACTTCATTCAAAGCTTGATTTTATTTATTGGACATCCGTTCTACCTATTTCTAGCTTTAGTTTGCATCAAAGGTAAGAGAAAAAAATAGATCTAGAAATTAAAGTTCATGTCAAATGTTATTTAATGCATATATAGTTATTGTTTTGTTAAATTTCTTATAGATTATTACTAAGTAGTTGATAAGGACCAACTTGATGAGTTTATAGCCATTTTGAACAGTTGTAACTTGTATTTCTATTTTTTGGTATTAAAATTGGATTTTAGATTCATTGTTGAATAATTATTGTTGTAGTGGTTGGAATTGATTGGTTGTTCCTTCTAAAAGCTTGTTAATTATGGAGTAGTAATGTTGTAATGCCGAATTTTTGGTTTGGATGTCGTGGCAAAAGTCCAGAAATTTCAGCCAAGTGCATTGCCAAAATTAGGGTTGTTGGGCTTGTTTTGGATGGTTTTTGGTTGGATTCTAGTGGGGTTATTGTAGTTGCATGTGTGCTTGAGTGATATAAATTGGTTTGGAGGTTATTGGATTTCTAGATTGTAAGTTATGACTTTTAGAAGTTTATGTAGTCTAGCTTTAATATGTTGAAATGTTGTCTTTGATTGTTTGGGTAGTGTTTGGGTAGTTGATTCTTGGATTGTTGTTGATTGGGATCGGAGTTGAATGTATGTTCATATGCATGTTGAGTTGGATGACCTACTTTGTCATCTAACTTAATTGTTTTAGAATTGTATAGTTATTGATCGTTTAAATGCTGTTTAATTGATTGTTAAAATATTGTTAATTGATGGTTGATTGTTGAACTGACGGGAATCGGGCACTTTCGTTGCTGATCTCTCGGAATGTATAAAGTCAATTGTCATTGTTGTCGTGGGTCATGATAGTGTTATGTCACTTCGGGAGGCATCCCAGGTTGCTGGCACAGTTATCATGACTAATCCCTATCTTGTGTGGTCGGAGGGTACCATGGAGGTTCAACAATCAACCATCAATTAACAATATTTCAACAATCAATTAAACAGCATTTAAACGATCAACAACTATACAATTCGAAAACAATTAAGTTAAAACAATTAAGTTAGATGACAAAGTAGGTCATCCAACTCAATATGCATATGAACATATATCCAACCCCGATCCCAATCAACAACAATCCAAGAATCAACTATCTAAATAATACCCAAACAACCAAAAATAACATTTCAACATATTAAAGAAAGGTTATACAAACTTCTAAAAGTCATAACTTACAATCTAGAAATCCAATAACCTGTAAACCACTTTCTATCACTCAAGCACACATGCAACTCCGATCACCCCACTAGCACCCAACCACAAACCATCCAAAACAAGCCCAACACCCCTAATTTTGGCAATGCACTTGGCTGAAATTACCAGACTTTTGCCACGACATCCAAACCAAAAATTTGGCACTACAACATTACTACCCCATAATTAACAAGCTTTTAGAAGGAACAACCAATCAATTCGAACCACTACAATAATAATTATTCAACAATGAACCTAAAATCCAATTGTAATACTCGAAAAATAAAAATACACGTTACAACGGTTCAAAATGGCTATAAACTCATCAAGTTGGTCCTTATCAACTACTTAGCAATAATCTATAAGCAATTTAACAAAACAATAACTATATATGAATTAAATAAAATTTGATATGAACTTTAATTTCTAGATCTATTTTTTTCTCTCACCTTTGATGCAAACTAAGGCTAGAAATATGTAGAATGGATGCCCAACAAGCAAAATCAAGCTTTGAATGAAGTGATTTAGACTTGAAATGAGTTTTTTCTTCAAAAATGGTTGAAAACCCTTGAAAAACACTATTTATCTTCTCCTTCCTCTTGGTCATGTTTTTTTGTGAGAAATGGTGGTTTTTTGGCTGATTTTGTGTATATATTAAGTTAAATGAAAAGTCAATGTAAGATGTCTTGGTCAAAGTTGGCTATTTTAGTTGTTTTTAGTTAGTTTTGGTAAAAAATAGTAAGAATAATACTACTAAACTTAAATACTATATTTAGTAGACTATATTTTGAGGATCACTAATATTCCTAAGCTTATAATTGCCTACGAATAAAATAAAACGCTAATTTTTGCAAAAGACGATGAAAACTAATATTATTTCTTTTTCAAATGTCTTTTAAAGGCATTTTTCAATTGTGCCATTTTAGAAATATTTAAAATGAAATGTAATTTGTATTTAATATATAGTAGGTCAATAAAAGTCAACGCAAGAATCGTTTTGAGTAGAAATCACTATTTTAGCTTAAAAACGTACATTTTCGTCCGTAAAATCTATTTAAATTCCTAATCCGTTTCAGAACTGGTTTTTATCAAACACAGGTCTATTATTAATAGAGGACTAGGTTTACAAATTCCTAGAAGACCAGTTTCAATATTATAGTAGACGTGTTTCAAAAATAATATTCACAAAACTCGACGATAAAATTTTCAATGCCGATTTTTATAAAAATTTCATGTATGCACACATAGCATGTAATAGGAATAAAAATCATAGAATTAGCGCATTCCAACTCTAATAACACATATATAGGTTAGAACACGAAATTCCACGTATAGATGAAATTTGGGATTTCATATTCTCCCCCCCCTCCTTAAAACAATTGCGTCCGCGCAATTCTCGAACTGACAGACAACTAAGTCCTCAATCGTTACACTTTAACAATACTTCTCTTAGTTCCCATTTATCTCTTAGGTTGACACCTAAACAAAGACCTCAAAGGAAATAAACTATGTGGACTACAATATGATTATCACAATTCCAAAACAATCCTCAATTCATAATTCACTTCCACCTAATATCCTATTGTGTGATAACCCGAACCCGGCATGCATTTAATAGCACTTGACTGCATTTGATTAAATGCTTAATTAGTTAAATCAACCAATTTGCACTAATTTTCATATTTCTCTTGGAAGCATTTAGTAATTGTATATTTAATAATTGAAAGGTTGTTATCTACTTCTATTAATTATAGTAATTGAATTTATTCTCTTGTATTTAATCAAGTGCAATTAAATATTAACATTTAATTGTATTTGATTCGATGTTTATATTTATTTGTTCATTTGTATCTTAATATTAACTTCATAATTCTTTAAAATGTTCTAGAAATGGTTAAATTAATTAATTTAGATGAATATTGATTACCTTGATTGCTGTGATTATTTTAATAATCGGTTTTGGTTGTGTTGCATTAAAATCACTCAGTTTTCAAATAAAAGATGAAGTAACTCCGAGCCGGAGTAAATTTTAAACTATGATGCTTTCCCAAAATGATATATTTCTTAGATTCTTTGAGATTTAATTGTCACTTCTTTGTTGACGCAAAGTGCATAGCATATTGAGAATGATAGGTAGAGAACGTTTTCTAGTCCTCAGCAAATAGTGAAACTAGTATTTAGATGACTTAAATTTTATATTTTAATTGTTGCTAGCTAGAATTAATATTTCCATAGTTGTTTTATCTTAAAAATGCATGAAATAGGCTAGTTTGACCAAGTTTAAGTTAGTTTGACCAAGCCTTGACCATTTGACCAACTTTGTCATCCTTTATTAAGCAAAATAACAAAGAAAAAGAAATAAAAATAGAGCTAAAACAGCCTTGAGATGGCCGAAAATATGAGAGAAGAAAAAAAAAATAATTCAACATCAAATCATCAAATCTTCGAGTGAGCTTGCACGGGGTGGTTTTCGAGGCATCCTACGAGGTTTTGCTAGCGTCTAGCAGCGTCTAAGGTGAGGGTTTCATCGTTATTTGCACATTTGAATATTTTGTGTATTAACTTTGATTTTTGGGTTTTATCCATATATTGTTGTTTTAATTGAGTTGAGGCTTAAAGTATGTTCCCTAGCAATCGTAGAACATGTATTTATAGCTTTTTAACATTTTCTGAGGTTGAATATTGAAATTGAAATATAAATTGTTAGTTGAATAGTATTTTGTGAATAGTAAACCCTTGAAACGATAAAGTTGCGCTGTTATGCTGTCTATTGATGTGAAAAGGTGCTAGGTATGCTAGAATGTCTAAATGCATGATTTGTTTAGGTTGCGTCATGGAAAAACGGAGAAAAATGGCTTAGTGAAAGTTGGGGTCGTTTAGGTCGAGTTTGGTGTTTTCTCGTTTTGCGTGTTGGCATTGTTTCGGGAGGCCATGGAAGCACTTTTGGTGCGATTATGGCGTTGGTTGGGTGTTTGGTTGGTATAGTTGTAGTTCAAACGAGCAAAGGGGGAAATCGGGACTTTGCGTGAATTCTAGGGTAAAGTAGGGTTTCGGGGTCCTTAGACGTGCCTTATGGTGACCTAGGAGGATTGGCGAAGTCGGTTTCCAGAACTCGTGGCTCGTTTAGAAATGGTAGTGTTTTGATAGTTGGGGCCGATTTGTGATTTTGCTTGTTATCTTGATATTATGCCTATAGAATGCTTAGGGTTGCTTGATATACCTGTTTAATTGGTGTTATTGTTACTTATTATTACTTGTTATGCTTGAAAAGTTAGTTGAATGCTAGTATTGATTGTGATTGCTTGTTATCTCGTTTGTTGTCACTAGTTTGTATTGTTGTGCTATTGCTTGTTTATTGTCCTGTATCGAGTCTTGCATTGCATAGTGTCTTGCGCGTGAGTGATGGGCCTCTCTGGGTAGCCTCGGGTTGCTAGTGTTGGTTGCTCTAGCTCCGCTGCTATTCCCTTTTCTCGCTTGGGTTGCCTCCTAGGGAGATTTGGGTCGTAGAATTGATGGTTACTCCCGGGGTATTCCAAACTGGTGTTATAAGGTGGTTGCGCTTATTGTCATCGTTGTCAAACATCAAGCTCGAGATTGATGTATCGCTCGTGAAATGGTATATTGCTCGTAAGAATGAACCATAGCCTTCAGAGTGTGGTATAGCTTTGAATGGTTGTGTTAATGCTTTCAGTAATTGCTTATTGTATTGATTGTTTGTCTTGATTGCTTATTTATCCGTTATATTTCTTAACTGTCTTATTTGCACTGCACGACTTTCTTTCTCTCCAATTCGATATATGTCTCGCCCTCACTGAGTACACGTGTTGTGTATACTCACTCCTCACCACCACATTTCAGGAAATGTCATGTTAGCTGGAAAGTTTGTGATTTCGTGAAAGTTCGTTCCCTGAAAAGTTGTCTTGCGTGCCTATGTGGCTTGAGTGTTGAAGTTGTGAAGATATATACTTTCATATGTTGTATGTATTTAATATCAAAAAGTATGTAATTTAAGTTTCATTAGATTGTTGAAGTAGTTTGATAAGTTAGATTGTGTATCTAGTTATTATAACTTAACTTCAAGTGCATGTTTGTAATGTCCAAAGGAAAAGATTTAGAATGGCATGATAGTTTATTTTATGCAGTAGCTTAGTATGGTTTAATTTTCAAGTTTGAATGTACTTGTCAAAAATGAAAAGAGATAGGTTAGCTTTTAAATTTGAAATGTATGTATACTTGCTGAGTTTAAATTGTTGAGAACCGAGGCTCGGATGACCTTGATGAAGTTTTGTATGGTTGGACACGGTGTTGGTCCATTTAAATGCTATTACAGGTTTTACATTTTGCCTAGAAGCAGGGGAGTCTGCGTCCGTTTTTCTTGAAAATTGTGCTCGGTTTGGTTTGGGTTGTGATTAGATCGATTGATAGCACTCCCAGTCTCGAGAGGGATCGGGTTGTCATAGGTGGTATCAGAGCTTGTCTAGCTCATAAGCCGGGACAGGGTCCTCGGTCTGGTAGGTAGTGACCCTTGAATGTGTGCTTGTTAAGTGTGTCTTGAAAGTGTATACTTGTATGTGAGATTGTGTGTCTTGACTTGAATGTATGCACTTATGTGATAAAGTTATGTGTTATGTGTTACATGTTTCTCAAGAAATGTGAAATGTCTAGTTGTCTATCGAATTGACTTATTGAATTGGCATTGTGAATCGAATCGACCTTGTGAATTGTTATTTGTTCGAAGTATTACTTGTAATGTGTGTATAAAATGTCTTGAATTGGTTGTGCCGTGATTTGAAATTGATTATGTTGTGCTTGACTTGATTGTCCTGCTTGAGTGACTTTGTTAAATAAACTGTTTGTAAACTTGCTTGCATAATAGTATAAGGCATGTGTATAAATGTGATATCCTGGCATTCATACATGTTCCGTTGAAATGGTAAGTAAGTCCTCTTCCTCCCCTAGAGAAAGTGGTTCACCGCTGGCTTTTTAAGGTGTATGGATTGGCAGGAAATGAATGGCATTTGGCTAGCCTTTATTTGGAAATTGGTGTTTGCTTTTGGAGCTCGGTTATTGGTGAATCTATAAGGTCCTCTTCTGTGCTTAACAGTTATGAAAGAGTAGCTTTCTCTTGGGGTTTTATTTGGTTATTCTTTGGAGCATTATTTGGTTTTCTTAATGGGTATTATTTGGAGACTTCTATTGGCATTTCTCTGTGGATTTGGCTATTTGGGGTTTCAATCGGCCTTAATGCGCAGTATTATCTGTGGTATATGTGTCTCGGTCTTTATTGGAGTGTTACTGGTATTCCTTATTAGAAATTCTTCAATGGCATTCTCTAGGATTCTTAGTGGTCATTTATTTAGTATTACTTATTGGGCAATTCTTGGTACTTTCTTACTGGAGTATTGTTCGGGTATTTTCTTTGGCATCCCTCAGTTGGTTTGGTAACTGGAATTCCTATCAGACTCATTATCTCATATTACTTACAGCATTCTTTGGAATTCTTATTGGGCATTCTACTAGTATTTTCCTTATTGGCATTTATTGGAAGATCCTACACTTGGAATTCTATTTGGACATATTATCTTGTACTGTTTACGGCTTCTCCTTCGGCCATTCCACTCAGGGGAAATCTATACTTGCTGTTTGACTAAGAGGTTGCGGTAGGAACTCAGAGATTGGAAGATTTCATTTAGGGGTTGGCCTTTGGTATTCTTCTCTATATTCCTTTACAGAACTTTTAGCTGGGTCTATTTATGGTAATCAGCACTGCATGAGGTGCATCTACTCTGGCTATCTCTTAACTTTCTTATTGGGTACTTGTTAGACTTCTATTGAAGATTCTTAAATAGGGTATTCCTTCGGTACTCTTCCTACCATTAGTATGTGGTATTGATAACATCTACAGTATCTTTGTTTTAGTCTTTGTTGGTATTATCTCGACGCTCTTGGTTGGAATTTATTCTTCTTCAGTATTCGTGCCAACGGGATTCTTGTACGGTATCTACATTTGAGCTTCTATTTGGCGTTACTATTTGGCATTTCTACTTGAACTTTCCTATTGGTCATCTTGATTAAATACTTGATCACTAGCTAATGAAGACTAGTAAGAGTTGGATTTTAGGTGATGCAGAGTCCTATTGGAAGAAGAATTGCGAGGATGCAATTGTTTTAAGGGGGGAAGGATGTGATAATCCGAAGCTGGCATGCATTTAATAGCACTTGACTGCATTTGATTAAATGTTTAATTAGTTAAATCAACCAATTTGCACTAATTTTGATATTTCTCTTGGAAGCATTTAGTAATTGTATATTGAATAATTGAAAGGTTGTTATCTACTTCTATTAATTATAGTAATTGAATTTATTCTCTTGTGTTTAATTAAGTGCCATCTTAAATGTTAATATTTAATTGCACTTGATTACATGTTTATATTTATTTGTTCATTTGTATCTTAATATTGACTTCATAATTCTTTAAAATGTTTTAGAAATGGTTAAATTAATTAATTTAGATGAATATTGATTACCTTGATTGCTATGATTATTTTAATAATCGGTTTTGGTTGTCTTGCATTAAAATCACTCGGTTTTCAAATAAAAGATGAAGTATCTCCGAGTCGGAGTAAATTTTAAACTACGATGCTTTCCAAAAATGATATATTTCTAAGATTCTTTGAGATTTAATTGTCACTTCTTTGTTGACGCAAAGTGCATAGCATATCGAGAGCGATAGGTAGAGAACGGTTTCTAGTCCTCAGCAAATAGTGAAACTAGTATTTAGATGACTTAAATTTTATATTTTAATTGTTGCTAGCTAGAATTAATATTTCCATAGTTGTTTTAGCTTAAAAATGCATGAAATAGGCTAGTTTGACCAAGTTTAAGTTAGTTTGACCAAGCCTTGACCATTTGACCAACTTTGTCATCATTTATTAAGCAAAATAACAAAGAAAAACAACTAAAAACAGCGCTGAAACAGCCTTGAGATGGCCGAAAATATGAGAGAAGAAAAAAAAAACAATTCAACTTCAAATCACCAAATCTTCGCGTAAGCTTGCACGAGGTGGTTTCTGAGGCATCCTATGAGGTTTTCCTAGCGTCTAGGAGCGTCTAAAGTGAGGGTTTCATCGTTATTTGCTCATTTGAATATTTTGTGTATTAACTTTAATTTTTGGATTTTATCCGTATATTATTGTTTTAATTGATTTGAGGCTTAAAGTATGTTCCCTAGCAATCGTAGAACACGTATTTATAGCTTTTTAACACTTTATGCGGTTGAATATTGAAATTGAAATATAAATTGTTAGTTGAATAGTATTTTATGAATAGTAAACCCTTGAAATGATAAAGTTGCGCTGTTATGCTGTCTGTTGATGTGAAAAGGTGCTAGGTATGCTAGAATGGCTAAATGCATGATTTGTTTAGGTTGTGTAATGGAAAACCGAAGAAAAACGGCTTAGTGATAGTGGGGGTCATTTAGGTCGAGTTTGGCATTTTCTCGTTTTGTGTGTTGACATTGTTTCGGGAGGCCATGGAAGCACTTTTGGTGCGATTATGGCGTTGGTTGGGTATTTGGTTGGTATAGTCGTAGTTCAAATGAGCAAAGGGGGAAATCGGGACTTTGCGTGAATTCTAGGGTAAAGTAGGGTTTCGGGGTCCTTAGACGTGCCTTATGGTGACATAGGAGGGTTGGTGAAGTTGGTTTCCAGAACTCGTGGCTCGTTTGGAAATGGTAGTGTTTTGATAGTTGGGGCCGATTTGTGATTTTGCGTGTTATCTTGATATTATGCCTATAGAATGCTTAGGGTTGCTTGATAGACTTGTTTAATTGGTATTATTGTTGCTTATTATTGCTTGTTATGCTTGAAAAGTTAGTTGAATGCTAGTATTGATTATGATTGCTTCTTATCTCGTTTGTTGTCACTAGTTTGTATTATTGTGCTATCGCTCGTTTATCGCCTTGTATCGAGTCTTGCATTGCATAGTGTCTCACGCGTGAGTGATGGGCTTCTCTGGGTAGCCTCGGGTTGCCAGTGTTGGTTGCTCTAGCTCCGCTGCTATTCCCTTTTCTCGCTTGGGTTGCCTCCCAGGGAGATTTGGGTCGTAGAATTGATGGTTACTCCCGGGGTATTCCAAACTGGTTTTATAAGGTGGTTCCGCGCTTATTGTCATCGTTGTCAACATCAAGCTCGAGATTGATGTATCACTCGTGAAATGGTATATTGCTCGTAAGAGTGAACCATAGCCTTCAGAGTGTGGTATAGCTTTGAATGGTTGTGTTAATGCTTTCAGTAATTGCCTATTGTATTTATTTTTTGTTTTGATTGCTTATTTATCAGTTATATTTCTTAACTGTCTTATTTGCATTGCACGACTTTCTTTCTCTCCAATTTGTTATCTGTCTCGCCCTCACTGAGTATACGTGTTGTGTATACTCACTCCTCACCACCACATTTCAGGAAATGTCATGTTAGCTAGAAAGTTCGTGATTTCGTGAAAGTTGGTTGCCTGAAGAGTTGTCTTGCATGCCTATGTGGCTTGAGTATCGAAGTTGTGAAGATATATGCGTTCATATGTTGTATGTATTTAATATCAAAAAGTATGTAATTTAAGTTTCATTAGATTGTTGAAGTAGTTTGATAAGTTAGATTGTGTATCTAGTTATTATAACTTAACTTCAAATGCATGTTTGTAATGTCCAAAGGAAAAGAGTTTGAATGGCATGATAGTTTATTTTATGCAGTAGCTTAGTATGGTTTAATTTTCAAGTTTGAATGTACTTGTCAAAAATGAAAAGAGATAGGTTAGCTTTTAAATTTGAAATGTATGTATACTTGCTGAGTTTAAATTGTTGAGAACCGAGGCTCGGATGGCCTTGAGGAAGTTTTGTATGGTTGGACACGGTGTTGGTCCATTTAAATGCTATTACAGGTTTTACATTTTGCCTAGAAACAGGGGAGACTCCGTCTGTTTTTCCTGAAAATTTTGTCTGGATTTGGTTTGGGTTGTGATTAGATCGATTCATAGAACTCCCGGTCTCGAGAGGGATCGGGGTGTCACATATTGCATATGAAAGAAATCACAACTCCAAGGTCTTAGCATGACACCACTACTTATCAATCATCCCCTACTACACAAAAAGGCTCCATAAACACCCCGAGGGTTTAAAAACTCATTCACGATAACATGAATGATTACTGATCATGGAATATCTCAAAATTGACATTGGTCAGAATATAGCTATTTTGAAATTTACAAGGAAATAAGGATATGGAAAGTCATATTCGAGCCAACAATCAAGTGAACAAGAGGTCAAACAAGTTAGAGAATCAAGAGGCTATTAGTTTAATAAGAAAGCATGATAACTAAGATAATGAATGTCTCAGCAACTATCAGCTAAATAGGTACGAACAAAGGATAATGACGAGTCAAAACAGTGCTGAGTATGTTGAACAAACATTCCTGAGCAAGTAAACGTTTCAATTCTCGATGATTGTTCAAGGAACTAACAAGTAAGTTGCACCTGGGGCGAAATCAAAATCAAGAAATAAGAGATGATTAATTCAATAGAAAACATGAGTGGCAAGATAATGAGTATCTCAGTACGCAATAACCAAAGAAGTATAAATAAGAAAGGACAGTGTTGAGTATATTGAATGAGCAATTACAAGCAAAGTAATGGCTCAGGATTTAATAATAAAACAATAGGATTAACAAAGATCAACAAGAATGACAATGATGTACTTAGGCAGGGAGTACATCAAACAAGTGAAATTCAACTTAGTAAAATGGTATACCAAAGGAGAAATTACTTTCAAATGAACAGTAATAGGATGAAAATAAATATTGAAACCAATGGTTGGAGATATAGAATGAAATATAGAAGTCTCAAACCTTAACTTCAATAAGAGACATTGCTATAAAAGAAAACATTAATGTTAAGAATACTGTAACACCCCGATCCCTCTCGAGACCGGGAGTTCTATCAATCAATCTAATCGCAACCCAATTCCAAACCCGGGCATAAAATTTAGGGAAAACGGACGGAGTCTCCCCTGTTTCTAGGCAAAATGCAAAAACCTGTGACAGCATATAAGTGGACCAGTACCGTGTCCAACTATTCACAATTCTTCAAGGCCATCTGAGCCTCGGATCTCAACAATTAAACATAGCAAATATACATATTTCCAAGTACCCAGACTATTTTAACTCTTTTCCTTTAGACAATTACATACATGTATTGAAGTTAAACTATACTAACTGATTACATAAACTAACTTATCATAGCACTTCAATAATCTAGTTAAACTTAAATTACATTCCTTTTAACACTAAACATATACATTACATGAAAATATGCATCTTATAAAAGTAAAATCTTTACATCTTTGACAACTCAAGCCACATAACACACAAGGCAACTCTTCAGCATGATCTATCACATAACCACGAACTTTCCAACTAACATGGTATTTCCTAAAATGTGGTGGTGAGGAGTGAGTATACTCAACACGTATACTCACTGAGGGCGAAACAGATATCGAGGTGGAGAGAAAAAAAGTCGGGCAATGCAAATAAGGCAGTTAAGCAATATATATCCAATAAGAACAAGAATCAATATAATCAATAATACAATAATAATTAAAGAAAGCATTAACACAACCAATCAAAGCTATACCACACTTTGAAGGTCACGGTTCACTCATACGAGTAATGTACCATTTCACGGGCAATACATCAATCTCAAGCTTGATGTGGACAATGATAACAATAAGCGCGCAACCACCTTATAACATCCACTGGGTGTACTCTGGATGTACCCCAACACATCTACAACCCAAATCTCCTAGGGCAGCACCCCTAGCGAGAATGAGAATAGGACATGGAGCTAGAGCAAACTAACCCTGGCAGCCCGAGACTACCCAGAGAGGCCCATCACTCATGCGCCTGACACTATGCAATGCAATACGAGATACAAGCAATAAACGAGCGATATCATGAAAGTGCATATTAGTGGCCATATACGAGATATCAAGTATGTACAATCAATATTAGCATTCAATTAACTTTTCAAGCATGATTATCATTAACATCAACAATAACATCAACTAAACAAGTAATAGCAGTTCAAACACGAAAACGACAAATATCACTATTTAATATCTAACTTCCAAAGGCAATTACGAGCAAACGAGCTACGGGATTAAGAAACCGATTTCACTACCTTCACTTAGGCACTACAAGGCACATTTCTATGTCACGAAACTTCACTTTTTCACCCGAAGCCCGAAAGTCCACCTACTACGTTTGAACTACAGCTATGCTAACCGGTCGCTCAATCAACGCCACAATAGCGCCAAAAGTACTTCCATGCCCTCAATAGCAAAACCCCCAACTCAATTCGAGCACGGTCAACTCTTGATCAAACGGCCCCTTTACGTTTTATTGTCTAATTCTCAATTTTATCAAAGGCTAGTCCGTTTTTATTACACATTTAATCTTTCTAACACTAATGGCACTTAACCAAATCAAAAAATCGCAATTCGGATAAAAAATCCGAAAGCACAGGGTTTTACTATTCACGTTTTACTATTTATTGTCTTCCAAAATTGCATTTTCAATTCCTAGCCCTAAACCTTGCTAAAAGACTATAGAAACATATTCTACTATCATCATAGAGGACATTTCATGCATCAAAATGAATTAAATAGCATTATATAAACATTTGCAAGAAATTAAAATTTAAGCAAAATATATCCAAATGCACAAATAGATATGAAATCCCTCACATTGATTGTTGAAGAAGCTTGAAGAAAACTCATGAAAGCTTTAAACAACTCCTAACACAAGCTCAAGGGTCAATTTTTGAAGATTGCATGAAATTTTTTTCCATTTCTTTTCTTTTTCCTTCCCCACGGGTTTGCCCCTGTTTTTTGTGTCTTTGCTTTGTTTTTTTTTTCCTCTTTTGGCTTATAAGGATGAAAAATAAAAGGGTCAAAGGGGTCAAATGTGTCAAGGTCAAAAGGCTTGGGTATTTGGGTGGGTTTTATGGGTCAAATACAAGCTAAATGGATCATTGATTGTTTAATTTAAAGCTGAAATCACTATTCATTGGGGACACTAAATATTTTTGTATCTCGCTCTCCCGATATGCTATGCACGTAGTACGATGATCGAACGATTATATAAATGATATGGAATATAAGAAAAATAAGTAATGCAGGAAAAGAAACATAATATTTTAGTCTCCGGGCTCGGAGCTACTTTATTCATTTAATTGAAAGCAAAGTAAATAAGTTCAAGGAAATGAAACCAAATATTAAAAATAATAAGATAATTAATATTCATTCCAAATAATTAATTTAACTATTATTCGCATATTTTGATGAATTAAAAATATAATGCTAAAAATGAAAGTATTTCATTTAAAATAAACACATATTTTATGTTAGCATTCAAGATAAAACCTAATTATATGCAAATAGAAACTAATCACTATGTGTCGGGTTTAAGGTATCACATCCTTCCCCCCTTAAAATAATTGCGTCCTCGCAATTCTTCTTCCAATAGAATTTAGCATCCACTAAAGTCCAACTCCGACTACCCTTCATCGTTTACTGAGCAAGATCCTGAAAAAAGAACGCTCGAAGAATACCCCACTAAGAAACCCCCAATAGTACTGACTGAAAACTCCAAAGCAATAAGGCCAAATAAAGGCTCAAATGAAGATACCATCTTGAAATCCAAATAAGAATTCCGTTGGTCAAGAATACCATAGAAGAATTCCCTGCTAAGAGTGCCGAGAAGATACCAATAAAGACTAAAGCAGAGATACTGTAAATATTACCAATTCCACATATTATTAACAAGAAGAATACCGAAGGAATATTCTGTATACGAATCTCCAATAGAAGTCCAACAAGTATCAAATAAGGAAGTCAAAAGATAGCCAGAGTAGATGCAGCACATATAAGACCAAACTCCAAGATTTCATCATCATTTGCCGAGTGCAAACTGTGACGACTGAGTTTTAGACATGCATTCAATTACTGTTGCATTCCTTGTTTGCGCATTTCCTTCTGTGCATTATTAACTGTCTTCTTAAATTACTATTCACTCCGTTTTTAACTTCATGCTATTAGCGAATTAGCATTTTTATTAAATCATATTAATTGTTAGAGTAGTGGGAAAAATGTGCATTTGAGCTAGAGGCGATAGGAGAGCTCGTTTAGAAAATGATTTTTGTAGTTGTATGAATAGTGTTACGTAACATAACTTAGGGAATGAATTAGCTAGCATTCATTTTACTATCTAGGCTCGTTTTAAGCTAACTAAGCGCATTTAGTGAACCATTTAAGCAAGCAACTTAGCCCCATTTAATATATAACTCACACAACACACACATTAGCTCATAACTTAGCAAAAAAAAAAAAAAAAAGAGAGCATGCTGAAAACACTGTAGCAAATCCGAGAATTGCATAGGAGAAGAAATAGAGTTTTTTTGCTCAACAAATTCTCATTCCAAGCCAAGCCAAGCTAGGTGCAAGTGGTTTAGGGTGTCTACTAGCCTCCTAGGAGCTCCTACGCGCATTGGTGAGGGATTTCACTGCTTATTTTTGCATTTTAAAATAGTTGCTATTTTCTTGATTTGTTGAAAATGTGTTCAAATGCTATTGTATTGATTATCTATGCTATTATACCTTGTATATGAGTGCTAGAGAACATATTTGAACCATTGTTTCGCTTTTTAAACGGTTGGAATCGTTAGTTTAATTCATGAGGTGAATAGTGACGTTTTTCTAGGGTTTTGTGTAATTGCTCGAATTAGCTTGATTCAACACTCCTAATAGATGCCTTAGGTGTTAATGAAGGTAGTCTAATAGCCCCGTGCACTTGAATTGCTCTAAAATCGCATAAAACGTAAAATAGTCGACTTTAATAAAGGGGTTTCGGGGTTAAGACGAATCCGGGTGGATTCGGGCTCTACTTTTGGTATCCTTAGGCTACCTAGGTGCTATAGAAGCTTTGCTAATCCTTGTTTGAAGCCCGGATGAGGTAGGTGTAGTGTAAAGCTATAAGAGGGAATTTGGGGCTTTCGAGGTTATTGCGGGCGTTTGAATGAGTTAGAGGGTTGAAAGGGTTCCTTGAGGGTTAGTTAGAAGGTTGGTAGAGTTTCCCTTTAAATTTGAATCATTAACTTTGGTTTGGAGGAGAAATAGCTTGAATAACAAAGGGGTTTAGGTGCAATTTCGGTTGTCTCGCGCTTCTAAGACCTTGGCATGACTTCTTGAATGTTTAAATGTAGTTTCAAGTTGGTGTGGAACTTTTGATGTAATTCTAATTATATCTTGTATATGCCCTTTTGTAAAACTGCTTATTTGCTTGTATAAACTGCTTCTATTTTAACTGCATTGAGGAAACTTCGAGCTTAAAACTGTATTAATTGGAGAAGGATTAGGGGTTGAATTATATACCATTAGAAAGCCTTACGAGTCTAGTTTCTACAGATTTTTACGGTGCATTAATCGGAGTTGTCTAGAGCAAGTTATGATCATTTTGGTGAGATGTGTCAGAAATGCCCTGTTACGCGAGAATCTGAATTTTGTTGTTATTTTGCTATAGTAATGATATAATTCAGTTCTAATTGGATGTATTCGATCAAGACCTTATTGTGTAGTGTCCTTGGATGATTAATAACGTAATGGGGCTCTTATAGTTATGTTGTTTTCATGAATTGTAATTGAAATCTAATTGCTAGTAAAGTTAATTTAAATTGAAAGCTATTCTATTCGACTGTGAATGAGAAATGCTAGTAGAGTTGTGATGGTCACCACCTTTAGACATAGGTAATGTTTCTATATATGCTAAACAATTCAACTGTTAGAATTAGTTGTTGTTATCAATGTGCAACTAGTGAACACTTAGAAAGGTCAAGTAAACTATGTGGAAGAATGTGTTTAATGCTTTTTGAAACTACATGTAAGGTTAATTGTAAGTTGATAGTTGTCTATTATATGTTAAATGTAATTAACTTAAGTTAATACTACTAGTGATATGTTAGAATCTTAGCTTGAAGTATAGTTATTTTACTAAAATAGTATGTTAGTTATTAAATGATTGATAGTTAACTTTTCTATTAGTTGATAAATGCATTTCTTTCCCTATGTGCTAATGTTGGGCTATCTTCATAGAGATATTACTAACTATTGTAAGTAAAGTAGAATATGAATTAGAAGTTCATTAAAGTAGTAAAAGACTGGGTAGTGTCATTGTGAATGAATGTGTCATTTGAACATTAAAGTAACCTAACCTTTATTATCTATATATCCTTTGGAGAAATTCTTTGAGTTGAGTTAATGGCTAGTTTATTGTTATGTGGAGTGAATTAATTTCTTGTACAAGTTATTAACTAAAGTAAAATGAGAAATAGTATGAGTAACTGCAGGCTCATGTGTTGATTTTAGTTAAACTAAATTCTAGCTCGATTTATATCTAGTTATAGCATGCTGGTTGAATCATTCTCATTAAAGGTTTTGAACTATCTTCTTAATTAACTTGTAGACTATTGAAAATATGGAATATATGTTAAGTTAAAGTATATAAAAGTGGTATTTTGTTAAAAATAGAATTCTAATAGATATTGTATATATGCTAAATAAGCGAAGTTATAAGTTAGCTAACTTAGAATGAATGTTGTAGTTAAAGAGTAATTGAAGTAATGTTTGCTCATAGGTTCAAGGTGACTGGAAATGATGTGATTCAAACTTACATCTTGGAGCTCGGTAGAGGTGAGGGAGACTTCATCCTTATGTGCATAATAGTTTATTTACTTGTACTTAGATTATGTGCACTTATTGTCTATATATTGTGTGTGAGGGCAACCTACTTTGTTGTCCCTCAACCATGTGTTTATTGATTTATACTATTGTTATCATTTTGAGTGCATTGCATCGTGGTTGCGCAACCATTCGGGCATGGTAGTGTCGGGGAAACCGGGCGGCATCGGGCTTGCCGGTCCACCTCGGCTACCATGGTTGCCCAGTCCCTCTCTCGCTTGGGATGCCGCCTAGGGAGAGTTGGGTCGTAGGATTTCGAGGTACATCCGGAGTACACCCGTTTGGAGTTATAAGGGGATGCCGGCTTATCGATATCAGTGTCATTATTACATCGAGATTTCAGTTCGTGGCGTCGCTGGTGTGCCTCTGCCCTTCGGGGTATTCGCTTAGCCGGGACGTTACAGAAGTCAAAGTGTATCGTATCCTTTTTAATGTGTAGTAACTTGTTGTTTTAATTGTTCTTTGGTTGTAAAATACTTTATTTGTACTAACTGCTGCATTGCACGTTCCCAGTTACACTTATCCCTCACTGAGCAATTGTGATTGCTCATACCTCGCTAAACATGTTTCAGGAAGTGCTGAGGGTGAACCCCAACTAGTTGAGGTGCTAGTGGAAGAGGAAGAAGTTTAGGCTGAGCCTTTGCCCTAGTTGTTATTTGTTTGTAGTCTAAGGCGGATTTTCTTTCTTGTTGTTACTTGGTGTATTTGTATTGCTATAGCATGATCTATTTTGTGGCCTTAAGGCTGTGTATATTCTTGTAGTTGCAAGTTGAAAGCTGTTGGTTGTAATGTTATCTTTGAGATATTATGGTTTGTAATAACTTTTAATTCTCCTTTTAGTTCTTGCATGCTTGGGGGTGTATGTTTAGAGGTGTTGATTTCAACTTCTAAAATTGCTCTAATGTTATCATAGGATGACATGTTAAAAAGGTTTAATGAAAAGTTAAGTTGGGTGCATGCATGTGTGATTTGGAGCTGTTGTTTGTCTCTGGCTTGGATGACCTTGAACCTTTGAATTTTAATTATAAAAGCTTGTTTTAGTATATTGTGGCTATTTTGAGCATTTACAGGTTTGAAAAATGTCCGCGGTACAGAGGAAACTCTTTCCGTTTTTTTCCAAAAATTTTGTGACCGGGTTTGGTATTGGGTTGAGAATAGCATGGTTATTAGAGCCTCCGGTCTCGTGAGGGATCGGGGCGTTACACAAACTTTATACTACTTACCACCAAGAAAACCCAAAGTATTCCACAGCTAACTGTAAACAATGTGAGATAACCAGTCCGAACAGCATTCCAAGTGTAAGACCTCCAATAAGTGCCATCAAGGAAAATACTAGTAGAATGCCCAATAAGAATTCCAAAGAGTGTTGTAAGTAATACTGTACAACAAGTCGGATAGGAATTCCATATACCAAACCTACTGAGGAATACCAAAAGAAATACCCGATACAATGCTTCAATAAGAAAGTAGCAAGGATTGCCCAATACGTAAGTACTAGATAAATGACCACTAAGAATTCTATAGAATGCCATTGAAGAATTTCCAATAAGGAATGCCAGTAACACACCAATAAAGATCGAGACACATGTACAATAGATAATACCATGCAGTAAGTTCGATTGAAATCCCAATAGCCAAGTCTACTAAGAAGTGCCAACAGAAGTTTCCAAAGAATACCTAATAAGAAAACCAAAGAATGCTCCAGAGAACAACCAAATAGAACCCCAAAAGAAAGCTACTCTTTCATAACAGTTAAGCACAGAGGAGGACCTTAGAAATTCGCCAACAACCAAGCTCCAAAAGCAAACACCGACTCCCAAATAAAGGCTAGTTAAATACTGCTCATTCCCGTCAATCCATATAACTTGGAGGGCCTGCTACTAACCACTTCTCTTCAGGGAAGGAAGAATTCTTTCTTACCATTTCAACAAGACATGTATGAATGCCAGTATATCACATTTATACACATGCCTTAAATTATTATGCAAGCATGTTTGTAAAACAGTTTATAAAACAGTTTATTCAACAAAGTCACTCAAGCACGACAATCAAGCCAAGCACATAATCAATTCAAATCACGGCACAACCAATTCAAAACATTCCAATACACACACTACAAGCAATACTTCAAGAAAATAACAATTCACAAGGTCGGTTCGATTCGCGATGCCAATTCGATACATGAGTAGTCACTTTACTTTACTTGAGAAACATTTAACACATAACACATAACTATATCACGTAGGTGCATACATTCAAGTCAAGAGACACAATCTCACATACAAGCATACACTTTCAAGACACACTTAACAAGCACACATTCAAGGATCACTACCCACCAGACCGAGGACCCTGTCCCGGCTTATGAGCTAAACACGCTCTTATACCACCTGGAACACCCCAATCCCTCTCGAGACCGGGAGTTCTATCAATCAATCTAATCGCAACCCAATAACAAACCCGAGCATAAAATTTAGGGAAAACGGACGGAGTCTCCCCTGTTTCTAGGCAAAATGCAAAAATATGTGACAGCATATAAGCGGACCAGTACCGTGTCCAACCATTCATAATTCCTCAAGGCCATCTGAGCCTCGGTTCTCAACAATTAAACACAGCAAATATACATATTTCCAAGTACCCAGACTATTCTAACTCTTTTCCTTTAGACAATTACATACATGCATTGAAGTTAAACTATACTAACTGATTACATAAACTAACTTATCATACCACTTCAATAATCTAGTTAAACTTAAATTACATTCCTTTTAACACTAAACACATACATTACATTAAAATATACATCTTATGAAAGTAAAATCTTTACATCTTTGACAACTCAAGCCACATAAAACACAAGGCAACTCTTCAGCACGATCTATCACATAAGCACAAACTTTCCAGCTAACATGGTATTTCCTGAAATGTGGTGGTGAGGAGTGAGTATACTCAACATGTTTACTCAGTGAGGGCGAAACAGATATCGAGGTGGAGAGAAAGAAAGTCGTGCAATGCAAATAATGCAATTAAGTAATATATATCCAATAATAACAACAATCAATATAATCAACAATACAATAACAATTAAAAAAAGCATTAACATAACCAATCAAAATTATACCACACTTTTAAGGTCACGGTTCACTCATACGAGCAATGTACCATTTCACGAGCAATACACCAACCTCGAGCTTGATGCGGACAAAGAAGACAATAAGCGCAAACACCTTATAACATACACAAGGTGTACTCGGGATGTAGCCTGACATATCTACGACCCAAATCTCCTAGGGTGGCACCCCTAGCGAGAATGGGAATAGGACACGGAGCTAGAGAAAACCAACCCTTGTAGCCCGAGACTACCCAGAGAGGCCCATCACTCACGCGCTTGACGCTATGCAATGCAATACGAGATATAAGCAATAAACAAGCGATAACACGAAAGTACAGATTAGTGGCGACAT
The DNA here is from genome assembly GCA_037974665.1 of Ehretia macrophylla. Taxonomy (NCBI): domain Eukaryota; kingdom Viridiplantae; phylum Streptophyta; class Magnoliopsida; order Boraginales; family Ehretiaceae; genus Ehretia; species Ehretia macrophylla. The sequence continues at coordinate 36,120,582 of CM075768.1, forward strand.
ACGAGATATCAAGCATTTACAATCAATATTAGCATTCAATTAACTTTTCAAGCATGATTATCATTAATATCAACAATAACATCAACTAAACAAGTAATAGCAGTTCAAATACGAAAATGACAAATATCACTATTCATTCTCTAACTTTCAAAGGCAATTACGAGCAAACGAGCTACGGGATTAAGAAACCGATTTCACTCCCTTCACTTAGACACTACAAGGCACATTTCTATGTCACGAAACTTCACTTTTTCACCCGAAGCCCGAAAGTCCACCTACTACGTTTGAACTACAGCTATGCTAACCGGTCGCTCAATCAACGCCACAATAGCGCCAAAAGTACTTCCATGCCCTCAATAGCAAAACCCCCAACTCAATTCGAGCACGGTCAACTCTTGATCAAACGGCCCCTTTACGTTTTATTGTCTAATTCTCAATTTTATCAAAGGCTAGTCCGTTTTTATTACACATTTAATCTTTCTAACACTAATGGCACTTAACCAAATCAAGAAATCGCAATTCAGATAAAAAAAATCCGAAAACATAAGGTTTTTCTATTCACGTTTTACTATTCATTATCTTCCAAAATTGCATTTTCAATTCCTAGCCCTAAACCTTGCTAAAAAACTATAGAAACATATTCTACTATCATCATAGAGAACATTTCATGCATCAAAATGAATTAAATAGAATTATATAAACATTTGCAAGAAATTAAAATTTAAACAAAATATATCCAAATGCACAAATAGATATGAAATCCCTCACATTGATTGTTGAAGAAGCTTGAAGAAGACTCATAAAAGCTTTAAACAACTCCTAACACAAGCTCAAGGGCCAATTTTTGAAGATTGCATGAAAATTTTTCCATTTTTTTTCTTTTTCCTTCCTCACGAGTTTGCCCCTGTTTTTTTTGTCTTTGCTTTGTTTTTTTTTTCCCTCTTTTGGCTGATAAGGATGACAAATAAAAGGGTCAAAGGGGTCAAAGGTGTCAAGGTCAAAAGGCTTGGGTATTTGGGTGGGTTTTATGGATCAAATACAAGCTAAATGGATCATTGATTGTTTAATTTAAAAGCTGAAATCACTATTCATTGGGGACACTAAATATTTTTGTATCTCACTCTCCCAATATGCTATGCATGTAGTACGATGATCGAACGATTATATAAATGATATGAAATATAAGAAAAATAAGTAATGCAGGAAAAGAAACATAATATTTTAGTCTCCGGGCTCGGAGCTACTTTATTCATTTGATTGAAAGCAAAGTAAATAAGTTCAAGGAAATGAAACCAAATATTAAAAATAATAAGATAATTAATATTCATTCCAAATAATTAATTTAACTATTATTCGCATATTTTGATGAATTAAAAATATAATGCTAAAAATGAAAGTATTTCATTTAAAATAGACACATATTTTATGTTAGCATTCAAGATAAAACCTAATTATATGCAAATAGAAACTAATCACTATGTGTCGGGTTCAGGGTATCGCAAACACACTACAAGAAAACAGGCTTGAGGCTACCAAAAATGGCGACGAAAAAAAGTTTGGTAGCCATTTGCAACGATTGGCAACGAAAAGGCGACGAAATAAAATCTTTCTTCACCGTTTGGTGGCTAAAATGTGCGAAAAAAATATATTTCTGGGAAAATTACAAATGGTCGCCATTTGGTAGCCAAATGGCAACGAAATAGAGACAAACAAAGAATTTTTTTGATTAATTAGTTAATGGCGACCACATGGCCACCGTTATCATTAATTTTTGTTAGCAGCTTAATTACCAAAAATAAATTAGAAAAAATATAAATATGGTATCCATTTGGTAGCTATTTAGCGACCAAATGGAGACCAAAAAACATAAATATTTCTAGAAGTAAAAATTATAAAAAAATAAATTGACAAAAAAAAGTTAAATAAATAAACAAAATAAAGTCGCCCTTAGGTCGCAAAAAGGCGACCCATATGCGACAAATATCATTTAATTTTTCAAAAAGAAATTACAAAAAAACTAAAAAAGTTATGAAATAAAATAATTAATTATATCAATTAAATTCTATATTTTGCATGATAGTTCGTAGCCCCGTGGTGGCCATTGGCCACCAAACGGCGACCAACAGTAAAAGTTTGGTTGCCCTTTGGTCGTCAATGGCTACGAAGGGGCTATGAAATATCCATGTTCATAACATGTTAGGTAGATTTAAAATATAAATATTAATAATAACAAATACATTACAAATTTGTTCAAAATCTATTTTGTTTTGATTGAAAATATACTATAAGGTTACTCAAAGGTATGAAGTTGTACATAGTTAAGATGTAAGAGCATGAAAATGAATTAATGATTAATAATTCTATATTTAACAAAAGTGGGATTATGAAATATAAAGTGAAAAACAATGAAGATTGTATCATTGTCATTAGTTTTACGCACACCAATCAAATTGTAATTTCGCACTAACATCAATGAATTAGTATAAATTGAAGAATGACTATAATAAAAGATAATATTTAGCTTAGAAGAGCTACTTAAAACAAAAGAATTGATTGTATGAAATAAATTTTATTTGTTGTATGCTAATTCGTAGTCCCGTGGTGGCCATTGGCCACCAAACGACGACAAAAAGTAAAAGTTTGGTCGCTCTTTGGTCGTCAATGGCTACGAAAGGGCTACGAAATGTTCATGTTCATGAAAAGTTAGGTTAATTTAGAACATAAGAATTAATAATAACAAATACATTACAAGTTTGTGTAAGATCTCTTTTGTTTTTATTGAAAATATATTATAAAGTTTATTTAATGGTATGAAGTTGTACATATTTAAGATATAAGAGTATGAAATGAATTAATGATTAATAATTATATATTTAACAAAAGTGGGATTATGAAATACAAAGTGAAAAACAATGAAGATTTTATCATTGTCATTAGCCTTTCGCATACCAATCAAATTGTTATTTTGCACTAACATCAATGAACTACTATAAATTGAAGAATGACTATAATAAAACATAATATTTAGCTTAGAAGAGCTACTTAAATCAAAAGAATTGATTATATGAAAGAAATTTTATTTTTTGCATGCCAGTTTGTAGCCACGTGGTGGCCATTGGCCACCAAACTACGACAAAAAGTAAAATTTTGGTTGCTCTTTAGTCGCCAATTGCTATGAAGGGTCTACGAAATATTCATGTTCATAGAAAGTTAAGTTGATTTAGAACATAAAAATTAGTAATAATAAATACATTACAAGTTTGTGAAAGATCTATTTTGTTTTGATTGAAAATATATTATAAGGTTTACTCAATAGTATGAAGTTGTACATATTTAAGATCTAAAAGTATGAAAATAAATTAATGATTAATAATTCTATATTTAACAAAATTGTGATTATGAAATACAAACTAAAAAATAATGAAGATTTTATAATTGTCATTAGCTTTTCGCTCACCAATCAAATTGTAAATTCGTACTACCATTAATGAATTATTATAAATTGAAGAATGACTATAATAAAAGATATTATTTAGCTTAGAAGAACTACTTAAAACAAAAGAATTGATTATATGAAACAAATTTTATGTTTTGAATACTAGTTCGTAGCCCCGTGGTAGCCATTGGCCACCAAACGACGACAAAAAGTAAAAGTTTGGCCGCCATTTGGTGGCCAATAGCTATGAAGGGTCTACAAATTAATAATATAAATCAAAAGTTATTTTTAGATAATATAAAACATATTTACAAAATTTAATGTTAAATAAATTTACTTATTTAATATAAAATTAATTAATTTATAATTTATTATAACATATTTATATATAATTAAAAACAATATAACAACTTATAATAAAACATATAAATTAACAAAAAAAAATATATATATACATTAGGGCTTTGTGCGACCAAAAGGCTGGAGGCACTTTGGTAGCGAGCCCTCTGATTTAAGTGGGTGACCAATGGGCATTGGGGCCCTTTGGTCGCCCATTCTTACTAAAAACAGGGGGGCAGAACGCTGCCCCCTATTTTTAGTAAGAAGACAAAGCTTTTTTAAAAAAACCCATCCCACCCCAGACCCCGCCCCACCCCACCCCACCCCACCCATCTAAGGTATATTTTTTTTTATGTGTACAAGGGTATATATATGTACATTTTTTTTTTTTTGTTTATTACATTATACATATAGTGTAACACCCGGACTGAGCATATAGGACATTATATTAAGTCGCATATATTTTATTCATTAAATTGCATGATCCTTGAAAAACGTGCCCCGACAACTGTTAGCATTCATTCAATTTTAGTTTAACTCACTCACCGGGAACAACTGTTTTAGTATTTTATTTGCTAGAATTTATGTTACTAACATTTTAGTTGATTTAATTTTACTATTTGAATGAGAAGCCCGGGCCTGGAACTGATCGGGTTGTTAGATTATTATTATTATTTTTTGTAATTACATTTATTTAATTTGTATATAAATGATTTACATAAAATAATTATTTTGATTATTTTCATTGTTCTATTTAATTTATTTACATTTAAGTGACTTGTTTGATCATTCGAGTCGTTATTTGCATTAGTAGCCACTTAGCGTGTTCGTTCACCATCTAGCGATTTAGGGGGTTAAAACATGGCTTTAACTCATCCACATCTTTTGATTTATTTTTGTGGGTCTTGATTTGTTGCCACATAAATAAGCTAAAAATTAAAATAATAATAATAATAAAATAATAAAAAGGAAAAAGACACACACACGGTTTATGCATACATCACACACAACAAATAAAATCATCTTACACTACTCATTATCACCATCAGGCAAGAGCAAACAAAGAAAAAAAAATGGAGCTCGGGCAATAGCTAACCCGATGGAAGAAAAAAAAAGCAAAGTTGATCACGATAGCTAGAAGAAAGAAGGGTGTTTAGCTTCTTTCAAGTTTGTCTTGCAATTTTGTCTAAGTTTGAGGTGAGGGGATCATTACTAGAATTATTTTTAGTTATTATCTTTTTAAGTGTTGTAATGTTTTGGCATATTTAGTTGATAATTGAGGTATTAGTAGTATGTATACGTGTTTATTAGATGAGTGAACTTTAATGCTAACTTCAAAATGCTTAGTTAGTTGGTGAAGGTGTGTAGCTAATATGATACTTCTATCTTCCTCAAATGTTCACGGATGAAGTTTAATTGTTTAAGTGAAATTCCAAGTTAATTGCATAATTTTATATTGCTCAAAGATAGCTCAGTACTCAATCTATAGTTTAAAATAAGATAAAACAGCTTGGTGTGCACATGTTAGTGCAAGGGTGTGTGTGTGAGGACTGACCAGCACTGGTCAGTCCCTGCGACGGTCACAGCAATGCCAAGACTATTTTCCCTTTCCCTTGACCCCAAAATACGTCGAAACGTGCTAAGGTATATGCTAAGTAATTCTTTTTAAAAAAATGGCAAATTAATATGTGTGTGTTTCGTCTTGGATTATTTTGAATCTTGGAGTATTTATAGAGTCGTTTTATGATAATACTAGTTGGGTAGTATTTAAAGTTAACGAAGCTTGTTGTATTAATGTAATGGTATTTGAAAGATTAATGGTAGCCATTATTTATTTGATTGAAATTAACTTGAAGCTTATGTGTTTGTTAAAGTGCCCAGGAGAGCTCATATTACTTCCTATATAATTGATTTAAGTCTTGGTATGAATTACTAACTAAATTGCAAGAGTACATAACATATTATATGCTAGATTTTCTTTGTTTTAAACGTTGTATATGAGTATATATGATGGTTCATGTGTAGAAGAGTTTTAAAATTTGTTTTTATAGTGAAATAATTGCAAAAACATGAGTTACGAAAAATCTGGAAAAAATGGACAGATTTGCAAGCCTGAGTTGTAGGACAAATTTCACCTAGCAATTGTTGACGAAATTTCCTGAAATTTGGATATGTTGTAGTAGACTCATAGTAGAATGAAAGCGTATTTCTAAGGCTTGACGAAATTCTAACTCTAAGTACTCGTTTTTTTGGATGATTTCCAAGAGACATGTGAATAGGCGTGAGCTGGACAGTTCCTACCAGCGTTTTTCTCCCTTCCCCTTGTTCCCTAATTGCTTTGTGATTATTATACCACCCTTGTGGGAGCAAATTGTTAACTAAGAAGGTAATATTCATGATAGCAAGTCATAAATTAGTGTAGCTATGTTCTTCTTAAGTTTTTATTGACTTTAGTCTCTTAATTGAAATGTTGTACTTTGAATTAGTTGAGTTGCTTGAATTCTTTTACTGTGATATTTCTATCTTGTAAGTTGATGTAAATAAATGTTGAAATTGGAATGTGCTATATATTATTCAAGCTATTGGCTTTGGAAAAAAAAGAAGAAGAATACATGAATTATCTACAGAGGCAGGTGTTAACTTATAAAGGTTAATTATAGTTTGTAAAAAGTTGACTTTAGTAGAATTACTGATGAATGTAGTATTCGAACCTTAAGGGAAGCTAGCTTTGATTTACTTTAAACCCTTAAGAGAATTACTTTTAGATTAGGTAATAGCTGACCAAAGAGTAAGTGGTGTTAAACTAGTTTCATATACAAGTTATTAACTAATGTAAAGTAAAGGAAACCTTGAGCGACTTATGAACTTGTGTTAGCCGAACTAACTAGACTTTAATTCAAAAGTACCAAACTCTAATGTTATTAAGCGACTCTTTCTTGACTTGTAAATATATCTGTTGTTCTTAACCTTAATCGCTAAATGAGAAACCTTAAATTTAAAGACGTTGCTAGTTATAAGTTAAATAATTATTAAACTTGTATTAGTTTAATTGTGATTAGCACTAGTTATTTCCATTGTATCTATTCCATTAAATTATTTCTACCTCATGGGAGATGACTTTATATATAAACTAAAAGCTCTAGTGATTGGTTGATTTACTATGAATAAGTGTTCAACTTGGATTAATGGATGTGTAATGAAATGTAAAAGATAGTTGTTAAATAATTTATAGTTAGTTAGTGCTACTAGTTACTAAGTTAATCATTTCTTATATGTTGTTGTTCCACCTACTAATATTTGGTTACTTGAGTTATGTGTTAATTTGAAGTATTAATGATTGTCTAATTTCTAGCATTTTGCATTGGTGGGTGCTTAAGTGAGTCATATATGAATATTCAAATGTAATTAATAAAATCAATTGATAAATTGTTAAACTTGTGTGAATAGACTAGGGTTGCATTTGAGCTAAGTCAAGGAAATTGGAGTAAACCTCAACTATTCTCTTGCATACTTAACCTAGTCCGAGGTGAGGGAGTCTTCATCTCTTCTTTGCATCTTACCTTAATTTATTGTATCTAGATTGTATTCATTAGTAATTGATAAAGTTTGTATGCGTTATTTACTTGTTATCTTGAGTCTTTTCGTATTATTTGTGATTAACTGTGAGGGTGGCCTACTTTGTCGTTACTCTTACGTGGTATTTGATATACTTGGCTCTCGTGATCTTGTCTCGGGTTGCACAACTTTTTCGGATATAGTAGCGTCGAGAAATACGGGCGGCGTCAGGCTTGCCGTGCTCCCTCGACTACTATGGTGCTTATTCCCTTTCTTGCTGAGTATACTCTACTACCCCAGAGGCGTGGTTTACCTGCTGGGCACATGGACCTAGCTCAGGAGAAAGGGTCGTAGGATCGTGATACATTCGGAGTATCCTAACTTGGTGGAGTAAAGGTTTGCCGGCACTTGCGTGAAGTTCGTGGCTCGTGGTTTGAGATCGAAGACTTGAAGTGGAACCGTATTCTTTTTAATGTGGTTAATTACTTGGCTATTTGATCTTGTTGTTTTATGTTATATATTTATGACTTCTTGTGATTTCATATCATATTGCACGCCTCGGTATGCTGCATCACCTCCCTCACTGAGTATACATGTTGTATACACACCCTCGTTTGTAACACCTTTCAGGATCAGTACTATAAGCTGGAAATGGGATTTCCTCCCGTGTGGCCTGCTTGCTTTATCAGTGTGTAGAACAAGGAAGAATGTGTACATTATATGCCTGTATACTATTTGAGACCTTATGGTCATATATGTATTTGTGTTATCTTAAGAAATGTAATATTAAAGTTTTAGTCTTGGGTGATAGTTAGGTGCTAGTGGTTTGTAATAACTTCAATTGTTTACTCTTCGGTTTAGTTGACTTGCATGCTGATAGGGATGAAACAGATTGAAGTTGTGGATTATGGTCTTGTGGTTTTATGTTGTTGTTTGTAGGTTTCCAGATAGTCCTATATATAGGGAAAACGTTTTTTCCTAAATTTCGTGCCCGGGGTTTGGAATTGGGTGAGAATAGCATGATAAATTGGAGTATAGATAAAAATAGATATATGTATAGTTTAAATTACATATATATATATATATGTGTGTGCATTCCCTTTTTTCTGTTTTTCTTAATTTTCGTTTTTCCTTTTTTTTTCTATTTTTCCCTTTGTTTTTTGCTTTTATTTTTTCTGTTTTTTATTTTCATTTATTTCTGATTTTCTGATTTTTTCATTTTTTAACTTAACAATAGATATATATGTATGTATGTATGTATGTGTGTGTATATATATATATATATATATATATATATATATATATATATATATATATACGTTTCTTCTTTTTTCTATTCTTTTATTCTGATTATTTTTCTTATATCCGTTTTTAGCTTCAAATATATATATGTTTTTATGTTTAATTTTTTTTTTATATATTTTTTGATTTTATTCTTTTTTTTGTATTTTACATTTTTTAAATTTTGTTTTCTTTTTTTTATTATTATCAAACTTACCTTATTTTTGGGGTTTTAATTTTAGATTTTTTTTAATGTTTTTTTAATTTTTGAATTTTTGAATTTTCGGGTTTTTATTATTTATGTTTTGTAGTTTGTTTGCATTATTTTTGTGGTTAGTTTGTTTTTAAATGCTCAAGTATTTATATATATGTATGTTTATGTGTATGTGTAATGTATTGTTGGGTTTTTGGGTGATTGCTAATGATGCATTTGTTGGTTGTTTGAAATATTTTTTTGAAGGATTGGAGTTTGTTTAGTGTGATAGGTCAGACTATCACGGCTCAGGTTAGTCTTCTAATTCAATATGTTTTATATTTGTGTTGAGATATTATATTTGAAAGATTTTTGTAGGTTGAGATGTATTGTTGTAGAGATAACTGTCTTTAGAAATGTGATGTTGCGTTGTAGTTGAAATAATGTTAATCAAAAGACTTTGAATTTAATGAAGGTTGATGTTGTAGGTGAGATATTGTTGCAGAGATAACTGTATTTGGAAATGTGATGTTGCCTTATAGTTGAAATAATGTTAATCAAATGTCTTTGAATTTAACTATGTAAAAGGTAAATTTAAAATATTTGGAATGTTACTTTGGAAAAATAAAATTAACCAAAAATTACTTTGTAATTAATTTTTTTCTATTATTGCTAATAATATTTTGTAGTTAATTATTTGGAAGTTGTGGAACATGCAATAATGATGAATTGTGTATATAATTAGGTCAAATTGGTAATACAAATTTAGTCGAAATGGAAAGGGATAGGCAATCCTAGATTAACAATCGCTTAACACCTGATGAAAGATCATTGAATCCTATTTTTGTTAAGGGCATAGAAAATTTTGTTGTGTTTGCATGTAGCAAACCACAATACATGGATAAAACCAAAATTAGATGTCCTTGTGTGAAATGCAAAAATTGTCAATTTGAGGAACCCGAAGAGTATACTCTTCATCTATTTAGAAAGGGATTTATGCGTCATTATTATGTATGGACTTCACATGGGGAATATGAAAATTTGAATGAGGATAACGACGATTGTAATGACGGGGATAATTTTGGTCATGATGAAGGAAACACTTATAGGACAATGATATTCGAAACTGCTGGGCCAGAAATATTACCTCCAACGGGTAATAACAATGAACCGTATGAAGAAGAACCTAATATGCAAGCAAAACGGTTTTATGATCTATTAAAGGCCACAGATGAGCCATTGTGGGATGGGTATGATGAATACAGTCGTTTATCAGCAGTGTTTGAGTTATTGAATATCAAGGTAGAGAAGAACATGTCTGAGCAATGTTTTAATCGATTTGTTAAATTTGTACAAAGAATGTTGCATAAGAATAATAAATTGCCAGAGAATTTCTATAGGTTCAATACTGATTTGAGGCAATTGGGTTTGACTTACCAAAAAATTGACATGTGTGTAAATGGGTGTACACTGTATTTCTTGGATAGAATTGACCTTGAGTTGTGTCTGAAATGTGGTCACGAGCGGTACAAGCCATTCCTAGTCAGTAAAAAATACGGTAGACCGATATCATACAAAAAAATATGGTGGTTTCCGTTAACTCCTAAGTTGAAAAGATTATACTTGTCGCATGTAACCGCTAAACATATGCAATGGCATTATAGACACCATGTTGAGGATAGAAAGATATGTCATCCATCTGATGCTGAGGCATGAAAACAATTTGGTAAAACTTATCCAGATTTTGCTTCTCATCCGAGGAATGTCCGCCTTGGACTTTGTTCAGACAGGTTTAATCCATTCAACTCTAATTCTCAATCGTATTCTTGTTGGCCAGTGATAATCACACCGTACAACCTGCCACCATGGATGTGTATGAAGACTCCTGCCATGTTCTTGACCTTCTTATTCCAGATCTGAAAAGTTCGGGTAAGAACATAGACACATTCCTTGAGCCTTTAATTGAAGAGTTGAAAGAATTGTGGGTGGGAGTACCTTGTTATGATGTGTCGTCCAATTTAAACTTTCAAATGAGGGCAGCTTTAATGTGGACAATTAATGATTTTCCAGCATATGGCATGTTGTCTGGTTGGAGTACACACGGAAACTTTTCGTGTCCGTATTGTATGGAGAATACTAAGGCATTTCTGTGACACCCCGATCCCTCTCGAGACCGGGAGTTCTATCAATCAAACTAATCACAACCCAAACCAAACCCGGGCAAAATTTTCAGGGAAAACGGACGGAGTCTCCCCTGTTTATAGGCGAAATGCAAAACCTGTAATAGCATATAAATGGACCACCACCGTGTCCAACCACACAAAACTTCCTCAAGGCCATCCGAGCCTCGGTTCTCAACAATTTAAACTCAGCAAGTATACATACATTTCCAATTTAAAAACTAACCTATCTTTTCATTTTGACAAGTACATTCAATTTAGGCAATTAAACCATACAAAGCTATTGCATAAAATAAACTATCATGCCATTCTAATTCTTTTCCTTTGGACATTACAGCCATGCATTGAAGTTAAGCTACATTAACTATATACATAATCTAACTTATCAAACCATTCCAACTACATAGCTAGATTTATATTACATTTCTTTTAACAATAATTACATACAACATAAAAGCATACAACTTGACAACTTTGACAACTCAAGTTACATAGGCACTCAAGACAACTCTTCAAGCACAGACTTTCACGAAATCACGAACTTTCCAGCTAACAGGGCATTTCGTGAAATGTGGTGGTGAGGAGTGAGTATGCACAACACGTATACTCAGTGAAGGCGAGACAGATATCGAATTGGAGAGAAAGAAGATCGTGCAATGCAAATAGGTACAGTTAAGCAATACAATCAATAAAAGGCATTCAATATAAACAACAATACAATTAAACAACTAAAGAAAGCATTAACACAACCAATCAAAGCTATACCACACTTTGAAGGCTATGGTTCACTCGAGCGAGTAATGTACCGATCACGATTCCGATGACTTTAACGATGACGCGCCGACCCAAACCACCTTATAACACCAGTTTCGAATACCTCGGAAGTATCCATCAATCCTACGACCCAAATCTCCCTGGGAGGCAACCCAAGCGAGAAAGGGAATAGCAGCGGAGCTAGAGCAACCAACACTGGCAACCCAAGGCTACCCAGAGAGGCCCATCACTCACGCGCGAGACACTATGCAATGCAAGACTCGATACAAGGCGATAAACAAGCGAAAAAGCCTCACCTGAAAGAATAACAAAGTAGGTTACTCTCGCACGCAATAGCAGCAATTTGATAAGTAATTCAATCCAAAACAACTCAAACAAGTATTCCAAGTAATTCTAAACATTCTATAAGCATAAAGACAAGAAAACACACAAAAACACAAATCGGCCCCAACTATCAAAATGCTACCATTTCCAAACGAGCCAAGAGTTCTGGAAACCGACTTCGCCAACCCTCCTAGGTCACCATAAGGCACGTCTAAAGACCCCGAAACCTTACTTTACCCTAGAACTCGCGCAAAGCCCCGATTTCCCCCTTTCTCGTTTGAACTACAACTATATCAACCAAACACCCAACCAACGCCATAATCGCACCAAAAGTGCTTCCATGGCCTCCCGAAGCAATGCCAACACGCAAAACGAGAAAATGCAAAAGTCGACCAAAACGACCCCAACTTTCCCAAAGGCTTAATTCTCATTTTTTCCACTACGCAACCCAAACAAACCACACATTTTAGCATTCTAGCATACCTAGCACGTTTCTACATCAACGGAAAGCATAACAGCGCAATTTCAATGTTTCAAGGTTTTACTATTCATAAAACACTATTCATTTCACAATTTAATTTGCAATCACAACATTTAACCGCAGAAAATGTTACAAAGCTATAAATACATGTTCTACAAATGCTAAGGAACATTCTAAAAGCATCAAATCGCTTTAAATAACGATCTACGGATAAATCTAAAAATTGACAAAGTTAACATATACAACGTATAAATGCGCAAATAACATGCTTCCCTCACCTTAGACGCTCCTAGACGCTAGGAAAACCTCGTAGAGTGCCTCGGAAACCACCCCGCACAAGCCCACGCGAAGAATCGAAGATTTGAAGGTGACATTTTCTTTTTTTTTCTCCTTCTTTTCCTCATGGTTTCAACCCTTTTTCTCTCTGTTTTTTTCGTGCACATTCTGCTTATTTAAAAAAAAAATGTCAAGAAGTCAAAGGTCAAAATTCGGTCAACCCGCTAAACCAAAACAGCTATGCGCGACCTCACGAACACGGCCATAACTTCTTCTAGAAAACTCCAATTCACGAACGGTTTGAACCCTCATAAGCTAGACTCATAGAGCTTTCCAACCATATATAATTTGCTACCTAAATCTTCCCCAATTGGTTCAGATTTAATTCCAAAATTGACCCAAAATTTGACTAACTTAACATTGCATTTTTTTATTTCTAATCCCAAGTTTGCCTTTTATTAAACATTACAAAAATTCCCACCTTGTCCTAGTTGGTCAATGTAGATGAAAAGTCAACTAGTTTGGTCAAAGAAGGTGAAAGGTCAATAAAATGCAATTTAAATGAACTTAAAATTCTATTGAATACATGCCAGGTTCGGGGTATCACATCCACATCAAAAAATTAGGAAGTGATGCAGCTGTATATAAGGGGGCGACTCCTTGTATAAGCCAAGACGCGTTTTCACGTGGGAGACCACGTGAGGAACAAATCTGTGAGAGTATTGGTTCCCTTCGGGGCTTGCACAAAGCGGACAATATCTTGGTAGTATCGACTCGTGCGCCCCTTTGTGGGAATGGTGATCGGGTCGTTACAAATGGTATTAGAGCCTACCGGGGTGACCCGGCGTTGTGACGTTAGGCCGCGAGGGCGCGTGCCTCTTAAGGGGGGTGGAGTGTGGCACTCCCACATCGAAAAATTAGGAAGTGATGCAGCTGTATATAAGGGGGCGACTCCTTGTATAAGCCAAGACGTGTTTTCACGTGGGAGACCACGTGAGGAACAAATCCGTGAGAGTATTGGTTCTCTTCGGGGCTTGCTCAAAGCGGACAATATCCTGGTAGTATCGACTCGCGCGCCCCTCCGTGGGAATGGTGATCGGGTCGTCACAATTTCAACTGCCTGCAGAGAGAAAAAATTGCTTCTTTGATTGTCATCGACAGTTCTTACCGAGTAACCATCCATTTTGACGGGACAAAAAGAACTTTTGCAAAGGTAAGGTTGAAAGATCTGCACCTCCACCAAGATTGAGTGGTGAAGAGATTTGGAAGCGTGTTCAAAATTTACCAAAGATTAATGATTTGAAGGCAAAAAACTAGCTGATTTTGGAGAGTTGCATAATTGGACAAAACAAAGCATCTTTTAGGATTTGCCTTATTGGCGGTCACATCTTTTGCGTCACAATTTGGACGTCATGCACATAGAGAAGAATGTTTTTGATAATATTTTCAACACTGTGATGGATGTGAAGGGTAAGACAAAGGATAATAAATGTGCAAGGGATGTTATTGAAAGATTTTGTGATCGACCAGAATTATGTATTCAAGATGGCAAAATGCCTATGGCCATGTACAAACTCCCTGTTTCATCTAAGAAATTGATTTTAGAATGGGTAAGTGAGTTGCAATTCCCTGATGGATATGCCTCAAATATAGCACGTTGTGTTGACATGAAGGATTTGAAGTTGTCACATATGAAAAGTCATGATTGCCATGTATTTATAGAGAGATTGCTTTCTATAGCCTTACGAGAGTTACTGCCAACATATGTGTGAGAAGCGTTGATTGAACTGAACTTATTTTTTTGAGGCATTTGTTGCACAACACTCCAAAAAAAAGAGCTTGAAAGGATGCAATTAAATATTGTAAACATTCTTTGTAAGTTGGAAAATATATTTCCTCCATCATTCTTTGACTCAATGGAACATTTGCCTGTTCACATGTTTTATGAAGCAATATGCGGCGGTCCTATACAATTTCGGTAGATGTATCCTTTTGAGAGGTTCTTGAATGTTTTGAAGATGAGGGTGAAGAATAAAGCATGGGTTGAAGGATCTATATGTCAAGCATATATTCTCCTTGAAACGTCGACATTTTGTTCTTATTATTTTGATCCTCATGCAGAAACTAAAACAAGGAACATCGGTCGAAATGATGAATCCATGGATACAAATTACCCTGAAGGGTGTTTACCTATATTCAGTTACCCAGGTCGTCCGATGGGCCAAATGAACAATCCCTATTTAGCCGACAAAGACTTGAAGGCTGCACACTTATACATTGTGATGAATTGTGAAGAGGTGTCCCCATATATCAAGCAAGTTAATGACCCGACATATGTGTATTAATTCTATTAACTAGATTAAAAGAAGGAATGCATTTACAGTTCAATAATTAATAATGTACAGGATGTTTGAGGATGAACTTATTCTCAATTTCCCAACATTGACTGAATCGGAAATCATGTATAGCATGGATAACAATTTCCCAATATGGTTGCGCAATCATGTAAAAAAAATGCTTAACCCTTATTAACGTTTCGACCATAAAGTTCGTCTATACTTTGACATATATTACATTTGACTTTAATTAATGTGGTTTATAGCTTATCAACACTAATGGTCTGGATGATCGAGTAAAATATCTATCAATGGGGCCTAGTAAGAAAGTGCGCACATGGCCAGAGTACTTGGTAAATGGTTATCGATTCTATACTTTGACTTATGGAGCATCGAGGACTACTATGAATAGTAGAGTCTTTGTGAAAGGGTCAACAGACAACATGGATGAGAGTGATTATTATGGTTTGTTGATTGACATAATTGAGTTGGAATACCATAATCCAAGTCTCAAACATACAAAAGTTGTCTTTTTCAAGTGTAAGTGGTATGATTCTCAAATTAATAAGGGGTTAAAGGTTCATCCGAAATTTCCGTTGATTGATGTAAATGTGAAGAAAAGATACCCAAAGTATGAACCCTTTGTCTTAGCCGAACAGGCACATCAAGTTTACTATGTTAGATATCTTGGTGCTAAGAGAGACCGAGCAGATTGGTTGGCTGTATGCAAGATCAGACCAAGGAACCAATATGATGTGTTTAGGGTTGATGATGATAATGTTATAAATGAAGAAACAACATTTCAAGCGGATGAGATGGATGTGCCACTTGTAAAACTAGATGAAAATGTTGTGCTCGTGCGTTTTCACGAGTCAGGTGACTGTATTGAGGTAACTGAAGATGCTAAAGAAGAACATGATGACCAAAACAACGATGATGAAGATAATAAAAGTGCAGATGACGAAAGCATAGAATATGAATAAGAGCATGATGACCATGACAACAATGATGAAGATACATGAAGTTCAGATGATGACATACAATTTGAAGACGATGAATGACTTAAAAGAAATTTGTATTCACAACTTTAATATTGTGGTTGTTTATTATTGTATAATGAAAGTTTTAATATTTGCTATGCATTTATCGATATTTTTTATCTTATTATTATTTTTTTAAAATTTAGTGATGCCTAGACTTAGGGGTAAAGGTAACAGCCAGTACAGTGGTTGGTCACGACCAGGAAGACCATCATCTTCAATACCATCTGTATCACATGGTGATGAGGATAGTATGGACACTCCTACCCACTTCGGGATATCACCTCTTTTGACAGGATTATCTGGTAACTTATTTGGGTTCCACGTGCGCGACGAGGATGAGCATGTTGATGTGGTTGGTGTCACGCCTACTTCCAGTCGCCAGCGTCCATCCACAGATCAAGCAGAGTCATCAGCACGTGCCGAGGGTAGTATGTGTGACACCCCAAACCCAGCACTTCATTAATTGCATTCATTAAATGGTTAACTTAGATGTAATTTAGCTAATTACTTCATTTTTTTTATATTTTCATAAATTCATCTGTTTCTTTTCATGCATTTTATATTTTTATAAAATACTACAGATTTTTAAGGGACTATAGCCCCTGACTGTGCATGCATTGCATGTCAGGATCAATGGGAAAAAAATTCGTGAAATGTCTGATGAATAGTACCAGTGGGATTTTTCTAGATTTTCATATTTTTGGCATTTTGTTTTGCTGAAATCTAATCACCCAAGTAACCTATTTACCCTTATTAAAATGCCCTAATTGCTTGACCCACACTTTGATCATCTCATGAAAATATTATAAGCCAAGAAACAAAAAAAAAATGGGTCAAAAAAATGGCCAAAAAAGAGTTACGGGAATAGTAACTTCTCAAAAAAAAAAAAAAATTACTCCTTGCTTCATTCTTGCTTCCATTGTTTCCCAAATTGGTTGTGCTTGATCCTTAGGACCTTAAGACCATTCTTTGATCTTCAAAAGAGGTGAGGATGCATTCTATTTTTGTATTAAATTCAATTAAAGTTTGTATTATTATTTTTGTGATATAATATTGTAGTGGTTTAATTCGTGTTCCGTTGATTCTTTTATGCTCTAATGACTTCATAGAATATGTTTGATGGTTTAAAATACTTGTTGAATGCTTGAAAATGAAAATGACACTTGGGGAAGATGATGAATAGTGCTAAACTAGGGTTTCTGAAAAAAGTTCAATTTAATTCGATTCGAGGCTTCTAGTAGTTGCTAATTAGGTCCATAAGTGTGGAAAAAATGTTAATTGCACTTGCCATGTTCAAAATTTGAGAAATTTGATCAAAATAGGCTACTTTAATAAGGGGTTTCGGGTTTAACTTGAATCCGGGCATATTTCGAGATTATGACTAGTCTTTATTAAGTATTGAAACCTTAGAAATGCTTTCGTTTCGCTTGTTTGAGTTCCGAAATTGGTACTTGTAGTGTAAATCCACAAAGAGGCATTTTTGGTGTTTTCGTGTACTTGTGCTCTAGGTTATGATTTGGAGGTTCTAAATGAGATATTTAGGTATCCTTAGATTGGTAGGATAGTTAGCTAGCTTAACTTGATCATTGAATTCCGATAGGAAGCTTAATAGCCTAGTTGAACAAAGGGGAAATGAATGAATTAATTGCTTTAGTACTTGTATTGCTTTGTAGTTGCTCCTAGCGTGTCTAAATGCTATTCTAAGGTATGTGTGAGCTTTTGGTTAAGTTTTGTAAAAAGTATAATATTGACCCCTTTGTGTTCGCATAGTTAATTTCATGATAATTCCTTTATAATTGAGTAATTAAATGTTTATATGCCTTTGTGTAGTGTACGTGTTATGGTAGTGAAGTCTCGTGAATTAAGTTGCTTGGTTTACATGGATTTGGTTGAATATGAATTTAGAATGGAGTAAAGGAACTAGTAATGAACCATGGTAATAATTGTTGTTAGTTGATTCTTGATTGATTGGATAAATGTTTAAATGTACTTATGTAACAAGTTCATCTATTCGAAGAAGTTGTGAGTTAAGTTATATCAATACTAGTTAAAGATTAAGTAAAAATGTTTATATTGCTTATTAATTGCATTATATGTGTAAAGATATGCTTATATAACTTATTGGTTAGATGTTATATAGTGTTTCTACTTATATGAATGGCTATGTATATGTTATTTATTATGCTATTGTCTTTGTCTGATACTTGGAAATTAAAGAATGTTGCATATGTGATCACTTGAGTTTATGTATTGTTCAAATATTGATTAGAATGATTGTTAAACCATGAAATATATTGTTAGTTATGTGAATTAAAGGGAATCAAATAGAGTTGGATAAATTAATGGCTTTATGAACTAGCTTTAGTTGAGAATAAGAAATCACTTCTTATGCATATAGTTGATTGTATTAGGTAGTGATAATTGAAGGGAATTGATGCTTTTTGAGAATATTGAGGGAATTTTGGCTTAATTCGCGCAGGTTTGGCTTCCTAAAAGGTGAGGGACCTGCATCATTACGTGCATTATAGTTTATTTTCTTGCTAAAAGAGTATATTGTTTAGTATAATTGCGTAATTGATATATGCTTATTGTTGCTAAATTGTAACTTGGTGCGAGGACAACCTACTTTTTGTCCTTAAATGTGTTTACTGATTATATTGTCATTGTTATCATTCTTGCATTGCATCGTGGTTGCGCAACCTCATTGTCGCGGCAGATGCGATGGCCTCACTGGGCGGCATCGGGCTTACCAGTGTTGGTTGCCTTAGCTCCGTCTGCTATTCCCTCACTCGCCTGGTCCAGAGATTACCAGGAGGTGTTGGGTCGTAGGATCGGGTACATCCGGAGTATCCATTGGTGTAAGGGATGCCGACATTTCGAGATTGAAATCGTGGTTTGTGGATCGGGGATCGAAGATTTGGAATGATAAGGGTTATCGATTGTATCCTTTTAAAATGTGGTATTATAATTGTTATTCATTGTTTATTTATTGTATTAAATGTGTTAAGTTGCTGCATTGTACGTCTCCGGTAGACCTTATCCCTCACTGAGCAATTGTGATTGCTCATACCTCGCTAAACATGTTTCAGGTGGTGCAGTTGGAGGAGTTGCCTTGGTTGAAGTGTACTATTACTTGAGATTGGTGTGATTGCTTGCTAAACTGTAGAAGACCTTGCTTGTCTACTTTATGTTCTATTTTGGAGCCTAAGGGCTTATGTATATATATTTGTGTGGTTGCAATTTGAAAGCTAAGTGGATGTAGTAAGTGTTATGGAATTGTGGTATGTAATAACTTATGCTTCTACTTCTAGCTACGTTGCATGCTTGTATGTGTTTATATTGTCTTGTGTTGCTTAAGGCTCGGATGGCCTTGAAGTTGGGATTTCAATTAGAAATGTTGTTCCTTTGCTTCGTGTTTTATTTGAATGCTTATAGGTTTCCAGAATGTCCACGGTACAGGGAAAACTCTGTCCGTTTTTTCTAAAATCTGTGTCCGGGTTGGGATGCGGTTGAGAATAGCATGGTTACTAGAGCATCCGGTCTCGTGAGGGATTGAGGCGTTACAGGTGGTATCAGAGCTTAGATTCTCTCAGCCGGAATAGGGTCCTCGGACTTCTGGGTAGTGAACCTCGAGTGCATGCTTGTGAAATGTATCTTGATTAGGTGTGTGCTTCGGGTGCCTTGAGAATGTGAGTGTCTTTTGTGCAATCTTGTATCCTGAACTTACTATGTGATCTATGTGATAGTGATGTGTACTGTGTGATAAATACTTGTCAAGTGTAGTGATATAGCTAATCATGAATCGAATTGATCTTATGAATCGCTACTTGCTCGAAATATTGATTGTAATGTGTATACTTGACTGTCTCGTCATAGTTTTGTTGTGAATTGTATTCATTGCATATGACTCATATTTGAACTATCTTGTTGATTAACTTTGTGTTATGAAACTTCTAGTTATATAATAGCTTGTGTGATATATGTTATAATCTCCTGATATATGAACATTACATCAATTACATTAGGTGATATCTTGGCATTCATGCATTGTCCCCTTAAATCGGTAAGTAAGCATTCTCCCCTGAAAGAGATGGCCATTGATGCTGACTGGTGAGAGAATAATGGTTCAACCGTCTATTGGGATCAGTGAAGGGATTTGATGCCCGAGGTTAAATCTGGACTATCTTGGCACTTCTTAAACAGTACTTCTTGGCTGGAATTCCTATTTGGAAATCTCGGATAGATCTTCTAGTTGGCATCATATATGGAGGTCTTATTCGATACTCTTATTCAAAAGAATTCATGTTTATGAGTATTGGTCAGTATTCTTTGCACACACTCCCACTTGGATTTCTTGTTTGGGATTTTACCTATGGTACCACCTTGACATTCTTATTCGGTATTTCCTTCAGTATTTTCGTCTGGTATTCTTGCCTAGAGATTACTTGGGATTTCCTCTAGACTAATGGTATAACGAGTATATTGGGGATTCTTATATGGTGATTCATAATTAGAGAGATTCTTATTCGAACTTTTGGATTCGTATACTTATTCGGAGCCTTTATTTGGCATCCTTAATCAGATTTATTTGTGGTATTTTCTCGGAGTCCCAAGCTGGACATCTAATTAGGCCTTTATTTGGCAATCTTGAGCCTTTATTTGACAGTTAGAGTTGGGATTCATCGGATGAGTTGGGATTCATTGGATTTCCTTCTTGGGAATTTCTTGATATTATCCAGGCGTTTTGGATATTAGCTGCATACTCTTCTTAATGTGATTTCTTTTGGTGTTCTCTCAGCATTAGTGAATGGCCTCCTCATGTGACATTCTTACCGGACGCCTATTGGGTATTTTCATAGGAGCCTTTATTTAGCTACCCCACTCGGGCTTCCTTCAGTGACGTTTGCTCTTCTTAGTCTCTTTCGGTATTACACTTCTTGACTTCAAGTCCGACGGAAACTGTTGCAGCTCTTGGAAGTCATTTCAGCTCAAGAAATTGTGAGGACGCAATTTTTGTAAGGAGGGGAGGATGTGACACCCCAAACCCAGCACTTCATTAATTGCATTCATTAAATGGTTAACTTAGATGTAACTTAGCTAATTACTTCGTTTTTTCATATTTTCATAAATTCAATTGTTTATTTTCATGTATTTTATATTTTTATAAAATACTAAATATTTTTGGAGGACTATATCCCCTGACCTTGCGTGCATTGCATATCAGGATCAACGGGAAAAAATTCGCGAAATGTCTAATGAATAGTACCAGCGGGATTTTTTCAGATTTTTCAGATTTTTGGCATTTTGTTTTGCTGAAATTTAATCACCAAAATGACCCATTTACCCTTACTAAAATACCCTAATTGCTTGACCTACCCTTTGACCATCTCATGAGAATATTATAAGCCAAGAAAAAAAAATTGGTCAAAAAAATGGCCAAAAAAGAGTTACGGGAATAGTAACTTCTCAAAAAAAAAAAATTACTCCTTGCTTCATTCTTGCTTCCATTGCTTCCCAAATTGGTTGTACTTCATCCTTAGGACATTAAGACCATTCTTTGATCTTCAAAAGAGGTGAGGGTGCATTCTATTTTTGTATTAAATTCAATTAAAGTTTGTATTATTATTTTTGTGATCTAATATTGTAGTGGTTTAATTCTTGTTCCGTTGATTCTTATATGCTCTAATGACTTCATAGAATATGTTTGATGGTTTAAAATGCTTGTTGAATGCTTGATATTGAAAATGGCACTTGGGCAAGATGATGAATAGTGCTAAACTAGGGTTTTCGAAAAAAGTTACAATTTAATTCGATTCGAGGCTTCTAATAGTTGCTAATTAGGTCCATAAGCGTGGGAAAAATGTTAATTGCACTTGCTATGTTCAAAATTTGAGAACTTTGATCAAAATAGGCTACTTTAATAAGGGATTTCGGGTTTAACTTGAATCCGGGCACGTTTTGAGGTTATGACTAGTCTTTATTAAGTATTGAGCTTGTTTGGGTTCCGAAATTGGTACTTGTAGTGTAAACCCACAAAGAGGCATTTTTGGTGTTTTCGTGTACTTGTGCTCTAGGTTATGATTTGGAGGTTCTAAATGAGGTATTTAGGCATCCTTAGATTGGTAGGATAGTTAGCTAGCTTAACTTGATCATTGAATTCCGATAGGAAGCTAAATAGCCTAGTTGAACAAAGGGAAAATGAATGAATGAATTCCTTTAGTACTTGTATTGCTTTGTAGTTGCTTCTAGCGTGTCTAAATGCTATTCTAAGGTATGTGTGAGCTTTTGGTTAAGTTTTGTGAAAAGTATAATATTGACCCCTTTGTGTTCGCATAGTTAATCTCATGATAATTGCTTTATAATTGAGTAATTAAATGTTTATATGCCTTTGTGTAGTGTACGTATTATAGTAGTGAAGTCTCGTGAATTAAATTGCTTGGTTTACATGGATTTGGTTGAGTATGAATTTAGAATGGACTAAAGGAACTAGTAATGAACCATGGTAATAATTGTTGTTAGTTGATTCTTGATTGATTGGATAAATGTTTAAATGTACTTATGTAACAAGTTCATTTATTCAGAGAAGTTGTAAGTTAAGTTATATCGATACTAGTTAAAGATTGAGTAAACATGTTTATATTGCTTATTAATTGCATTATATGTGTAAAGATACGCTTATATAACTTATTTGTTAGATGTTATATAGTGTTTCTACTTATACGAATGGCTATGTATATGTTTTTTATTATGCTATTGTCTTTGTCTGATACTTGGAAATTAAAGAATGTTGCATATGTGATCACTTGAGTTTATGTATTGTTCAAATATTGATTAGAATGATTGTTAAACCATGAAATATATTGTTAGTTATGTGAATTAAAGGGAATCAAATAGAGTTGGATAAATTAATGGCTTTATGAACTAGCTTTAGTTGAGAATAAGAAATCACTTCTTATGCATATAGTTGATTGTATTAGGTAGTGATAATTGAAGGGAATTGATGCTTTTGGAGAATATTGAGGGAATCTTGGCTTAATTCGTGCAGGTTTGGCTTTCTAAAAGGTGAGGGACTTGCATCCTTACGTGCATTATAATTTATTTTCTTGCTAAAAGAGTATATTGTTTAGTATAATTGCGTAATTGATATATGCTTATTGTTGCTAAATTGTAACTTGGTGCGAGGACAACTTACTTTTTGTCCTTAAATGTGTTTACTGATTATATTGTCATTGTTATCATTCTTGCATTGCATCGTGGTTGCGCAACCTCATTGTCGCGGCGGATGCGATGGCCTCGCTGGGCGGCATCGGGCTTGCCAGTGTTGGTTGCCTTAGCTCCGTCTGCTATTCCCTCACTCGCCTGGTCCAGAGATTGCCAGGGGGTGTTGGGTCGTAGGATCGGGTACATCCGGAGTACCCATTGGTGTAAGGGATGCCGGCATATCGAGATTGAGATCGTGGTTCGTGGATCAGGGATCGAAGATTTGGAGTGATAAGGGTTATCGATTGTATCCTTTTAAAGTGTGGTATTAGAATTGTTGTTCACTGTTTATCTATTGTATTAATTGTGTTAAGTTGCTGCATTGCACGTCCCCGGTAGACCTTATCCCTCACTGAGCAATCGTGATTGCTCATACCTCGCTAAACATGTTTCAGGTGGTGCAGTTTGAGGAGTTGCCTTGGTTGTTGTGTACTATTACTTGAGATTGGAGTGATTTCTTGATAAACTGTAGAAGACCTTGCTTGTCTACTTTATGTTCTATTTTGGAGCCTAAGGGCTTATGCATATATATTTGAGTGGTTGCAAATTTGAAAGTTAAGTGGATGTAGTAAATGTTATAGAATTGTGGCATGTAATAACTTATGCTTCTGCTTCTAGCTACGTTGCATGCTTGTATGTGTTTATATTGTCTTGTGTTGCTTAAGGCTCGGATGGTCTTGAAGTTGGGATTTCAATTAGAAATGTTGTTCCTTTGATTCGTGTTTTATTTGAATGCTTACAGGTTTCCAGAATGTCCACGGTACAGGGAAAACTCTGTCTGTTTTTCCTAAAATCTGTGCCCGGGTTGGGAAGCGGTTGAGAATAGCATGGTTACTAGAGCCTCCGGTCTCGTGAGGGATCGGGGCGTTACAGTATGGACTTTCACAAATTGGGTTTCCATTCACTGGAAGAGTACACTAGATGGCTAGGAGATATATGTACGCATCTTCGACTATATGAAAACGGGTAAAGATATTCTTAATTTTTGTAAATAGATTTGTAAAAGTTATAATTAGTTGTTGCAAATGAAACTAACAAAGATATTCTTTATTTTTGTTAATAGTTTTGTACCAGCTACAGTGGTACAAAACTTCAGGATGATTTTTTCTCGTGGGTACGCGCAACTGTGGATCACTTATGGAAAAGTCCCACAAAATGTTAAGGATCTATGGTTCCACAAATTTGAGGTACAAAATATTATTCTTAATGCAATAAATATTTATTATTGCTTTTATATATTATGTAGACATGCATGTTGTATTAACTCATGTACTTGTTTTTATTCTTTTTGGGTGTAGATGGATTTCAAGTGGTACCCGTATGACACTGTCCTGATAAGGAATCATTTCCATTTCAAGGCAAGAGAGAGGTTGAAGGACCTATTAAACAAGGCCCATAATGTTGATAAGTGTCCTAAATGGATCACGGAGGAAAATTGGGCACAAATGAAAATTAAATGGAGGGATCAAAAGTGGATAGGTATAGTTGGGAAGAACAAGGAAAACAGGAAGAAAAATATATCAGTCCACTTTGCGGGTGCCACAGCTTTTCATGAGTACAAGAGAGAATGATATGTAAAACAATTATGTAATAAATTCAAAAGTGGGATTGTTTAATTTTATGTCTTATCTTATCTTACAATTATGTACTAATTATGCATTAATAATGTAGGAGTTAAAAGAAAGCCGTCGGGTGACCCACGCCGATGTTTTCAAAGCAACGTATAGCAGAATAGTGGATGCTGAAACCCATTACTCTGATGAAAAGGCTGCTCAATTAATGATAAGTATTATTACAATGTACCAAGTGTGTTATAAAGTAATAAGAAAACTTATTATTTCAAATTTCTCTTTACAGGAGCGGTATAATGAGATGCTCCAACAACGTGAGGTGGCGAGTCAAGCCAACCCCACAACGCCACTCGTTGACCCCGACCAGATCTTCTTCGAGGCGGCTGGTGGGTTGAGGATAGGACCCGTCTATGAACTCGACATGCAGGGGATTCGCATTGGGAGGGGATTACACGAAGCATCCACCATTCCCCCAGCTAGATTAACGTAGCAACAAGTCGACGTTGCTATCAGGCAGGCAACAAAGACCATTAAACGACAGCTTGAGGAGCAGCAGCTGGCGCACTCGAAATTGCTGAACATTGTGATGCAGCTGCAGGATGACATGACCTGGATGCGAGACAAGCGCCCATCTCCTGATCTAGACCAACACGATAATTAGTAGGTTTTAATTTGTTTTTTTTTAAAAAATTCTAAACATAATATTATGTAGTTTATTTTGAAGATCTTTTAAATACTTAAATATGCATATATTAAAATAATTTTGGTTTTGTAAATATTAAATTAAATTTTTATTTTTTTTAAAATTATTGTGTGATGACGAAATGGTGACAAAAACTAAGCTACCATGTGGCAACTATTATTGGCTACCACATGGAGATGAAAATTAATGAATAAAAAAATAATTAAAAAATTTGGCTACCTAGTGGCGACCAACGTAAATAATTAATAAAGAAAGATTTAAAATATTTGGCTACCTAATGGTGACGAAAGTATGGCTACCATATGACCACCAAATTGTGCCTACAAAAATTGGCTACCACATGGAGACGAAATTAAATAATTAACAAAAAAATATTAAAAATAATTTGCTATCTAATGGCAACAAAGATTGGTTACCATGGGGCAACCATGCATAATTAATTGATACAAAAATTAACGAATTAATTAATAAAATTGCTAATTATAAAAATTAACTAATAATTTATTTTTCTAAACATTGTGACCAAGGGGCTACGAAATGTAAAAAAAATTATATATATTTTTTCGATTTGGCCACCAAAATACGACCAAATGACAAAATGGCGACAAGGGTTTTCTCGACACTCGATTTTTGGTCGCCCTTAGGTCGCCCAATGGGTGTAAGCGACCAAAGGGCAACGAGAAACCTTTGTCGCCCCAGACCAATTTGCCTGTAGTGATAGAAACAATGTCAAATGAGTATAGGATCCATTAATCCAAAAAGCAAAACTTTCAAGAAACAATTGATATGCTAGAAAAATGTAACCCTCCCTCAAATAGGTGAGAATAGAGTAGAAAAGAATAATAAGACTAATAGAATTAGGAAGCACAAGAAGGGTGTCCCACCTACACACTTAAGTACCAATAAATCAAATCCTATAATCTATCCCTCTCCAAAACAAGACACTCATATATTTCAAGAAACCAACACTAGACAAGATAAATCATTAGTTACCAAACAAGATTCGCAGATGTAGACTTAAAAAGTGTAAGTTCACAACCTCAAGGGAACCTGTAACGCCCCGAACCCAACCCCACGCTATAGGTCAAGTCCAGACCCGTCACTCGGACAGAGTCTCCTCTATACCATGGACTAAACTGTTACCTGTAAATAGCTGTAACACCCCGATCCTTCTCATTACCGGAGGTTCTATCAATCGATCTAATCACAACCCAAACCAAACCCCGGCATAATTTTCAGGGAAAACGGACGGAGTCTCACCTGTTTCTAGGCGAAATGTAAAACCTGTGACAGCATATAAGTGGACCAACACTGTGTCCAACCATACAAACTACCTCAAGGCCATCCGAGCCTCAGTTCTCAACAATTAAACTCAGCAAGTATACATACATTTCTAATTTAAAAGCTAACCTATCTCTTTTCATTTTTGACAAGTACATTCAAACTAGACAATTAAACCATACTAAGCTACTGCATAAAATAAACTATCACGCCATTCTAATTCTTTTCCTTGGGACATTACAAACATGCATTGAAGTTAAGCTATGCTAACTGATTACATAACTAGCTTATCGATTTACCTCAACTATTTAGCTAATTTAGATTACATTTCTTTTAACAATAAATACATACAACATATGAAAGCATATATCTTTACAACTTTGACACTCAAGCCACATAGGCACGCAAGACAACTCTTCAGGCACGAACTTTCATGAAATCACGAACTTTCTAGCTAACATGACATTTCCTGAAATGTGGTGGTGAGGAGTGAGTATACACAACACGTATACTCAGTGAGGGAGAGACAGATAACGAGTTGGAGAGAAAGAAAGTCGTGTAATGCAAATAGACACAGCTAAGCAATAAAATCAATAAGAAAGCATTCAATACAAACGATAATATATTAAACATTCAAGAAAGTATTAACACAACCATTCAAAGCTATACCACACTCTGAAGGCTATGGTTCACTCTTACGAGCAATATACCATTTCACGAACGATACATCAATCTCGAGCTTGATGTTGACAACGATGACAATAAGCGCGCAACCACCTTACAACACCAGTTTGGAATACCCCGGGAGTAACCATCAATTCTACGACCCAAATCTCCCTGGGAGGCAACCCAAGCGAGAAAAGGGAATAGCCACGGAGCTAGAGCAACCAACACTAGCAACCCGAGGCTACCCAGAGAGGCCCATCACTCACGCGCTGGACACTATGCAATACAAGACTCGATACAAGGCGATAAACGAGCGATAGCACAACAACACAGATAGAGGAGATAACCGAGATATCAAGCATTATTCAACAATTGTTAAACATTTCAATCAATAATCAACTCTAACAAGTGTAATAAGCATTAACAAGCATTTACAATCAAACAAGCAGCAAGAACAACACCAACTAACATTATCAAGCAATAACAAGTATTCTATAGGCATTATAAGCATTCTATAGGCAATATACTATGAAAACACACAAAATTCCAAAAATGACCCCAACTTTCAAACGCTACTACTTTCAAACGAGCCACGAGCTTTGGAAACCGACTTCACCAATCCTCCTAGGTCACCATAAGGCACGTCTAAAGACCCCTAAACCCTACTTTACCCTAGAATTCTCGCAAAGTCCCGATTTCCCCCTTTGCTCGTTTGAACTACAACTATACTAACCAAACACCCAACCAATGCCATAATCACACCAAAAGTGCTTCCATGGCCTCCCGAAGCAATGCCATCATGCAAAACGAGAAAATGCTAAACTCGACTTAAACGACCCCGACTTTTACCAAGGCGTTTTTCTCATTTTTTTCCATTACGCAACCTAAAAAAACCATGCATTTAGACATTCTAGCATACCTAGCACATTTTCACATTAACAGAAAGCATAACAGCGCAACTTCATCGAAACGGGGGTTTACTATTCACTATTTACTATTTATTACACAATTTATATTTCAAATTCGATATTCAACCGCAGAAAATGTTAAAAAGCTATAAATACACGTTCTACAATTGCTAGAGAACATTCTTTAAGCAATGAAACGGACAAAATAACAACCTACGGTTAAATCACAAAAATTAAAGTTTATGTTCAACATTTTCAAATGTACAAATAACGATGAAACCCTCACCTTAGACGCTCCTAGACGCTAGGAAAACCACGCTGGATGCCTCGGAAACTACCCCGCACAAGCTCTCGCGAAGAAATTGAAGTTTGAAGTTGAAATATTTTTTTTTTCTTTTTCCTCCATGGTTTCAGCCATGGCCTTCTTTATTTCTTGATTTTGCTCTTTTGTTTCGTATTTCATACTTAAATAAAAAATGACAAATGGTCAAAGCTTCGGTCAACCCGCTAAACCAAAACAGCTATGCGCGACCTTACGAAAACGGCCATAACTTCTTCTAGAAAACTCCAATTCACGAACGGTTTGAAGCCTTAGAAACTAGACTCATAGAGCTTTCCAACCATATATAATTTGCTACCTAACTCTTCCCCAATTGGTTCAGATTTAATTCCAAAGTTGACCCAAAATTTGACTAACTTAACATTGCATTTTTTTATTTCTAATCCCAAGTAGATGAAAAGTTAACTAGTTTGGTCAAAGAAGGTGAAAGGTCAATAAAATGCAATTTAAATGAACTTTAAATGCTATTAAATATATGCCAGGTTCGGGGTATCACATCCTTCCCCCCTTAAAACAATTGCGTCCTCGCAATTCTTCTTCCAATAGAACTCTGCATCCATTGAAATCTAACTATGACTAATCTTCTTCAACTGCTGAGCAAGTATATTAATCAAGATAACCAATAGGGAAGTTTAAGAAGAAATTCCAAGTAGTAATGCCGAATAAATGCTCAAATGTAGATACCTCACAAGAATCCCGTTGACACGAATACCGAAAAAGAATAAAATTCCAACCAAAAGCGCCGAGATAATACCAATAAAGACTAAAGCAAAGATAATGTAGATGTCATTAATACCACACAATAACGACAAGAAGAATACCCCACGCACGAATCTCCAATAGAAGTCTAACTTTTACTGCCCGAGAATCCCCAAGCGAAAAGCCAAATGAAGGCCCAATCAAAGGTTCTATCTAGAGGTCCAAAGAATTACCCCGCTGGTCATGAATTTCATAGAAGAATTCACTGTTAAGAGTGCTGGAGAAAATACTAAGAAACCCAATCAAATATACTTCAAAAGTTCCAAAGAAGCCTTCTAAATAATAACCCCATGGAACAACCAATTAGATTCCTAGTATTGCTATCAAATGCTGAGAAGAAGGTCTAAGGAATAGCAGAGAAAATATAATGTGCCCAATAAGACAATCAAGTTGAATAACAAACATAGCTTCCCAGATGGATGAAAACTCCAAGGATAAACACCGAACTGGTGAACAATATACTGAAACCAAACTCTGAGGCCTCTTCACTGTTTGCCAAGTGAGAACTTCATACAACCTTGCTAATAAGGAAAATACCAATAGAACGCCCAATAAGAATTTCAAAGAATACCATAAGTAGTATTATACAATAAGTCTGATAGGAACTCCAAATACCAAACCTACTGAGGAACACTGAAAAAGATATCCAAAACAATGCTCCAATAAGAAAGTAGCCAAGTTTGCCCAATAAGTAAATACTAAATAATTGGCCACTGAGAATTCCATAAAATACCATTGAAGAATTTCCAATCAGGAATGCCAGTATCACAGCAATAAAGACTGAGACACATATACCATAGATAATACCATACAATAAGTCCGATTGAGATCCCAATAGCCAAGTCCACCGAGAAGTACCAACAAAAGATTCCAAAGAATACCCAATAAGAAAACCAAAGAATGCTCTCCAAAGAACAACCAAATAGAACCTTAAAAGAAAACTACTCTTTCACAACTGTTAAACCCTAGAGATTCGCCAATAACCGAGCTCCAAAAGCAAACACCAACTTCCAAATCAAGGCTAGTTAAATGCCATTCATTTCCTGTCAATCCATACACCTTGGAAGGCCAGCTGTGAACCACTTCTTTAGAGGAGGAAGAGGACTTACTTACCATTTCCATAAGACATGTATGAATGCCAATATATCACAGTTATACACATGCCTTAAACTATTATGCAAGCAAGTTTACGAAACGGTTTATTCAACAAAGTCACTCAAGCACGACAATCAAGTCAAGCACAACATAATCAATTCAAATCACGGCATAGCTAATTCAAGACATTTCAATACACACATTACAAGCAATACTTCAAGCAAATAACAATTCACGAGGTCGATTCAATTCACGAGGTCGATTCAATAGGTCAATTCAATGCACAACTAGACACTTCACTTTACTTGAGAAACATTTAACACATAACACATAACTATATCACATAGGTGCATACTTTCAAGTCAAGACACACAATCTCACATACAAGCATACACTTTCAAGACACACTTAACAAGCACACACTCAAGGGTCACTACCCACCAGACCGAGGACCTTGTCCCGGCTTATGAGCTAGACAAGCTCTGATACCACCTGTAATACCCCGTTCCCTCTCGAGACCGAAAGTTCTATCAATCAATCTAACCACAACCCAAACCAAACCCCGTCATAATTTTCAGGGAAAACGGACGGAGTCTCCCATGTTTCTAGGCGAAATATAAAACCTGCGACAACATATAAGTGGGCCAACACCGTGTCCAACCATACAAACTCCCTCAAGGCCGTCCGAGCCTCGGTTCTCAACAATTAAACTCAGCAAGTATACATACATTTCCAATTTAAAAGCTAACCTATCTCTTTTTATTTTTGACAAGTACATTCAAACTAGACAATTAAACCATACTAAGCTAGTGCATAAAATAAACTATCATGCCATTCTAAATCTTTTTCTTGGTACATTGCAAACATGCATTGAATTTAAGCTATGCTAACTGATTACATAACTAGCTTATCGATTTACCTCAACTATTTAGCTAATTTAGATTACATTTCTTTTAATAATAAATACATACAACATATGAAAGGATATATCTTTACAACTTTGACACTCAAACCACATAGGCACGCAAGACAACTCTTCAGGCACGAACTTTTACGAAATCACGAACTTTCCAGCTAACATGAAATTTCCTGAAATGTGGTGGTGAGGAGTGAGTATACACAACACGTATACTCAGTGAGGGCGAGACAGATATCGAGTTGGAGAGAAAGAAAGTCGTGCAATGCAAATAGACACAGCTAAGCAATAAAATCAATAAGAAAGCATTCAATACAAACGACAATATATTAAACATTCAAGAAAGCATTAACACAGTCATTCAAAGCTATACCACAATCTGAAGGCTATGGTTCACTCTTACGAGCAATATGCCATTTCACGAGCGATACATCAATCTCGAGCTTGATGTTGACAACGATGATAATAAGCGCGCAACCACCTTATAACACCAGTTTGGAATACCCCGGGAGTAACCATCAATTCTACGACCCAAATCTCCCTGGGAGGCAACCCAAGCGAGAAAAGGGAATAGCCACGGAGCTAGAGCAACCAACACTGGCAACCCGAGGCTACCCAGAGAGGCCCATCACTCACGCACTGGACACTATGCAATGCAAGACTCGATACAAGGCGATAAACGAGCGATAGCACAACAACACAGATAGAGGAGATAACCGAGATATCAAGCATTATTCAACAATTGTTAAACATTTCAATCAATAATCAACTCTAACAAGCGTAATAAGCATTAACAAGCATTTACAATCAAACAAGCAACAAGAACAACACCAACTACCATTATCAAGGAATAACAAGTATTCTATAGACAATATACTATGAAAACACACAAAATCCCAAAAATGACCCCAACTTTCAAACGCTACTACTTTCAAACGAGCCACGAGCTTTGGAAACCTACTTCACCAATCCTCCTAGGTCACCATAAGGCACGTCTAAAGATCCCGAAACCCTACTTTACCCTAGAATTCACGAAAAGTCCCGATTTCTCCCTTTGCTCGTTTGAACTACAACTATACTAACCAAACACCCAACCAATGCCATAATTGCACCAAAAGTGCTTCCATGCCTCCCGAAACAATGCCATCACGCAAAACGAGAAAACGCTAAACTCGACCTAAACGACCCCGACTTTTACCAAGGCGCCTTTCTCATTTTTTCCATTACGCAACCTAAAAAAACCATGCATTTAGACATTCTAGCATACCTAGCACCTTTTCACATCAACAAAAAGCATAACAGCGCAACTTGATCGAAACAAGGGTTTACTATTCACTATTTCTATTCAATACACAATTTATATTTCAAATTCGATATTCAACCACAAAAAATGTTAAAAATCTATAAATCCATGTTCTACGATTGCTAGGGAACATACTTTAAGCAATGAAATGGACAAAATAACAACCTACAGTTAAATCACAAAAATTAAAGTTTATGTTCAACATTTTCAAATGCGCAAATAACAATGAAACCCTCACTTTAGACGCTCCTAGAGGCTAGGAAAAACACGCTGGATGCCTCGGAAACTACCCCGCACAATCTCTCTTGAAGAAATTGAAGTTTGAAGTTGAAATGTTTTTTTTTTCTTTTTCCTCCATGGTTTCAGCTATGGCCTTCTTTATTTGCTGATGTTGCTATTTTGTTTCGTATTTCATACTTAAATAAAAAATGACAAATGGTCAAAACTTCGGTCAACCCGCTAAACCAAACAGCTATGCGCGACCTTACGAAAACGGCCATAACTTCTTCTAGAAAACTCCAATTCACGAACGGTTTGAAGCCTCAGAAACTAGACTCATAGAGCTTTCCAACCATATATAATTTGCTACCTAACTCTTCCCCAATTGGTTCAGATTTAAATCCAAAGTTGACCCAAAATTTGACTAACTTAACATTGCATTTTTTTATTTCTAATCCCAAGTTTTCCCTTTATTAAACATTTCAAAAATTTTCACTTTGTCCTAGTTGGTCATTGTAGATGAAAAGTCAATTAGTTTGGTCAAAGAAGGTGAAAGGTCAATAAAATGCAATTTAAATGAACTTTAAATGCTATTAAATATATGCCAGGTTCGGGGTATCACAATAGCCACATACAATCTTTGAATCACATCCAACAACACATAAAATCTATCATTCAAGATATTCATAGTCAACCCAAAGTCACAAGGCC
Organism: Ehretia macrophylla; assembly: GCA_037974665.1. NCBI lineage: Eukaryota > Viridiplantae > Streptophyta > Magnoliopsida > Boraginales > Ehretiaceae > Ehretia > Ehretia macrophylla. The sequence goes on from CM075768.1 coordinate 36,154,532, forward strand.
ATCCGAGCCTTGGAGCAACAAAATCTACGTATAGCACACAAGCATGCAAGACAATGTTAACTTTAACTATAAATAGTTGAATACATCTATAACCAAGTTCTTCTACCAAGTTAATAACACACAAACATGCAATAAGAGAAGTAAACTAGAATCCGTTATTACATGCCTACTAACTTTGTTATCCTCCATACAAGATTACAAGTTCCTTCAACTACCAAATATATACAAGACCCTTAAATTCACAAAAGGACAACAATTAACAACTCAACGCAAGCTTCACATTACAATCAACCTTATCACACAAGAATCACGGAATCAGATCTACATGCACTTCTTCTTCTTCCTCTACTGCTACTAGCTGGGGATTCACCTTAGTTTCTCCTGAAACATGTTAAATGAGGAGTGAGCAACAATATTGCCTAGCGAGGGAGGTGATGCAACGTACCGGGGCGTGCAATATGATATGCAAACACAAGAAGTCATATATATATATATATATATATATATATATATATAACATAATACAACAAGATTAAATAGCCAAGTAATTAACCACATTAAAAAGGATACGGTTCCACTTCAAGTCTTCAATCTCGAACCACGTGCCATGAACTTCACGCAAGTGCCAACAAACCCTTACTCCACCAAGTTGGGATACTCCGAATGTATCCCTATCCTACGACCCTTTCTCCTGAGGTAGGTCCATATGCCCAGCAGGTGAACTACGCCTCTGGGGTAGCGGAGTATACTTAGTGAGAAAGAGAATAGATACCATGGTAGTCAAGGGAGCACAGCAAGCCCGCCGCCGCCCATGTTTCTCCACGCTACCATGTCCGAAAAGGTTGTGTAACCCCAAAACCAAACCATAAGATTCAAGAACAACAATTAACAAGTAAGAGGTCGACAAAGTAGGCCGCCCTCACAATTATCCACAACATAAGCCAAATAACCACAAAAGAGCAACAAAGTTTTACATAATTCCTCACAAACTCAATGAATAACTCAACACACATAACTATCATGCATGTAAACCTCTCGCAAGCACCCTCAAGTTCACATAAGCACAAAGGTATCCAAAATCATCTTTCCCCCTTTGTTAACTTTTCAATTTCTTCTCCCACGCAACGTTTAAGGTTTCAAATTAACAAGCCAACCATCCCACGTTCCTAGGTAGGTCAAAAGGCACCTATTCAAGCCTTGAAAACCCGGTTTGGAAACAAAAGCTTGGGAAGGCCCCGAGCGGGTTTTAACTGTAACTACCCAATCCGGACCCCAAATTCACGCAACGAAAGCACCAAAAGTGCTTTCGTACCCCAAGAATACCTAATCTAAAGCCCCCAAACATGCCCGAATTGCTTAACGTGGAAAAACCCTTTTTTAAAGTTAACAAATATTGCATTTTAACTCAACTTTGGCCAAATTAACTACATGTGAGCCTTCTACTAGTCTCCCTAATGTCTAGAGTACCTAAATGATGCATCAATTCGATCCAATTAGCAAGTTTTAACAAAACCCTAAGTTCAAGCACTATTTATCATCTTCTTCAGGTGATTCAAGTTCCTAGCCATGGAGGATGTCATCTAACAACAAAAGTTAGTTCTATAGGCTCTAATGATCATATAATAAGCATTCAAGACAAGAAATATAACTATATTCAACAATATAAGAAATTCAACATATATGTAACCAACTTTAAACTCAAAGAAAATGCAACTCCCTCACAATTTTGAAGATGCAAGCAAGTGGTAGGAGCTCCTAGTTGCCTTAAATCCTTCCTAGATCAAGCCAAGAGTTCAATTCATGCATCAAAGTTGAAGAAAAAACTTCCTCTTTTGCCCTAGGGGCAGTCGGCCTTCAAGAGCTTTTTGGGGTAGTTTTGCTTTTTTTTTTTAAATGAGTATAAGGTGAATAAGGGTAATATGATGATATGTTTTTGAGTAAGTTAAATAATATTAGGTCAAAGGTTATATAACTTAGTCAAACTAATTGAAACTCAAGCTAAATGTTAACTAATTGAATTTAATGTTACTACATACGTAACACTATTCAAATGATGCGAAAAACATTTTCTAATTGTATGCTCCTGAGCTCAAATGTCCAAAATAACAATTTCTCGATTCCTATTATGTATCATATGTCCTAGGAAAAATATTAAATCGCATATCCGAGACAGTAAATTTTTTTATGAATACTACCTTAGAAATAAACAATTAAAGAAGACAAGAAATGCACGTAAAATGTACAAGTAGTTTATGCAACAATTATTTAAAATATGTGCGATAAAATTCTCGGGCGTCACACCCTCTCCCCCTTAAACTAATTGCGTCTTCGCAATTCTTACATGATTCATGAAATAGCTCCGGATACTTTTCTCTTATCTGATCTTCTCGCTCCCAAGTGGCATCCTCAACTTTGTGATGGTCCCAAAGAACTTTCACCATAGGAATACTCTTGGTTCGAAGTTCTTGAATCTTTTGGTCAACTACTCGAAGAGGTTTCTCAACATATACCAAAGACTCATCAATCTCTAACGGTTCTGGCTCAATAACGTGCGACGGATCAGGATTATACTTCCTCAACAATGACACATAGAATACGTCATGAATCCTGCCCAAACTCGGAGGTAATGCCAATCTATAAGCCAAATCACCAACCTTCTCAATAATTTCAAATGGCCCCACGTATCTAGGACTGAGTTTACCTCCCTTCCCGTGTCGAATCAAACCTTTGCGTGGAGAGACTTTCAAGAATACATGATCACCTACTGAAAATACCAAGTCTCGTCGGCGTCTATCAGCATAATTTTTCTGTCGACTTTGTGATGTAAGCATCCTCTTCTTTATAAGCTTCACATTATCCACCATCTTGATCATCTCAGGTAGAATAGCTGGATCAACAGTTTTTATTTCACCTACCTCATCCCAATACAACAGAGATCTACATTTCTGCCCGTAAAGTGCCTCGTAGGGTGCCATACCAATAGTAGCCTGGTAACTGTTATTATAAGTAAACTCCACTAGAGGTAGATACTTCTCCCAACTCTTGCCGAAATCCATAACATAAGCTCGAAACATGTCTTCCAGTATCCTGATAGTCCTCTCTGACTGACCATCCGTCTGCGGGTGATATGCAGTACTAAAACTCAGATTAGTCCCTAAAGCCTTTTGTAGTTTCTGCCAGAACTATGATGTAAACCTGGGATCCCTATCCGATACTATCCGAGATGGAACTCCATGAAGCTGAGGTGAATCCCCAGCTAGTAGGAGTAGAGGAAGAAGAAGAAGTGCAAGTAGATCAGCTTCCATGACTTTCTTGTGTGATAAGGTTGATTATTGTGTGTGGTTTGTAATGAAGATGTTGGTTGTTGTGTTTTTGAGACCTTGGGGTCTTGTATATATTCTTGGGTGTTTGTAACTAAATTTTAATCTTGTATGTTGGATAACAAAGTAGACGACATGTAATAGTTGATAGTAAACTTATTTCGGTTGTTGCATGCTTGGGTGTGGTAGTTAGCTTGTTAAGCATGTTATAACTAAGACATACTACTTGAAATTAAAGTTAGAATTATAACTGCATGCTTGCATGATATCTATGTTGTTGTTCCATGGCTCGGGTGACCTTGTGAATTTAGTTGACTACGATAATCTTGGAAGTTGGGTTATGTGAGGTGTTTGTTTGTGGTTCGGGAATCATTTGTGACTATTTGCAGGTACCAGTTTAGTCCTCGGTACAGAGGAGACTCTATCCGAGTGGCGGGTCTGGACTTGACCTATAGCGTTGGGTTGGGTTCGGGGCATTACAGCATAACTCTAATCAAGTTGATCATTTATAATTTGTATTTAATTCAATTATAACTAGCTACTCACAAGCTCATTAAAATCTATACATATTCAAGATCAAATACCAATTATATTCTAGCTTTTAATTCACTTCTAACCAACTCATGATATATATATATATATATATATATATATATATATATATATATATATATATATTGACATAGTTTTACTTGGTAGTTAATGAAGAGTCGATGTCCCTGTTATGTTGTGATAACTTACTTGGTAGTTATCCATCGTTGAACCTAATGAGATGTATATTAACGAGTTTCAAGTTCACTCAATGGTAAGATTGTGACCTAGAAATTAAGAGATGAACTCGTGAAAATTGACGATAGAGGTTAGATTATTAAGGCATGAATAGTGTGTTTAAGCAACTTAACAATAGATAACCTCAAGACATGTAGACAACTTTAGAAACTAAGTTTAACAAGGTTGATGATTTTATAATATAACAAGATATAAGGATGCTAGAATTGAGGAATTCACGTAACTAGAACTCGTGTTTGGAAAACTGCACCTAAAATGTTAGGACGGATAGAAGTGTAAAGTATTGAATTATGTATTAGATGACTAATGTTGCTAAGGTCCTAGGTTGGATGTCGGTGATATTTAGAATCATGGCATTAATTTGGTGCCTCTCGGATTTAGTTGTGATTATGCAAGTAAGTCATTCTATGCACTCGTTGTTTGGATACTCTAGAGGATGTTGGAAAGCATATATCCTTAGGTGAGACGGATGGACCTATCATATAAAGCATGTAAATGAGATTAAAGCATCTGGTTGCAAAGTGGAGTCGTTAGGATATGATTAGTAATCCTAAATAGCTAATAGTGAGTATGTATGATGATTCATGGCAAACCCTAGGACCTAAGGTCGACGAGTCTCGATGCTCTTAGCCTAGCTGAACATGTAAATGGGAAGAGTAAGATTTCATAAAGTTAAGATAGAGATGAATCACAGTCATGATGACCCAAGAGACTATTGTTAGACCACCGTATCTATGTGCACCGTTTCACATCTAGAGACTAGCGATCGGTGGACTTTGAATCGTGGTTGTTGAATAGAGGGTGAATCTTGTAGTGATAGTTAAATAAGTGGTTAATTACTTTTGAAGTTCTATTATGTTATGTTGAAGGATGCCTCGTGGTCATAATTATTATGTTGATACAACCTTGAAGTTATCTCGTGTAAGTATTTTATGAGCTCGGTCATTACGGTACCCATTTATAGTCCTAGGATTGTTGTTGTATGGCCGGTAACCTAGTAGAGAATTGATATCACTTACATAGCTATGAACCTAGCTTAGTAACATTAATGTCGAAGATATATTGGCAGGCATTAAGTGTTCGAAGGAATGATTAGGTCGCTAAGTGAGTAGGACCATTGTCTTCTTAAGTATGACATAACCTTGGATCGAGGTGAGTGGAATTTACTTGAGGTTGAAACTATTCACCTTAGGAGTTTTGGATAAGATTAAAAGAAAATTCTGAAGCCTCGTGACTTGAAGATAGGGATTTGAATAAGGAAATAGATTGTGGATCATAAGCTGATGAAATTTACTTGTAAGAGTTGAACTAGTGTAACATGATTAGTTACTCATGCAATTTCAATGGCAATTTGTTGGTGATACTTAATAAACCTTAGAATTCGAGTTTAATGAATCTCAACGGTCTTTCTCGTTGATTACGAGCATGAAGGTTAACGAAGCTGGGAAAGGATGTTAGTGAATAGGAGCTTATAACCAGAAGACTAGTCATTAGAAGATTTACTAATCCAATGTACCTTCAAGATAAGAACTATGATACTATCGATAGATGACGACTTGAGATGGATTAGTTTGTTTGGTGAGTTCAACCTGAAAATAGGGTCGTATCGTGAAAATGATCCGTAACTTGTGTATGACCTATGTGATAACAGTTTTGAAGCTAGTAGATAGGATATATAAATCGGATATAGACCTATCATCTTGAAATTAGGGTATGTCACCTTAGGATCATGGAATTATTGTGATATTCCTTTTGAGGTATGAATGCGAGATTGACACAACATGAGTCATGATTTTGGAATTATAGTTATATAGTTAGAATACCGATGCAACTTTGATGACTATGTTTGGAGATTCTAACCTTAGTTAATGAACTCGACCTTAAAACCAATTGGAGAAACATAGGAAGTGAATTGGTTGAGGTAAGAGATCAGCAAACACGGGACGAACAGGAGTAGGAAGAATAACAAGGGTCAGAATCCGTCTAAATGACCTTGACAAGTAAGAATGAATTTCGGGACAAAATTCTTTTAAGGAGGGGAGGATGTGAGGCCCGACCCCGAATAACATGCCTTACCTCGATTTGCGTGCCTTAGACCTAGAACGGTATGACCGACCTTGGATTATGTGCCTTGTCTTGGTTTTCGTGCATGCCTCATTATATATGCCTTACCCTATATTTGAGTGCCCTAATCCCCTATATACGTGCGAGACCTAGAAAAGCATACGATGACGTTAGTTTACGTGCGAGACCCCGATTTGCGAGTCTCTCTTCATTTTGTGTGCATTAACCTTGAACTGCGTGCTTTAACCTAGGTTTAAGAGTCGTGTCTTGAATTATGTGCCTTGTATTGGTTTACGTACATTTATCTAGGGATTGCGTGCATTTGCATTGAAATTTGTGCATTAGTCTTGAAGTACGTGCATTAGTCTTGAAGTTCGTGTCTTACCTCGTAGTTCGTGTCTACCTCGTAATTCGTGCCCTAGACCTTGGAATCCGTGCCACCACGTTAATCAAGAAAGAATCCTACACAAAGCACAAGACAATAAAATAATCCTACACAATCCACGAACTATTATTATAATCCTAATTCAAATCTCTACAAAATCCACTAACACCTAAATATTATATTTTAAACTCACTACAAGACAAAATCTCACAAACCTCTAAACATACCCTATATTCTATTCTACCTAAAATCCCTAAATACCCAACATTCTCTTACACACATGTTAAAACAATTCAAAAGATGACACAAAATTAGATTTTTGCATGCATGTTTAATTCAAAATGATTCTAGACAAGTCATGACACAAAAACACTTATCAATGCATAAAAAATTGCCCAAAACCACCTCAATTTCCTCTCATTTTCGACCAAACCACTCATGGCCCATGCTAACATTTCAAATTCCACCTTGAAGACACAAAAATTCAGATTTGGAAGCCCAAGGCTGACCACATGCTCAAAAAATTGCAAAAGCCTCATTTTTCTCTCATTTCTCTCACTTTCCTCACATTTTCTCTCTCTCCCTCTCACTCTCTCTCTCCATTTCGGTTTTGGCTGAGTTCTCTCCACCTCTTAGCTCATCTTCATCATCCTATGGTGCATCAAGACAAACCACAAGCAAAGAAACTCACCCAAGCAAGCTAGGATGCAAGAAACACACATGCAAGCATTTTGAGTCACCATTTTCGGCCTAGGTGAGTTTTCTTGGCTTCCATTTCTTTTCTTCTTGTTCTAACCTCATGCATGTGCTAAGAGATTGATCACTAAGCTAGGAAAAATAGAGAAACCAAGTTGGAATCTCGGCTAAGCAAGAAGAAGAAGAGATTTGAAGCTTCAACAAGTTTTTGAGCATCTTTTGGTTGATTGCAAAGGTGAGGGTTAAAACCTTTTGAAAATTCTTTAAAAACTCACATGCATGCTCATAAATGTTTGTATTTGCTTCTGTACTTGAGCTATATGGTCGTTCATAAGCTCAATCAACCATGCATGGCAAGATCTTGGCTTGAAAATGATGCTAGGTGAAGTCGAAATGGATGACAGCTCTCTGACCAGTCTGTTCGAGGTAAGTTTAGCTAAGAAAATGATGTTGAAAATGCTTGAAAATTGGTGGGTGACTATTTTGGACAGTTTTGAACATTTTTCCCAGAAATAGGCCGAAGCTAAGTTTGACTCTACGGTCCTCAAAATGGCAAATCATTAAAATGTGACCAAATCTGGAAATCTGGAAAAATGAATTAGGTTTTGGCAGATGCACTGACCTTGTGGAACGAACCATATTTGACTTAGTAAATGTTGTCCAAAATGAGTACAATTTGGTGTACTGCTATATTTTTCAGTTCTGGACAATTTTATCAGAAATGGACCAAAGCTAAAACTGACTCTAAGGACCTCAAAAACGTCAATATCTGAAAAGTGTACAAATCTGGACAGTTTTGTGCTACCTCACTGTTTTGGCTATAACTAATGATTCTGAATTCCAATTGATGCAAGGTTTGTTTCTAATTTTAGTTAACTTCTTAAGCTTTAATTTGACATCTTATTTACTGAATTTGGAGATTGTTTGGTTATCCTATTGATTGTGAGAAAACAGCCTATTGCAGTAAAGGTTTTATTTAGCCATATGCTTGGAAAATTGTTGTAACCTCTCTTGTGGTACTAATTGTGTGGAAATGTGGTGTTGGGATGTTGTGGGGACTTTTTTGAACGTTTGAGGATGTTGAATTAAATGATGTATGGTTTGAGATTGACATTGAGTTGGGTTGAGGCTCAAATTGCACGAATATACTTGAAATGGAAGCCCTAACGACTAGGTAGTCTTAATAAGTGTTGATTATTTGGATATTGTGTTGGAATCATAGGCTTAGTGGGCTGCCCGTAAATGTTTTATAACTTCAAAAGTGATCTTGACCATTGCATGTTGACAATTAAGCTTTTCTTGCATCCGAACCTATGTTGATATCATTGCATGTTGAATAATCTTATCACTTGATTGTGTGGACTTTTTAATGAGTTATATGGCCTGTTTTACTTGTGTTACATGGATGCCCGTTTAATTTCCATATAACTCTATATGCCTTTCAAGTGAAATTTCCTGTCTTATCGTGTCCTGCTTGTTTATCTGTCAATGTGAAATTCTATGACTGTCCGGAGGCAACCTACTTTGTTGTCTTCCTTCTGTGATATATATTACCTGTCATGAATGTGCATTGCATACAAGGTTGCAACCTTTCCTGTCGGCATGGTAGCGATCACGCACGCCGGGCGGCATCGGGCTTGCCGGTGTTACCGTGACCACCATGGTCCCATTCCCTCTCTCGCTTGGGGGCTAGACTTCCTCGGAGAGTTGGGTCGTAGGCTTTCGGGGTACATCCGGAGTACACCCACCTGGCGTGTTTTGGGGAATGATTTGAAGTCGGCTGCAACTTCTGATTCTAAAACTGATCTGAGAGCAAAAGCTCGCCGTATCCTTTTTATTATGTGTATAAGTATTCCCGCTTGGTTCCTAGAGAACCTCGGGGAGGAAAGACCGGTATTCCTGTTCTGTACTTGTATTTCTGTACTTGTATTTCTGTTGTATTCATGTTTGAGAAAGGGATTTTCATAAGTTTAACCGAAAAATGAGTTTCAAAACTTATTTCTCGTTCCCCCTCGCTGAGTTCATAAGGACTCACCCTCTTTTATCATCTCAGGTGAAGAAGATCAAGAATAGGTACTCGAGAACGATGTGCCTAACGATGATTCCTTGGAGTGATTGCCTGTCTTGTGTGCTTTGCGTGATTTTGGCTATTTGTGAACTATGCTACTTGAAGACTATTTCTTTTATGTTGCTCGTTGTTTATTGATGTAAATGACCCCGTTGTAATTTGGGTCTAATTTTGGGATTGTACTATCTGTAACCGGACGAACTTTTATTTGGTTGTTTGCTTTCGTTTTCTTAATTAGTAGTTATCGTAGGCATTCAAACCACTAGATGAACAATCAACTAAGTTAATTCTATCTAATTTCACTTAGGTGCTCATTTGCAAACTAAACTCCAAAATTTTTCGGTAAACCGGCAGCATAACGGCTGTAATTGGGCTATTTGGTTTGACCTAATTCTCTAAACGCCTCAATTATTCCAATCATTAATCCAATTCCATTAAGGACTCCTATTTGACACCAACCGATTGGCTAACTAGTTTACCTTGAAAGTCTCGTTTGGTTAATAAGCCTAACATGATAACTGTGTCCTGTTTATTTGTCAATTTCCTATCATGCAAGTACCTATTATCATTAACTAATTAATGATAATTAGTTAACACAACATAACAGGGACATCAACTCTTCATTAACTACCAAGTAAAACTATGTCAATATATATATATATATATATATATATATATATATATATATCATTAATTAGTTAACACAACATAACAGGGACATCAACTCTTCATTAACTACCAAGTAAAACTATCTCAATCTAGCCATTAAACCCAACCAACAATTTAAAAACTACACTATCTAAATAGTAAATAACATAGTACAAAGTAAGGAAGAAAAAAAAGAAATTGGCAGTTTATTATATAGTCATTAAAGTTAAATCATAAGCAATAACATGATAATATTTCACTCAAAACTTGGTAAATAATACTACTATGTAGTCTAACAATTCATGAAACAATTACATAGCAATTAGATTTCGATTACGATTCATGAAAACAACCTAACTATAAGAGCTCCATTACGCTACTAATTATCCAAGGACACTACACAATAAGGTCTTGATCAAATACATCCAATTAGAATTGAAATATATCATCACTATAGAAAAATAACAATACAAGTCAGATTCCCGCGTAACAGGGTAGTTCCGACATATCTCACCAAAACGATCATAACTTATTCTAGAAAACTCCGATTAATGCACCGTAAAAAGTATTAGAAACTAGACTCATAAGGCTTTCTAATGGTACATAACTAAATCCCTAATCATTCTCCAATTAATACAGTTTTAAGCCCCAAATTGCCTCATTTTTGCTGAAAAAAACTGGACAGCCACAACTGAACACACACACACACTTGTGCACTTAGCTTTATTTTGCTTGATCCACATTATCTATATGCATAGAACCCACTAAAGCATTACATTTACATGCAAAACATTCTTATGCTTCACGTGGATTTCATCAAACACGTAATTCTCACACAATTGAATAAGTTGATAAATCATCAACTTGAATAAGATCATCATGTAAGGTTATTAATACACACATAAGAGTACTTTAATACTATACTAGACATTAGAAAATATCTCTACTTGCACCTATAAATCATCCAACTACACTTTAACAAGTATATATAAATAAAAAAATAAGATATAGTAGCAAAATGCACACAAAAGTGAACTCCCTCACTTGATTTAGTTTCCTGGTCTCGAGCTGGTTTCTATTTTTTCCTTGCCTTGGTGGTGAGATAAGGGATGAGAGCTTGATATATATATATATATATTCCTTGTTTTCCTTTCCTGCCCGACGGTGGTGGAATGAATGGTGAGGTGAGTGTTTAACTTTTATTTGTTTTGTTGAGTGGTGTGCAGATATTTAGTTGTTTAGGTAGCTTAATTGTGTGGTCAAGCTTATTCTCTTTTTTTTTCTTGCACCCGACGGGCTCTAGAGCCTTCTATCATTTTTGTTTTTTGTATATGTATATAGATAAGCTATATAGATAATTAGATAATAAATTATAGCTTGAATGGTTTATGGGTTTATTCTAATGTAGCTTGGATAACTAGGACTAACCCAAAACTATTTGAATCACCTAATGGCCCAATTTTAAAAAAATCTAGCAATAGCTACTATTCCTACGGTACCCTAACATTTTTGTAACTCGCTTTCTAGACATGCAATGCACAAAATAATCTTGAACGAATACTAAATATAAGTTAATAAACGTAGGAAAAATACAAAATCGCAAAAATAAAATACTTAAATTTTCACCCCGAGCTCAGGGCTACTTATTCAATAATGAAATTTAACTTATTAAATGTATGAGAACAACTCCACATAATACAAATATCAAAATATTAGGCTAATCACTTTATATAAATTAATCACTTTATATATATATATATATATATATATATATATATATATATATATATATATATATATATATATATATATATATATATATATTCCTAAGAAGATAAAATCATATTAAGAAAGAGTATAAATCACCAAATAAGCATATTTACTCATGTAAACACATAATATGGCACACAATTACATGTAATTAAGTATTTTGTAATACATGCTGGGTTCGGGTTGTTACAATTATCGTATATATTTTCATGGTACGTTTGTTGTTAGTGCGTCACTCATGAACAAGAGGTTATTTTGGAAAATGGCGGGGACATTTCCGAAATAGATAAGGAGGTGTATCGGTCCCTTATCGGTATACGATAATGAATCTAAAAAGTCATACACTTATAAGTATCAAGAATAAGTTATTCGGAAGCTTATATAATGTGGTTGGTGGCTTTAAGGTGTTACAAGTCATCTATGTTGGTATTCGGGCCAAAAGTATAATTTTTAAAAGTTTTGAGATCAAATTGTAATTACCAAAACTTTTTTGGCCAAACTGCAAATATTAACTGCAAATATTAAAAAGTTATTTCAATGTATTTGTTCTAATAGAGATTAGAATGAGTAAAAATTATTATATATATATATATATATATATATATATATATATATATATATATATATATAGGTGCATATATATATATATATATAAGTAAAAGATGATATGATTTGAGAAATGACACATCATCAATCCACGCTATCAAAAGGCAAAATAAACTATTGGGTGAAGAAGTACATGTGGCGTATAGAATAGCACATGTAGGATGAGTGCATTATCCATGTCATCAATCCTAGTCTTTTAATTTGAACTGGATGGTCTTGATTCAATCTTGAATAAAGACAAAAGGATCCTAGACATAAAGTAGTGATAGTTGCTTTTTGCCAAGTGTCAAGAGAAAGAAGGAAAAAGTAGCTTTTGGATTACAATCCAAGAACATGCATGGCTTGTTTTTGTTCTTACAACTAAGGAAGCTATTTTGATTGGCTACTTAATTATGCAAAGGTTAATATAATAATAGAGATTACATATATTAAACAAAAGCAAGACAACATTCTCTCTCTGACGTTCACATTTTCGGCCAACTAACGGAAGAAAGAGAAGACAAAAGCTAGTCATTGGTTTGTAATGATTACAATCCAATAACATGTAAAGTGATTATCCAATCTAACACTTTTCTAATCTATTTTTGATTGGGTGCATTAGATTGATATAATAGAGATTATATAGATAATACAAGGTGATCTTCTCTCTTTCAAGGTGTTACACACATATGACACATACTAGGCAAAGAAAAAGAAAGAAAATTTCTTCTTCTTCATAGTGACTTTCGGCCATTGATAGAATAAATAGGAAGCTTTTCATTTTGCAAGAACTAACCACATTTCTAGCTTTATCTCTTGAATACACTACTAGCACTTTTAGTCTTCAAGAGGGTTGGCGGATTTTGGATGCTTGGTGGACATACTAGAGCCTTCAAGTAAGAGGGATTCAAGGGTTACATCATCTAGTTTTCATCAACCATTTCTGTCACACCCTGACCCGACCCTGCAAAGGCCAAGTCCAAACCCGACACATGGACGGAGTCTCCTCTGCACTATGGATGATCTGAAAACCCTACATTCAATGGAATATATGCAGAACTACAATATTCATTTGAAACAAAACAATGTCCTTTGAAAACATACATTCTTTCATTAACCAACTTGATAAAACCCAAAATGTCATGCATACTACACAGGTACTTATGCCACTAAACAGTTAAACCATTAGCATGCAGTTCTTTATTAGTTAATCGAGTACAACTTACAGTTTTACAAACTTTCAACTTTTACATCACAAGACCATAGAGGCCTCAAAATAGAAACTACATACAAGACTAGAAAGTCTCAAAATAAGCGACAACCAAGCAACATATACATCAAGCATGGCCCGCCACAAAAGTCTGGAAACCAACCACCAGCTAAGCAAAGAAAGTGCAATCAAGGAAACACTTCCACCTGCTCCTCCTCTTCCTCAAGCACCTCAATAGGAACAGCCTCAACTACTCCTGTAAAATATGGTATAGAAAGGGATGAGCAAAAACCATTGCTCAGCGAGGATTAACAGTCTCATAGGACGGAGGTGAGAGAAGAGTGCAATGCAAATAGCCAAGTAGGACAATCAACCAACACATTCAAGACCAACAAGACTAAGCCAACTAATCATGTCAAGACAAGCATTATAATCATTTAGGCTATAACCACACAATTAAAGGATACGATTCACTTTCCATGAGCAACTTCAATCACGATTTCGATGACGACGCGCCGGCTCAACCACCTTATAACTTCAGTTTGGAATACCCCAGAAGTATCCAATCAAACTACAACCCAAATCTCCCTGGGCAGCAACCCAAGCAAGAAAGGGAATAGGACACGGGGCAAGATCAACCAACCCTGGCAACCCGAGGCTACCCAGAGAGACTCATCACACCTGCGCCTGACTCCATGAATGCAATACAATAAACAATGCAACAATCGAGCGATAGAGCCACAAGTGGGAGAATAACAAAGTAGGTTATCCTCGCACGCAATAGAAACAATTGGTATACATTTTAATCATAAACAACTATAACAAGCATAATAAGCAACAATAAGCATTCTAAAAGCATAACATTGTAAAAACCAACAAAATCACACAACGGCCCTAACTTTCAAAATGATACTACTTCCAAACGAGCCACGAGTTTTGGAAACCGATTTCACCACTCATCCTAGGACACCGTAAGGCACGACTAAAAGCCATGAAACCCTAGTTTAACCTAGAATTCCCCCTTTGCTCGTTTGAACTACAACTACCTTAACCAAACACCCAACCAACGCCACAACCACACCGAAAGTACTTCTATGGCCTCCCGACACAATGCCATCACACAAAACGAGAAATTGACAAACTCGACCAAAATGAGCCCAACATGAACCAAGCCATTTTTCTCCATTTTTCCATTACACAACCCAAATAAACCACACATTTAAACATTCTAGCTTACCTAGCATCTTTCTACATCAACAGAACACGAAACATAACAAAATTGAAAAACGAGGGTTTTACTATTCACTTTTTACTATTCCATTAACAATTTAAATTGCAATAGCCAAATTCAACGGCAAAAAATGTTAAAAACTCATAAATAAATGTTATACAATCATCAAAGAACATTCTCCAAGCATCAAAACGGTTAAAATAACGATCTACGCATAAATCTCAAAAATTAAAGTTTATACACAAGTTATTCAAATGCGTAAATAACGATGCATCCCTCACCTTAGCTGCTAGTAGACGTTAGGAAAACAACGTTGAGAACCCCGAGAACGACCTCAAGCAACCCCACACAAAAAATTGAAGATTTGAGTGAAATTTTTTTTTTCTTTTCTTCCTTGGACCTCTCAGCTTTCCTCCCTTTTTCAGCTTTTATGTGTTTTATTCTTCTATTTTATGCTAACAAAAGTTGACACAAAGTCAATTGGTCAATGGTCTTGGTCAATGCCACTTATAATTGGTCAAAGTAGTCTATTTTGGCATTTTAAACTTAAAAACAAAGCACAAAACTATAACTCTAATAAACTATCAACTAAAATACTAAACTACTAAAAATTAAAAGACTAAAAACTATTTCCACTATTTGCTGAGGACTAGAAATCATTTTCTAGCTATCACTCTCGATATGCAATGCACTTTGCAACGATGAACGAATAACATTTAAACATCATGGAATATAGGAAAAATAAAATTTTCAGAAAAAGAAATAGAAAAATTTCATGTTCCGGGCTCGGGTATTACAATTTCACAAGCTTCAAGAGGTAAATCCTCTAACCTCTTCTCTTCTTTTAGTACATATACATATATATCTATATATACATGCTAGTTTTATGGACGTGGATTGAAGATTACATGTTGAGACTTGCTATAATGCTTGTAAAATTTTTAAAATGTGCCTTCTATGGTTAGGCCATGGCTTGTATTCCATGTCAATCTTGAAGGGAACAAGCCAACATTCTATATCATGTCACTACACATACATATGTTGGATTCAAGATCTAAAAGATATGCATGGATACAAGCTAGGGCCGAAACTAGGCAAGCCATATTTCAAAATTTTCTAGCAAAGATCAACATGCATTCTTTCATATATGTCCATAAACTAGCAAGCTAACATTATATATCAACTATACGTAATGAAATAGCAAGGTCCATAGGTATACCTTTTTGTAGACAACTTGGTTGGTGATGGAACTTGAAGTTGGAGCTATGGAGTCCTTCTAACTTGAAGGGTCTAGTTGGTTCACAAGCATCCAAAATCCACCTTCTACTTGAAGACAAATATATGCTAGTATCTTCAAAGTCCTAAGCTATGTGTATGTGGTGTTTCATCAAAAAGCAAAACCTTCTTGAAGAAGTTGCAATGGCCAAAAATACACCAAGCTTGATGAAGAAGATGATCTTTTATCTCTCCTCTATAGACTTGGCCGAATTGTGTGTGTATGCATATGAGAGAGGTTGTCATATTTTAATCAAATAATATATAAACTATATCAAAAAGTGTAGCCAATAACAATTGCTAACTATTCTTGATAATGCATGTACATCCTAGGATCATAATGATTGCAATTAGATGGCAAGATGAATGTCTTCTCTCTCCTCATCCATTTGGCCAAAAATCCTAGTGGAAAGAGAGAGAAGATTGTTATCTTTTATATATTATATGATCAACTATTATTAAATTGCTTTTATGCATTCAAGAGCCAATCAATTCATTTCTCTTTCTTGCTTGAATCAACCAAGCCATGCATAACCTTGGATTGTAATCATTACAATCCAAGGGACACCTTTTTCTCTCTTATGACACTTGGCAAAAAGGTTCTTATCATCGAAAGCAATGGACAAGATTCTTTTGTCTTTATTCAAAAGTCAATCGCATCCATCCAATTCAAATTCAAATGACTAGGATTGATGACATGGACAATCCTACATCTCACATGCCACATGTCAATGCCCAATCATTAATTTGCCTTTTTCATTTGATGAATAGGATGATGACGTGGCATTTCACAAATTACTTTGTTTTTACACATATATATGTATAAATATCTTATATATATATATATATATATATATATATATATATATATATATATATACATATATATTATCTTTGCCCATTCTAATCTCTATTAGAATAAATACATCGAAACTACTTTTCAATAATTATAATTTAGCCCCAAAAGTTTTGGTACTACAATTTGACCCCAAAACTTTCCAAAATTACACTTTTGGCCCAATTACCAACATAGATGACTCTTAACACTTTAAAGTCATCAACCACATAATATAAGCTACCAGTGAACTTATTCATAATACTTATTAGTGTGTGACCTTCTAGATTCACAATCGCTTACCGATGAGGGACCGATAAACCTCCTTTTCTATTTCGAAAAATGTCTTTGTCATTTACCGAAATACCCTCATGTTCGTGAGTGATGCACTAGCAATGAACGTACCATGAGAATGTATACGATAATAAATACGATGTCTTTTATGAATCTATTTAGCCGTTGAGAATTAGTGTACAGTCCGATCCTTTTGTTAAGAATGCCCCGATTAGGAAAGAATCATGAAATGGTTAAGTCCACCTATGATACTATGTATAAATCTGAATTGGTGAAACGAGAGATGACTACCATGGAAAAACTCTTTTCCATCACTTCATACTCGCCTTGGCCAAGGACTTCCTCGTTTAATGACCGATCTCAGATATCATAGGACATAGCCTCATGCCTGAGGTTAACAGATCTTATCTCGACAATTACCTGTCGATTCATACCACAAGACTAAAACGCAAAAACCAAAAAGTTGTAACCCACCTTATGGAAGACAGGTATTGTCCAAACGTAGTATTTAGCCCCCAATATAATCGACAACCGTAATTTCTCAAGTCTGAGGATTAATTTGCACAATTCGCAACTAAATAGTAAACTATTAACTTGAAATCATGCAGTTCACTATTTATTGTCACATTTAATGATCTGTACATAGACGATCACTCATATGTTTATTAGTCTACATCATCATGCTGTTCTCGCACTTCATACGCCATCCTTTATCATTAACATCACTATGTTAATCAAAGGTAATAACATATGATAACCCGTACTCGATTATTCTAGTCCCGGTTGAATAATCTGAAGGGCTATGAATCGATTCTTAATGCTTATCATATCGAAGAAAAAGTGTGGCATATCTTAAACCCTTTTAGAACATTTTTCTTCTTGGATAAGCTTTAGGGACATATTCATATCGAAGCAGAGAATATGAATATCCTATAAACACGTAAACATATCCTTATTAAACCCTAATAAGGTCATCTCAAACTATAGCATTAGGGCATACCCCCAACAAATCTTCTTCGATCTTGGGGATATGATAAGTTGTATCATGTTACTTTCAAGTGGTATCAGAGAGTGGTATAGATATATATATATATATATATATATATATATATATATATATATATATATATATATATATATGGCCATGTAGTATATCTGCTATTTTAGAGTTTTTGTGAAGTTTATTTGCTTCCATGTTTAGATCTTGGTTAGATCTTGACTTGCATGTATGGATCTTGATAATATATGTGTTGTGTTCAACATGCTTGTATGGATCTATACTTTGTGTTGGCCTTATTTCACATGCATGTTTAGAATGATGAATCTTCTTGTTAGACATGTTTGTATGTAAAGAAATTAGTTGATTTGATCTTTACATGCTCACATTGACTTTGGAGGATTATTTTAAATGGTGAAAAGTTAAAAGTGTATTTTTAAAAGTTCTTTTTAGCAATGTGTAAAGTCAAAAGTTGAAAATGATAAGTTTTGCATTTTTATGTGCCATGGCCGAATATACTCTGTGTATAGGAAATGAAATTTTTTTTTGGTTGGACATGAAAAGGTGTTAAAGGTTGCTTAGTAGTCCTCAAACATAAGTATTTTATATGTATGTTGATATTGAATATGTTAACATGAAAGTTTAAAAGCTAGTTTTAAACTTATTTCTATGTTAGCAAGTACGTGATTAAAAGGGACTATTTGATGATTAAAGAGTTTAATAGTCAAAATGCAACTTACCTTTATGTTTAGGAATAGCCGAATTGCTTACACATAAGAAACATGCCACTTTGTTCTTGATTTGAGTTTTGAAATAATCTAAAAGTATGTATTTAGATATTTCTAAGTTCAAATTAAGTCAAAAGTTATTATATACTGATATAATGCCTTTCGAGAATAACTAATTGGGCTATTTTGTATGTATGGACTAAAAAAGACATATTGAATTGGGCTTGGGCCATATATGCATGTGTTTATGTTAAAATTTAGCCTATTGGGCCACATAATGTGTTTTGGGCCATAGACTTGTGTTTTTCTACTTTTGGACTTGAGCTTACACGATTTACTATAAAGTGTTATAAGTAAATGGGTCAACTTGCCTTGTGTTATTGATGAAAATTATTTCTCGATTACGTAACTTGAATTGATATGGTTTGGCTATTCATAGGATGAGATAATTAAACTTATTTTCTAGCCAATTTGATTATGATCTTTATATTTGATATGGATGATCATATATATTTTGAAATGGTGATTTTGATAATGGATTTGGGCCTTAGGGTTACCTTTTGATTTGGTTTGTAATTAAGACATAAGTCTCACTTTTATATTCTTGCTTTTGAGAGAATAATGTAGTGACGACACCTCATTCTTCAAGAGAGATTTTTTGCATGAAGGCCCAACGGTTAATCCAAGGTGTTGGAGGCCCAATAAAGTTTTCAAGGAGTTGAAGATCTTCTATAGAATAGTTTTTATTTTCTTTTGCCCAAACCCAAATTCATGATCCACCATCTGTGCATCTTTGCATTCATATTCTATTATGTGCTAAAAATTGTGATTATTAACTAGTAGTATGATGAATGCATGTTTATATGATGAGATCAAATCCAAACTAAAGAACTCCCCATGTGCAAACTAATATTGGATTGAAATAAAGGGTAAAATGAGTTTTATTGTAGTCCTCCGCCATCCTAGGGTTTAATAGAACATAAGTTGAATACATTACAACATAGCCACAAAGGTTTCAGGAATTGTTTCACAAAAGGTTTATTAAAGTCGCTAGTACAAACATAGAGATGTAGTTATCTTCCAAAATCTAATGACCAACATAGCCACAAAGGTTTGAAGTCTATAAGGATTCAATTTGTCGGATAACTAAGTGATGGCGGGTATAATCTAACTAGATCACTTAATCAACATAGCCACAAAGGTTTGAGACCAAAGTGATTTAGGAACTAAATTTGAACATAGCCTATTTAGTGAAATAGACAACAAAGGAGTTGTTAACATTTGGTATTCATATTTCAACATAGCCACAAAGGTTTAATAAATATGTCTTATCATAGGAAATTGGTCATCCCACTTAGAGTCTTTTTAGATTCACCCTTTTCTCTTTTAGGGAGTATGAGATTCAAAAGATTTAGTGGGAGTAGCTATTTGATTTTTTAAATTTATAGCTATATTTATATTTTTGTTGACCAACAATCTTACTATCTATTACTTTTACTTTTCTGTAGTTTATATGTTGTGGCTTCTTTTATAAATCCGATTGTTTCCATTCTTAACCACGATTACTTGACCAGACCAACTTTTGAAAAAATGGTACAAAACCTTAAGATTTGTTCTCCGTTTTGAGAGAATATAGTATGTTCTAGATTTTGGACCTTTGGCTCCCATTGATGAAATTGCATTTGAAGTAGATAAGATCACCTACGATAGATGGGTTCAGGATGACACACACTCTATAGGGTACATCCTTTCATCGATGAGTGATGATCTAAGATGATATTATGAGGGCCTCTCTCATTCCATGGATATCATTCGATCTTTGAAGGAATCCTTCGGTGAACACAGTTATGGCATAAGGTTTGAGTTGACTCGAGAGCTTTTTAGTATGAGACTAGAACATGGAGGTGACGTTAACCAGCATTGCCTTTGGATGATTTATTTGATAACTCAACTTGAGGCATACAATTACATTATGAATCCTTAGCTTCAGATAGACTTGATCTTGCAGTCTCTACCAGCGTCTTACTCTCCCTTGATACTGGATATCCATGTGCATAGGATTGAGTGCACATTATCTGAGCTGCCAGGCATTCTGACTGGCTACTTTACACTTACCAGGAGATTTATCTTCAGGAGGAAATGTTTGACTGTGGGTAGAATTTTTAGAGTCAAAATTATAAACTTCTTTTTTAAAAGGATTTATTTTTGAGGGTCGGCTTGGTGTGCAGTCCTATTTTGAATATGATTGTGAATATGTTTATATTTTAATTTGAAGTTTATTTTCCTTTACTATTTAATGAAGAAAAATAGTAGCGACTATTTGTTTCAATCTTGTCTTACTAAGAAAAAATTGAATTTATCTTATGTACGAAAAGGATTTGCATTTTTGTACAAAGTTTCATTATAGTAATGAAATCTTCAGAATGAAGTTGTTGTTTAAATCTTAAACTTTGACGTGCTCAAAAGTTAAAGACTTGGACAAATGAAGGGTTAAAATCATTTATTTTCTATTTAAAGGAGTTTAATAGATTTACAATTCTTTTGGTAAAATAGTTTGTCCAAAAGGGATAGTGGGAGGAAATGAAGAACATAGTTATCATATAATATTCCTTGAATCATCGTCAAAAGAAATATGTTGAGTTTTGATGAATGATTGCTCTATTTCATAGGACTTAATGATGATAACAAATTAAGCAAAGCAAAGAAAATAACTAATAAAATCCATTTGTTTTCAATAAATTGCTGTTGGAAATGAACGGACGGTTGAAGGATATGTTTGGTTATAAAAGATGATTAGAGATTATCTCTTTTGTCACCGAAGTATTTCAAACCATTTAGAGCTTGTCTTTGATGTAACTGTTTTTACCTTACAACCTGTATGCTAAATCAAAATCTTAAAATATTAAGATGAAGGGTTCTAAGAAATGCATTGTCTCCAGCCTCTGAAGCAAGGCATCCGTTTTTTCTTTTAGACTGCCTTCTGTCTTTAGTTGGGATAAGATAGCGAAGAGATCGCGTACCTAACCCTTTTGCCATTTGCAGTCTCCTAACCATGCAAAGGCAAGTACATGACTTATAATGATGTAAAAGGTTGTATCGAGAAAGATCTGAGTACATGTACTAATGATCTTATTATGGTAAGTAGTAATTTCCAGTTTTTGAGAATCTTGATAGTCTATGGTAATAAGTGAAGTTCTTTAAGAAGAATTCATAGTTATTTGATTTATTGTTAAGGGTTGAAAAGATTTCTGAATAGTAAGTAACTGTTTATCTTGTTACTTAAGCCGAAAAGCATATCTTACATTATGAATGGTGTTTGGATTATAAATATAAAAGTGGTTCTATTTATTGTCGGTTATCAATATTTGTATTCGGTAACTACAATTAAAGCTTCTTGCACAAGCCTATAGAACCCGATCTCATCAATTCAGACACATATATAAGATTTTCTCATGTTTTTCAGGAATTTCTTTTATGACAGAAAGAGAGTAAACAGAAGAGTTCCTATACATTTATATAGATGGCCCATTGATCCTGTAATTTTAATTACGAATGATCACCATCTTAGAGAAGACGAGTATATGGATACGAATGTACTACGCGTTAATCCTATGGTAGATAGCATTAGTGCAAGTGGGAGATTGTTAGGGATATGCACTAAAGCTACTGTTTGGATTACCTAATTAGGGTTTAATAAGAATATATGTGTTTTATACACAATGATGTTTTATTTTGGATATTCATATTCTCCACTTTGATATGAATTTGTCCCTAATGTTTATCGGAGAAGTAAGAACATTCTAAAAGGGTTAAGAGTGTTTCGTTGTTTTACTTAAATATGATAAATATTAAGAATTAAGTCGTAACCTTTCAGATTATTTGACCGGGACTAGAATGCATAAAAAAATACACACCACACACTACCCTAGCCCTCATTTTCGACCAAGGCACCCAAATACAATTAAAATTCAGATCTTTACATCAAAAACATCTCACACATGCTCACTCAACTTACCAAAACCGAGCACTCACACACACACACATTAAAACTTCACTTTTCCTCACAAACTCTCTCATTCTCTCTCCTTCTCTCTCATTTTTGACCATGGCTGCTCCTTGAGCATTCAAGACTCCTAACAACTCTCTAAGACTCTCCCAAGCTCGGCCATAGAAAGCACAAGCAAGCAACATAGCAAGAAAACTCACACAAAGCTCAAAAACAAGGATTTTGTGCTCATTTGCTCGATCTTCAAAGAGGTGAGGGCTAAAACTCTTTTGAAAAGCTTTCCAAAACCACATGCATGCCTTTAAATGTCCATTTTTACCTCTGTACTTTTGATATATGTGTGTTCATGAGCTTTTATAAACATGCATGGCAAGATATTTGACTAGAATGTGATGATAGATGAAATCGGGTATGTGACAGCCTTCTGCCTTGTTGGTACGAGGTGATTTTGACCAGCTACATGATATTGAAAATGCTTGAAAATTGGTAGGTAACTAGTTTTGCCAGTTCTAAGAATTTTTCACAGAAATAGGCCAAAGCTAATTTTGACTCTAAGGTCCTCAAAATGGCAAATTATCAAAATGTGTCCAAATCTAGAAAGTCTGGAAAAATGAAGCAGGTTTTTGGCAGATTCACTGGCCTTGTAGAATGAACCAGTTTTGACTTTGTAAATGATATCCAAAATGCATGAAATTTGGTGTGCCGCTAGAATTTTCAGTTCTGGACATTTTTATCAGAAATAGACTAAGGCTAAATCTAACCCTAAGGCCCTCAAAAATGACAAGTATTGAAATATGTACAAATCTGGACAGTTTTTTGTAGTCTCACTGTTTTGGCTATAACTCTTGAACCCGAACTCCAAATGATGCGAGGTTTGTTTCTGAATTTAGTTCACTCCTTAAGCTTTAATTTGACATCTTGTTCGCTATAATTGGAGTTTGTTTTCTTGTCTCAATGATTGTGAGAAAACAGTCCATTGCAGTGAGGGTTTCACCTATTGATATGCTTAGAAAAATTATTGTAGCTTCTCTTGTTGTATTAAGTGCTTGGGATTGTGGCATTTGGATGTTGTGTGGACTGTTTTGAATGCTTAAGGGTGTTTAATTTAATCAATGCATGGCTTGAGCTTAATTACGAGATGACTTGGGGCTTAATCGCACGGGTAAACACGAATTGAAACTCTAGTAACTAGGTAAACTCGCTAAGTGTTGATCCTATAGATATTGTGTTTGATTATGTGTTTAGTAGGCTGTCCGTAGTTGCCCTTGTAGCCCTAAATATGATTTCAATGATTACATGTTGGTAAGTAGGCTTTTCTTGCACCCAGTCCCACGTAGATGTCGTTACATGATGAATAATCTTATTATTTGATTACGTGAACTTCGAAATGAGTTATATGACTTGATTTACATGCGTTACATGGCTGCCCATTTAATGTTCATATAACTCCATGTGCTTTTCAAGTGAATTTACTTGTCATGTCGTGCCTCGCGTGTTTAACTGTCAATGTGCAATCTTATGATTGCTCGGAGGCAACCTATTTTGTTGTCCTCCAAATGTGATATATTAAATGTCAAAAATGTGCATTGCATACAAGGTTGCAACCTTTCATTCTGGCGTGGTAGCGTTCACGTACACCGGGCGGCATCGGGCTTGCCGGTGCAACCGTGACTACTATTGTCCAATTCCCTCTCTCGCTTGGGGTTAGACTTCCTCGGAGAGTTGGGTCATAGGATTTCGGGGTACATCTGGAGTACACCCATTTGGCATGATAAGGGGATGATTTGAAGTCAGCGGCAACAACTGATACTGGAAATGAATTGAGAGCAAAAGCTCACCGTATCCTTTTTACTATGTGTATAAGTACTCTCGCTTGGTTCCTAGAGGACCTCGATGAGGAAAGACGGGTAATTGTATTCCTTTACTTTTATATTACAATATGTACTTACTTGTGATATATGTCACGCTTGCAGAAAGGGTTTTCATAAGTTGAACCGGAAAAAGAATTTTAAAACTTATTTCTCGTTCCCCCTCGCTGAGTTCATAAGGACTCACCCTCTTTTATCATCTCAGGTGAAGAAGACCAGGAACAGGTACCCGAGGACAACGTGCCTTTTGATGATTCCTTGGAATGATTGCTTGCCCCGCGTGCCTTTCTTGATAGTGGCTGTTTTGTGAATGTTGTGTTTGCTTTGAAGAATATTTATTTTGTTGATGTAAATGACCCCGTTATAATTTGGGTCTAATTTTGGATTGTACTATCTATAACCGGACGAACTCCTTATTTGGTTATTGTTTTATTGTCTTGATTAGTAGTTATCATAGGGGTTTAAACCACTAGGTGAATAATCAACAAAGTTAACTCTATCCAACTCCACTTAGGTACTAATTCGTAAGCTAAAGGATAATAGTTACGTGCATGATAGGGGTAAATTGAAAAATAAATGGGACATAGTTATCATGCTAGGTTATTAGTCAAACGAGGCTTCGAGATAATTAGTAGGCATATCTATTGATAACAAAATAGGAAATTTTAGTTGGAAATGAATCGATGATTAAAGATTTTGAGGCGTTTTAGAAAATAGGTCAAACCAAAGGTCTTAAATATAGCCATCATATTGCTGGATTTTCGGAATATCTTTTGGAATTCTAAATCAACGTTAAGTATTAATCGTAAGAAATGACCAAGTCGTACAAATGGCATAGAAGAATTAGGTCACTCCCTAGTCTAACCTCTATAGGTCGGGTTGGGGCGTGACACCCTATATTAGAATGGTATTAGAGCTTAGTTTACTAACTAGGCATTAGTCGGGTTCAACTCTCGGACCGTAGGTAGAAGCCCTAAGATAATTATGATATCTTGTTTATATGTGTTAATGTGTGCTAATGTGCTTTAATTATTTTAAACATCGAATATTATGTGCCTTTGCGGACCATATGTATTCTATTTCATGCACACCTACACGTCCTCAATAATGCATGCATGCTTTTATACTCATTCCTTGATACATGTGCATGTTATATAACCGTGAATGACTTTTTATACACATAGATAGTTAGGATTAGGACTTTCAGGGAAGTGAATTTGTGCAGGACAAACGAAAAGGCTCAGTTAGAGATTTCTGGCATCTTCACAGGTACTCGATGGATCGTATGTATTATTAGATATGTATATATATATATATATATATATACAATGCGTAGCACAGGTATAATTGTTGAGGTAAAATTATCTCCTTATCTTTGGAATACACATGTCTGTGATTAAGTTATCAATTTTATAGCTATAAAGTTCTTGATTCTATTAAACCGTTCTTCTAATTGTGGTTCAAGAATAAATGTTAAGGACATACAACTTTCCTTAGATATAAGAATATACTATTGGACATGTGGAGGACAAAATATATATTCATATGCTTATAATGGAAGTTTGACTTAGGAGTTGCTTTTGAATCAAATTCTTATATCTTAAAATGGTATAATAGACTATTTATATGATTGAATCCTTACTTGATTGGAATTAAGCATCGTTGAACCTAATAAGGTGTATACTAGCGAGTTTCAAGTTCACTCAATGGTAAGATTGTGACCTAGAAATTAAGAGATGAATTCGTGGAAATTGACGATAGGGGTTAGATTATTAAGGCATGAATAGTGTGTTTAAGTAACTTAACAATGGATAACCCCAAGACATGTAGGCAACTCTGGAGACTAAGTTTAACAAGGTTGATGAATCTTTAGTATAACAAGATATGGAGATGTTGGAATCGAGGAATTCACGTAACTAGAACTCTTGTTCGGAAGACTACACCTAAATGTTAGGTCGAATAGAAGTGTAAGGTATTGAATTATGCATTAGATGACTAACGTGGCTAAAGGTCCTAAGTTGGATATCGGTGATATTTAGAATCATGGTATTAATTTGGTGCCTCTCGGATTTAGTTGTGATTATGCAAAGTAAGTCATTCTATGCACTCATTGTTTGGATACCCTAGAGGATGTTAGAAAGCATATATCCCTAAGTAAGACCGATGGACCTAGTATATAAAACATGGAAATGAGATTAAAGTATCTGGTTACAAAGTGGAGTCGTTAGGGTATGATTAGTAATCCTAAATAGCTAATAGTGAGTATGCATGATGATTCATGGTGAACCCTAGGACCTAAGGTCGATGAGTCTTGATGCTCTTAGTTAGTTGAACATATAAATGAGAAGAGTGAGATTTCATGTAGTTAAGATAGAGATGAATTAGAGTCATAATGACCCAAGAGACTATTGTTAGACCACCGTATCTATGTGTACCATTTCACATCTAGAAACTAGCGATTGGTAGACTTCGAATTATGGTCGTTGAATAGAGGGGTGAATCTTGTAGTGATAGTTAAATGAGTGGTTGATTACTTTTGAAGTTCTATTAGGTTATGTTGAAGGATGTCTCGTGGTCATAATTCTTATGTTGATACAACCTTGAAGTTATCTCGTGTAAGTATTTTATGAGCTTGATCATTTCGGTACCCATTTATAGTCCTAGGATTGTTGTTGTTTGGCCGATAACCTAGTAGAGCATTGATATCACTTACATGGCTATGGCCCTAGCTTAGTAACATTAATGTTGAAGATATATTGGCGGACATTAAGTGTTCGAATGAATGACTAGGTCGCTAAGTGAGTAGGACCATTATCTTCTTAAGTATGACGTAACCTTAGATTGAGGTGAGTAAAATTTATTTGAGATTGAAACTATTCGCCTTAGGAGTCTTGGTTAAGATTAAAGAAATTCTGAAGCCTCGTGACTTGAAAATAGAGATTTGAATAAGGAAATAAATTATGGATCACAAGTTGATGAAGCTTATTTGAAGAGTTGAACTAATGCCACATGATTAGTTTACCCATGCAATTTCGATGGCAATTTGTTGGTGATACTTAATAAACCTTAGAATTCGAGTTTAATGAATCTCAACGGTCTTTCTCCTTGATTACGAGCGTGAAGGTTAACGAAGCTGGGAAAGGATGTTAGTGAATAGGAGCCTATAACCGGAAGACTAGTCATTAGAAGATTTACTAATCCAATGTACCTTCAAGATAAGAACTATGATACTACCGATAGATGACGACTTGAGATGGATTAGTTTGTTTGGTGAGTTCAACCTGAAAATAGGGTCGTATCGTGGAAATAATCCATAACATGTGTATGTCCTATGTGCTAACAATTTTGAAGCTAGTAGATAGGATATGTAAATCGGATATAGACCTATCATCTTGAAATTAGCGTATGTCACCCTAGGATCATGGAATTATTGTGATATTCCTTTTGAGGTATGAATGCGAGATTTATACAACATGAGTCATGATTTTGGAGTTATAGTTATATAGTTAGAATACCGATGCAGCTTTGATGACTATGTATGGAGATTCTAACCTTAGTTAATGAACTTGACCTTAAGATCAAATGGAGAATAGAGTCGTTCAAATGAACAAACTATAAATGTGAGGGTCACACTGAATTAACGATTGGAGAAAGTTTGGAAGTGAATCGGTTTTGGAAAAGGGGATCACGGAGGGAGCAACGGCCCAGAGTAGAAATATCAAAAGCCAGAAGCCATCTAAATGACCCTAACAAGTAAGAATGAATTTCGGGACGAAATTATTTTAAGGAAGGGAGGATGTGAGGTCCGACCCCAAATAACGTGTGTTACCTCGATTTAAATGCCTTAGACCTAGAATTATATGACTAACCTTGGATTACGTGCCCTGTCTTGGCTTTCGTGCATGCCTCGTCATATGTGGCTTGACCTATAATAGTGTGCCCTAATCCCCGACTAACATGCGATACCTAAATATACGTGCCATGACCTCGATGTACGTGCGTTACCTCGTTTCGTGTGCCCTAATCTTGAACTGCATACCTTAACCTAGATATAGAGTCATGCCTTGATTTGCGTGCATTGCATTTAATTACGTGCCTTGCATTGGTTTACGTGCATTTACCTAGGATTGCGTGCATTAGTCTTGAAGTACGTGCATTAGTCTCGTAGTTCGTGTCTTACCTCGTAGTTTGTGTCTACCTCGTAATTTGTGCCCTAGACCTAGGAATCCGTGCCACCACGCTAACCAATAAATAATCCTACACAAAGCACTAGACTATAAAATAATCCTACATAATCCACTAACCAATATTATATTCTTAATTCAAATTCTCTACAAACTCCACTAACAATAAAATAACACTAAACTATTCCTACATTTCCCACTATCTATTATTCTATTCATAACTCAAACTCATCAACAAACATTCTTATATTTTATTCTACCTAGATTCCCTAATTTCCCAACATTCCTATGACAACACAAGACACTATGCTACCTAGGATAGACAAACAAAAACAATCATATTTTAAACACTCAATATTCCTCACAAAGCACAAGAATGCATACAAAATACACACCACACACTACCCTAGCCCTCATTTTCGACCAAGGCACCCAAATACAATTAAAATTCAGATCTTTACATCAAAAACATCTCACACATGCTCTCTCAACTTACCAAACCGAGCACACACACACACACACATTAAAACTTCACTTTTCCTCACAAACTCTCTCATTCTCTCTCCTTCTCTCTCATTTTTTGACCATGGCTGCTCCTTGAGCATTCAAGACTCCTAACAACTCTCTAAGACTCTCCCAAGCTCGGCCATAGCAAGCACAAGCAAGCAACATAGCAAGAAAACTCACACAAAGCTCAAAAACAAGGATTTTGTGCTCATTTGCTAGATCTTCAAAGAGGTGAGGGCTAAAACTTCTTGAAAAGCTTTTGAAAACCACATGCATACCTTTAAATGTCTATCTTTACTTTTGTACTTGTGATATGTGTGTTCATGAGCTTTTGTAAACATGCATGGCAAGATATTTGACTAGAATGTGATGATAGATGAAATCGGGTATGTGACAGCCTTCCGCCTTGTTGGTGCGAGGTGATTTTTACCAGGTAAATGATGTTGCAAATAAGTGAAAATTGGTAGGTTACTCGTTTTGCCAGTTCTGACCATTTTCTGCAGAAATATACCAAATCTAATTTTGAATCTAAGGTCCTAAAAATGGCAAATTATCAAAATGTGTCCAAATCTGGAAAGTCTGGAAAAATGAAGCAGGTTTTGGCAGATTCACTGACCTTGAAGAATGAACCAGTTTTGACTTAGTAATGACATCTAAAATACATGAAATTTGGTGTGCAGCTAGATTTTTCGGTTCTGGATATTTTTATCAGAAATAGACTAAGGCTAAATCTGACCCTAAGGCCCTCAAAAATTACAAGTATTGAAATGTGTGCAAGTCTGGACAGTTTTGTGTAGTCTCACTGTTTTGGCTATAACTCTTGAACCCGAACTCCAAATGATGCGAGGTTTGTTTTTGAATTTAGTTCACTCCTTAAGATTTAATTTGAAATCTTGTTCACTTGAATTGGAGTTTGTTTTCTTGTCTCAATGATTGTGAGAAAACAGTCAATTGCAGTGAGGGTTTCACCTATTGATATGCTTAGAAAAATTATTGTAGCTTATCTTGTTGTATTAAGTGCTTGGGATTGTGGCATTTGGATGTTGTGTGGACTGCTTTGAATACTTGAGGCTGTTTGAATTAATCAATGCATGGCTTGAGTTTAATTACGATATGACTTAGGGCTTAATCGCACGGGTAAACACGAATTGAAACCCTAGTAACTAGGTAAACTAGCTAAGTGTTGATCCTATGGATATTGTGTTTGATTATGTGTTTAGTAGGCTGCCCGTAGTTGCCCTTGTAGCCTTAAATATGATTTTGATGATTACATGTTGATAAGTAGGCTTTTCTTGCACCTGGTCCCACGTAGATGTCGTTGCATGATGAATAATCTTATTGTTTGATTACATGAACTTTGAAATGAGTTATATGACTTGATTTACATGCGTTACATGGCTGCCCGTTTAATGGTCATATAACTCCATGTGCTTTTCAAGTGAATTTACTTGTCATATCGTGCCTTGCGTGTTTAACTGTCAATGTGCAATCTTATGACTGCTCAGAGGCAACCTACTTTGTTGTCCTCCAAATGTGATTTATTAAATGTCATAAATGTGCATTGCATACAAGGTTGCAACCTTTCATTCTGGCGTTGTAGCGTTCACGCACACCGGGCGACATCGGGCTTGCCGGTACAACCGTGACTACCATTGTCCAATTCCCTCTCTCGCTTGGGGGCTAGACTTCCTCGGAGAGTTGGGTCGTAGGATTTCAGGGTACATCCGGAGTATACCCAATTGGCGTGATAAGGGGATGATTTGAAGTCAGTCGCAACAACTGATACTGGAAATGAACTGAGAGCAAAAGCTCACCGTATCCTTTTCACTATGTGTATAAGTACTCTCGCTTGGTTCCTGGAGGACCTCGGGGAGGAAAGACGGGCAATTGTATTCTTTTACTTTTATATTACATTATGTACTTACTTGTGATATATGTCATGCTTGCAAACAGGGTTTTCATAAGTTGAACTGGAAAAAGAGTTTTAAAACTTATTTCTCGTTCCCCCTCGCTGAGTTCATAAGGACTCACCCTCTTTTATCATCTCAGGTGAAGAAGACCAGGAACAGGTACCTGAGGACAACCTGCCTTTTGATGATTCCTTGGAATGATTGCTTGCCCTACATGCCTTTCTTGACAGTGGTTGTTTTGTGAACGTTGTGTTTGCTTTGAAGAATATTTATTTTGTTGATGTAAATGACCCTGTTGTAATTTGGGTCTAATTTTGGATTGTACTATCTATAACCGGATGAACTCCTTATTTGGTTATTGTTTTATTGTCTTGATTAGTAGTTATCATAGGGGTTTAAACCACTAGGTGAATAATCAACAAAGTTAACTCTATCCAACTCCACTTAGGTACTAATTCGTAAGCTAAAGGATAATAGTTACGTGCATGATAGGGGTAAATTGAAAAATAAACGGGACATAGTTATCATGCTAGGTTATTAGTCAAACGAGGCTTCGAGATAATTAGTAGGCATATCTATTGATAACAAAATAGGAAATTTTAGTTGGAAATGAATCGATGATTAAAGGTTTTGAGGCGTTTTAGAAAATAGGTCAAACCAAAGGTCTTAAATATAGCCGTCATACTGCCAGATTTTCGGAAAATCTTTTGGAATTCTAAATCAACGTTAAATATTAATCGTAAGAAATGACCAAGTCATACAAATAGCATAGAAGAATTAGGTCATTCCCTAGTCTAGCCTCCATAGGTCGGGTTGGGGCATGACAACCCACATTCTGAGGATACCCTGGCTGACAGCTAAACATAAGCTCTGATACCACTAAATGTCACGCCCCAACTCGACCCCTCCTACGATCAGTCAGGATGCAACGGAATTTCGGCAGCATAACGACAGTAACATGAACATCAGGGCTCTAAACCAACCCTTAAGAACAACAATCATCAACCTCCATAAATCACCAACCAATTCCACAATCAAATTAACAACATACAACACAACCACTTCATACATTAAACATTCTTTCATCAACTCTTTCATAGTTACGTGCCTCCAGTCCAACATAATACATAGGCTATACATACATTTCCAAATAGATTATAAACCAATTTAGTAATCTAAATATGATCAAAAGAAAAACTACTAAACCATCATAAATAAGTCTTTAAGTTAAAGTAAGTTTATAATACATCATAATACATCAACTACAAACAATCTCATGGCAAAGACTCCTGCACATAAGACTCATCCATGATAGGCACATTTTCCTCATCAAGAGGCACGTACCTGTAGTCAAGCTCAGTAACACCTGCATGCATGCAATAATTGAGAGTGAGCTTATATAAAACAAGCCCAGTGAGGATCCGATAGATCTCTAACAATATTTATTATGCTCCTTGGAAATCATCCTTTGAGTAATAAACATACAATGAACATCAATAATCATTATAAATACAACAATAGTAATAACTGTAAACACACAATAAGGATACGATACATTTGCTGATGAAGCCCTATACACCAATTCTATGCTCAACAACTCCTCCAAACTCAATGACACAATCTTGAGGTACTTTGACCTAGACCCACATCCCATGGCCTTTCCGCCCATGCGAGATAGGGATTAGCCATGATAACTGTGCCCGCAGCCCAAGATGCCTCCCTAGGTGGCACAACTAATAATAATGAGACTCAACATAAATAAACCGAGAGATCAGCAACGAAAGTGCTCGATTCCCGTAATCAATAATCAATCAATATTTCGAGAGATCAGCAACAAAAGTGCCTGATTCCCGTACTCAATTATCAGCAACAAAAGTGCGCGATTCCCGTACTCAATAATCATCAATATTCCGAGAGATCAGCAACAAAGTGCCCGATTCCCATACTCAATAATCATCAATATTCCGAGAGATTAGCAATAAAAGAGCCCAATTCCCGTACTCAATAATCATCATTCAATTAACTATGTAACGCCCCGGATTAACTCGAGCGCGCTACCCACAGTTTTGTAACAACAATCAATAATCAATTAATCCGTATTTTATCAATCAATTAAACAACATTTAACAATCAACAACTATATAATCAGGAAACAATTAAGTTAGATGACAAAGTAGGCCATCCAACTCAACATGCATTAAACACACAATCAAACTCTAATCTAACCATTAACAACTTATAATTAAATCACTCAAACACCACCCAATCATCTAAAGGCTCAATTCAACAATTTAAAGAAAGACAACCTAAACTTCAAATAATCATATCTTACATTCTACTAATCCAAACAACCCCAAATCAGTTTCTAACACTCACCCATTCAGTCAACTACATTAGCCCTCTCGGAAACCAACCAAGACACATCAAAATCAAGCCCAACAACCCTAAAACCTCAATGCACCTAGGCTGAAATTTTTGAATTTTCACACAAACATCGTAATCAAAAATTCGGCATTATAACGGCGTTACCACATAATTAACAAACTTTTAAAAATTGACGGCAATCGATTTCAACCATAACAACTCAAGTTATTCATCAAATGGCTAATCTATCAACTTTAAATACCCAAAAATAAATAATTTAGCTACAATGGTTCAGATCTCGTAGTAATACACATAAACGATCCTTAGCATGCACTGAGCAATAATATAACTTCAAATTAACATTCTAATGGTTCAAAGTGCAATTATAAGCAAAAACATAAAATATGACTTTTGAGATCTATAATTTTTCTCTCACCTTTGATATGTTTTGATGCAAGAAATGTGTAGAATGGATGCCCAACAAGTGAAATCAAGCTTTGAATGAAGTGATTTGGACTTGAATTGCAAAATCTATGTGAAAAATGCTTTGAAAAACCTTGAAAATGCCTTCTTTTTGCCTCCCCTTGGAATTTCGGTAATGTGTGTGTAAAATGAGTGTGTTTTGTGAGCTTTTGATGTGTGTTGATGATATATTAAGCAAAGGTCAAACAAATAAAAGAAAGTCCAAGGTGAAACTAATTATTTTTAGTGTTTTCTTGTCTTTTAATTCTTTTTCATGACTACTCTTGCTCAAATTAATTATGCAACAACTAAACTATCTCAAGTAGTTTATTTTTAGATGACAAGAAGTTTTACATTCAAAAAATTTCACCCGAGTCGGCTTAAAACTCGATTTCTACAAAAGAATGTGAAAAGTCATATTAATTATTTTCAAATGTCTTTTGAATGCACAATTAATCTAAAATCATTTAATACCACATATAAATACATTTATATTAATATATACTAGGTCAATGAAAGTCAATGCAAGAATCGGGTTTAGAAGAAATTACTATTTGGCTCAAAAACGCTACTTTTCGTCTGAAAAATCTATTTAAATTACTATTCCATTTCAGAATCAATTTTTACCAAACATGGGTCTATTAATAATAGAGGACTAGGTTTTAAGACTTTTAAAACACCCTTGTAAAAAATTTAGCGGACAGGTGTTCAAAATACTATTCACAAAAATCGACGATAAAATTTTCATTGCCGTTTTTATGAAAATTTCATGAATGCACACATAGCATGTATTAGGAGTATTAATCACATATTTAACACATTCTAAGTCATATAGCACATAAACATGTTAATTCACGCAAAATAAGGTAAAGCACACAAATCGAGATAAGATAGAAAAGTGGGGTTTCATAGTTTGCTTGTTGCTCCATTACCCTACTCATGCAATCTATTGCGTTTGCCATCATATTAACATAGCTACTCCCGGATTACCTTGATTCGCATTCCTGGTTCCTTGAGGTCCAAGGTTGTTATAGGTGTTATGTCCTGCCATCTTTAGATATAGAACAAATACCACTCACGATTATAGGTTATGTATGCATGATATGAGATGTAAATATGTACTAACAATGCTCCAAACACCTAGGTTACACATAGGCAAGAAGCAAGTACATCACGTTAAGCACATAAGTTCACA
This sequence comes from Ehretia macrophylla, assembly GCA_037974665.1. Taxonomy (NCBI): domain Eukaryota; kingdom Viridiplantae; phylum Streptophyta; class Magnoliopsida; order Boraginales; family Ehretiaceae; genus Ehretia; species Ehretia macrophylla. Next base: position 36,189,923 of record CM075768.1, read on the forward strand.
TAAGCACATAAGTTCCTAAAGCTACTATGACATATTCTCATCTCAAGTTTCCTACCCACTAACCAGGAGTTTCAAATCTTGCTTACGCCTAACTAAATAGCTTAGCTCTGATACCAACTTAGGTGTCACGCCTCGACCTGGTCACCTGTGGAGGCTAAGGCTGGTACACGACTTTTGTAACTCGAAAATCTATAAAATTGATATCTTAATAACCTGAACATTCATATGTATTCCATATCGGTTCAAGAGTCTTTCAATTATATCGGCCTTAGCAAAAGAATCCATAATTAATTATATATGTACAAGACCTCGAATCACCTGTTCCATCATAAGATTTAGCCAACAATCAGGTGTCTAGATCCCAAAAGAATAGGAATTCTAATTTAAATACATATAGTTGTCCAAAAGAATATTACATAACCAGGTTGTCTAAATTGTATTCGACTTCAGATAACCAACATACTGGTCACAATAAACATAAATCATTCTCGTTGAACCAAGGTTCTCCATCTTCAACTCGAGTGACCCGCTCGGGATCAACCTCACCTGAAATGTCAAGAGAGGGGTAAGCCAATCCTGCATATAGCTCAGTGAGGATTGATTATGAAGGGTTTTCATAAAGGTTTTCATCTTTTCGTAAAAAGTTCGAGAAATCATGCCATGCACATAAGAATATTCGAATGAGAATAAAAGATATACAATCAAGCTTTAATAGCATTTTAATAACCTAACTCTTCCAAAATATCATTGGGTCCCGACCCATAGGAGGATCAATGGGTCTTGAAAGAGAAGGAGTGAACACTTTGGTAGGTGAGATATACCAACAAGCCCTACCTTTGACTATAGGTCTCCTTACTACATCAGTAGGCAATATATACCAGCGAGCCCGTTACTGCCCTAGAGGTCTCGTTACTACCGCATTCATTAATGGTTGCAAGCGACTCGCTTAAACAATTCAAATGCATTCGCAATTATCAATGATATAACAAGAAGTCATGTAGACCTTTTACGGTAATAAATGATTAATCAAAGTCATTCCAAGAAAACTTGTGACGCCCGAGATTTAACCGTACTTCTAGCTTACTATTGCATCTATTATTTGCGCATTTCTTTTGTGCTTTGCTTGTTGTCTTCTTTAATCACTATTCATTCCATTTTTCAACTACTTAATTACCATGAATTAGCTTTTTTATTAAATCATATTAATTGTTTTAGGAATAAGAAAAATGTGCATTTGAGCTTAGAACGATATGAGTACTCGTTTAGAAAATGTTTTGCCAATCTAATGAATAGTGTTACGTAACTTAACTTAGTGTTTTAATTAGCTAGCATTAATTTGCACTTTAGGACTTGGTTCTAGCTAGTTTAACTCATATTTTGACCACACACTCTCACTAAAATAGCTCACCTAGACATATATACTCAACCAACACAAAAAAGAAGTCATAACTTAGCAAAAAAAAAAAGCAGAAATTACTGTAGCAAATCCGAACAGCCCTATAGCAGCCAAAGGAGGAGATTTTGCTCTCCAAATCTTGCATCCAAGCCTCTCCAAGCCTAGAGCAAGTAGTTTAGGGTGTGTCCAAGCCTTCTAGGTGCTCCTATGCACTTTAGGTGAGGGATTTCATGGCTCTTTTTGCATATTAAAGATGTTACATTTTTCTTGAATTGTTAGAAATGCTATCAAATGCTATTGAAATGCTTATCTATGCTATTGTACATTGTATATAAGTGCTAGAGAACACATTTAAGCCATTGGTTCGTATTTTAAACGGTTTGAATCGTTACTTTGATTATATGAGGTAAATAGTGATGAATTTTTAGGATTTTGTGTAATTGTGCGTATTGGGTTGATTCATTGCTTATAATAGATGCCTTAAGTGCTAATGAAGGTAGTCTAATAGCCCCGTGCCATCGAATTGCTCTAAACTTGTATAAAACGTGAGATAGCCGACTTTTTAAAAGGGGTTTCGGGTTAATGCTAATCCGGATTGATTTGAGCTTCACATTTGGTATTCTTAGGTTACCTAGGTGCTATAGAAGCTTTGTTGAACCTCATTTGAATCCCGGTTAAGGTATGTGTAGTTCAAAGCCATAAGAAAAAAATTGGGGCTTTTGTGGTAATTGCGAGTATTTGAATGTGTTTGAGGGCTATAAGGGTGCCTTAAGGGTTAATTAAAAGAATGGTTTAGCTTCCCCATGAATTCGAAACATTAACTTTTATTTGGAAGGAAAATGGCTTAGGAAAAAAAGGGGATAATTGAGAAATGAATGATTTTTCAATTCTATAACCTTGTAAGTGTTTATTAAGGATTTAATTACAATTATAAGATGTTTATGAGCTTTTGGTAATGGTTTATTGGAAAATGTGCAACTTTTCCCTTTATGTTATTTTAATTAGTTTGTACCATTACTTATATTATGAACTGTCTCGAGGGCAACCTCTTTTGTTGACCCTCCTAAGTGTTACTATTCTTCATTGATTATCTTATTGTCAAGTGTTGAAGTGCAATGCATAGTGGTTGCGCAACCATAGTGTACGGGGCGGATGTGTTGAATATCGGCTGGGCGGTAGAGGGCTTGCCAGTGGATATTCAAACTCCGTACCCTAGCCCCTCATTCGCCTGGTTTGGAGATTCCTAGGGGATGTTGGGTCATAGGATTATCGGGGTACATCCGGAGTACACCCACTGGAGTGATTGGGATTATGTCGGCACAGTGATCGTGGTTCGTGGATCATGAGTGAAAATCAAGTGAAAATTGGAGTGTTGGGGTGAAGAGTAATGTATCCTTTTAATGTATGGTTACTTAACCTTTTGTCATTCTTGAATGGTTTTAATTTCTATTAATGTTTAATTGTATTACTTGTTGCATTGCACGCCCCGGGAGACTTTATCCCTCACTGGGGAATTGTGGTTGCTCATACCTCGCTAACATATTTCAGGAGGTGCAATTGGAGGATGAGTTGCCTTAGTTGCTGTGTGATACTTGCGTGAGGTGGATTAATGGTTCTTTCTATTATGTGGAGATCTTGTTTGCTCTACCTTATGTTCTATTTTGTAGCCTAAGTGCTTATGTACATGTTTGAGTGATTGTAAGCTGAATGTCAGTTGATTGTGGTAGGAGATATGAACTATGGCATGTAATAACTTATATTTATGCTCTTAGCTTCTTTGCATGCTTGGTAGTAAATGACGGGTTGTTTTCAATTTCTAAGAATGCTTAAAAGCTATCATGGAATGACATGATAAGCGATTTTGTAAAGAAGTTCAGTTATGAATGCATGCTTTTGTGTATCTAAATTGTTTATATGTCTTAAGGCTCGGATGGCCTTAAAGTTGGGATCTTTATTTTGCTTTATTGTTGTTCTATAGCTTATTGAAAATGCTTACAGGTTTTCAAAATGTCCACGTTACAGGGGAGACTCTGTCCGTTTTTCCCTAAATTTTTTAGACCGGGTTGAAATTAGGTTGAGAATAGCTTGGTTTTTAGAGCCTCCGGTCTTGTGAGAGATTGGGGCGTTACAGGTGGTATCAGAGCTTAGTTAGCTCTCAATCGGGATAGGGTCCTCAGCCTATCGGGTAGTAATCCTTGCGTGTGTGCTTGTTAAGTGTGTCTTGAAAGTGTGTGCTTGTATGTGTGATTGTGTGTTTGGAATTGAATGTGTGCACCTATGTGATATAGTTATGTGTTATGTGCTAAATGTGTGTTGAGTGAAGTGAAGTTGCATCGAATTGACCTCGTGAATCATTATCTGCTTGAATTATTGATTGTAATGTATGTACTTGAGCATTTTGAATTAAGTTTTGTTGTGAATTGAATTGGTTTTGTTATGATTCGCACTTGAATGACTTTGTTGCTTACATTGTTTTATATGTTCTTTTATAATCATGCTTGCATAATAGTTTAAAGAATGTTTATACATATGCAATAGTTTGGCAATCTTACATAGCCCGTCGAATGGTAAGAAAAACTTCTTCCTCCCCCTGAAGAGAGGTGATTAGTGGCAGGCCTTCCAAGTTATGTTGATTAGCGGAAATGAGAGGCATTTGATCAACCTTTATTTAGGAGTTGGTGTTTATAGTTGGAGCTCGGTTATTGGCATTCTATTAAGGTGTTCTTTTATGCTCAACAGTCTTAAATGAATGGCTTCTCTTGGGATTTCTATATGACTGTTCTCTAAGGCATTCTCTTGGTATTTTCGTATTTAGCATTCTTCTGGTATTTTCTTATTGACATTTCTTTGGAGACTTGATATTTGGAATTCTATTCAGCCTTATTATACGTTATTATCTATAGTATTTATGCTCCAATCTTTTATTGGTATTTTCTATCCACTTTTAGCTGGGATTATATTATTCTACAGTGTTCGTGCCAGCGGGATTCTTATTTGGATTTCTATGTAGAATTTCTATTGGAGCCCTTACTTGCCCTTATTCCTTGGGGATCTGTTGGTTGTACTCTTGGGATTTGTTAATGGGTTGTTACCAGAATTCGTATCCGGTATTCTTGATCAGCATCTGATGAAGAGTAATTGAAGTTGGTTTTCAGCTGATGCAGAGTTCTCTTGGAAGAAGAATTGTGTGTACGCAATTTGTTTAAGGGGGAGAGGATGTGACGTCCGAGATTTAACTGTACTTCTAGCTTACTATTGCATCCATTATTTGCGCATTTCTTTTGTGCTTTGCTTGTTGTCTTCTTTAATCACTATTCATTCCATTTTTCAACTATTTAATTATCATGAATTAGCATTTTTATTAAATCATATTAATTGTTTTAGGATTGAGAAAAGTGTGCATTTGAGCTTAGAGCAATAGGAGCACTCATTTAGAAAATGTTTTGCCAATCTAATGAATAGTGTTATGTAACTTAAATTAGTGTTTTAAATAGCTAGCATTAATTTGCACTTTAGGACTTGGTTCTAGCTAGTTTAACTCATATTTTGAACACACACTCTCACTAAAAGAGCTCACCTAGACATATATACTCAACCATCACACAAAGCAAGTCATAACTTAGCAAAAACAAAAAAAAAAGCAGAAATTACTGTAGCAAATTCAAACAGCCCTATAGCAGCCAAAGGAGGAGATTTTGCTCTCCAAATCTTGCATCCAAGCCTCTCCAAGCCTAGAGCAAGTAGTTTAGGGTGTGTCCAAGCCTTCTAGGTGCTCCTAGCGCTTTAGGTGAGGGATTTCATGGCTCTTTTTGCATATTAAAGATGTTATATTTTTCTTGAATTGTTAGAAATGCTATCAAATGCTATTGAAATGCTTATCTATACTATTGTACATTGTATATAAGTGCTAGAGAACACATTTAAGCCATTGGCTCGTATTTTAAAAGGTTGGAATCGTTACTTTGATTATATGAGGTGAATAGTGACGAATTTTTAAGGTTTTGTGTAATTGTGCATATTGGATTGATTCATTGCTTCTAATAGATACCTCAAGTGCTAATGAAGGTAGTCCAATAGCCCCGTGCCCTCGAATTGCTCTAAACTTGTATAAAACGTGAAATAATCGACTTTTTAAAAGGGGTTTTGGGGTTAATGCTAATCCAGGTTGATTTGAGCTTCACATTTGGTATTCTTAGGTTACCTAGGTGCTAAAGAAGCTTTGTTGAACCTCGTTTGAATCCCGATTAAGGTTTGTGCAGTTCAAAGCCATAAGAGGGAAATTGGGATTTTTGTGGTAATTGCGAGTATTTGAATGTGTTTGAGGGCTATAAAGGTACCTTAAGGGTTAATTAGAAGAATGGTATAGCTTCCCCAAGAATTCAAAACATTTACTTTTATTTGGAAGGAAAATGGATTAGGAAAAAAGGGGGATAATTGAGAAATGAATAAATTTTCACTTCTATAACCTTGTAAGTGTTTATTAAGGGTTTAATTGCAATTATAAGATGTTTATGAGCTTTTGGTAATGGTTTATTGGAAAATGTGCAACTTTTTCCTTTATGCTCTTTTAATTAGTTTGCACTATTATTTATAATATGAATTGTCTCGAGGGCGACCTCTTTTGTTGACCCTCTTAAGTGTTACTATTCTTCATTGATTATCTTATTGTCAAGTGTTAACGTGTATTGCTTAGTGGTTGCGCAACCATAGTATCAGGGGTGGATGTGTTGAATATCGGTTGGGCGGCAGAGGGCTTGCCAGTGGATATTCAAACTCCGTACCCTAGTCCCTCATTCGCCTGGTCCGAAGATTGACAGGGGACGTTGGGTCATAGGATTATCGGGGTATATCCAGAGTACACCCAGTTGAGTGATTAGGATTATGTCGACGCAGTGATCGTGGTCCGTGGATCGTGAATGAAGATCAAGTGAAGATTGGAGTGTTGGGGTTAAGTGTAATGTATCCTTTTTAATGTGTGGTTACTTAACCTTTTGTCATTCTTGAATGGTTTTAATTGCTATTAATGTTTAACTATATTACTTGTTGCATTGCACGCCCCGGGAGACTTTATCCCTCACTGGGCAATTGTGGTTGCTCATACCTCACTAACATATTTCAGGAGGTGCAATTGGAGGAGGAGTTGCCTTAGTTGCTGTGTGATACTTGCGTGAGGTAGATTTATGGTTCTTGCTGTTATGTGGAGATCTTGTTTGCTCTACCTTATGTTCTATTTTATAGCCTAAGTGCTTATGTACATGTTTGAGTAATTGTAAGATGAATGCCAGTTGATTGTAGTAGGAGATATGAACTATGGCATATAATAACTTATAGTTTTGCTCTTAGCTTCTTTGCATGCTTGGGAGTGAATGATGGGTTTTTTTTCAATTTCTAAGAATGCTTAAAAGCTATCATGGAGTGGCATGATAAATGATTTTGTAAAGAAGTTAAGTAATGAATGCATGCTTGTGTGTATCTAAACTGTTTGTATGTCTTAAGGCTTGGATGGCCTTAAAATTGAGATCTTTATTTTGGAAATGGCTTTATTGTTGTTCTATAGCTTATTGAATGCTTACAGGTTTTCAAAATGTCCACGTTACAGGGGAGACTCTGTCCGTTTTTTCCTAAATTTTTTAGACTGGGTTGAAATTGGGTTGAGAATTGCTTGGTTTTTAGAGCCTCCGGTCTCGTGAGAGATCGGGGCATTACAAAACTTTTATTCATCATGCATTTATCATATGTCCTTAGTCTCATAAGCAACATGTAGTAGTTAGCAACTACATAGCACCCAAAATATGGCACAAATCCTCAATGAAATTCTTCTATAATAAACTAGGGTTCAATACGATTCCAACACATCCAATCGGTAGCTCCCAGAATGACTAAAAAAAGTTCCTTGCATTTTGGTCAGACCGGTAGACCCTAGAGCCACTGGTCGATCAGTCGTGGAAGGGTCTTCCGCCCAAGGCCTCATCAGTGGACGACCCCTCCCCTCCCTCCCCATACCGATCGACCGGTGGAACAGGGGTCCCCCGGTCGTGCTGTATATGGGAAAATACAATCTCTACTAACAATCAAGCATATAACTACACAATCATCTACTAACAATCAGACATGCTCAAGGAGATTTATTAGGCATCATATAGGGGTTCAAACACCAACCAACATATCCCATATCAACAATCAACATCCAACCCACCTAGAATCCAATATAGCTCATAACACCAAGATTTACACTCCAAATGCAAAAATGCTAACCCCATGCTTCCAATTCTTGCATACAAGCTATACAGATAATCCATACACATACAAGAGCAACACAAACTCATCTTCCAACTTCTCAAGAACATTCACCATGGATTAGGCAAGTCATAGATCTACAATACACAAAATACTCAATCTTCACATTTAAGCTCTTGTATGAAACTTTAACAAGACTAGCAATACAAAATCATCAAATAACTTGAATGAACTCTTTAAAACTTGGTTTTGAAGCATCCCTCACCTTTGGAAGAGTTAGAAATGGAAGAAAATTGATTGAAAATGGTTGAAGAGTTTGAAAATGGCTTGCTTCTACTTTCCTCTTCCTTTCTTTCTTTCTTCTTCTTCTTCTTTCTCCCTTCTCCTTGGCAAAATCGTATAGTGTGTGTTCAGATTATGTGTGTGTGTTTGAGTCGTGAGGTGGGAGTATGTTTTAGTGTGTGTTTGTGTGTTTTGTTGTAGTGTAGTGTATGTATTGTGTGTTGGGTGATATAATATCTAAGTTGCTTAATGACAAGAGTGCCCTCCAACTAGATTATGTTTTACTAGCATGCCATTTTGTCCTATTCTAATTATTTTAGTTCTAGTTTAGTTACTTTAACTAGCTAATGAACTTGATAGGTTTTAATTACTAGCTATGCTATATTAATTACTCAAATTCACGTTCACTGATGAAATGCATATAAATCAAGACAAATGCACGTAAATCAATTTTAAAGCACATAAAACACGGTAAATGCATATGAAATAATTTAATTATGTATGAGATGATCTATATGCATATGTGGTCTCGTGCTGGGCCTTACACAACTAGTGTGTGCCGTATGTGTTAGCTTAGAGGAGAGAGAGAGATTGTCTTTTATTATATTATTGTAATCACTATTATAATAATATAATTGCATGCTAATTATCCAATCAAAAAAGTTTAGAAGAGTGTAAGATTGGATAAGCTTAGTGTATGTCTTTAGATTGTAATCATTACAATCCAAAGATTACAAATTTTCTATCTCCTTTGCTTGTTTGGTCGTGTACTATAGAGAGGAGAGAGAGAATTCTATTTCTTTATTTAATATATATAATAACTATTATTTAATAAGTCTTGCATGTAAAAAGAACCAATCAAAATTGTGCTTTTTGAATGCAAGATTAGATAAAGCCATGCATGGCATTAGATTGTAATCATTACAATCTAATGGTCACCTTTTTCTCTCTCCTACAAGTTGCAAAAGTAATTATTACAATCTAAAGCCAAAAATGTGTTTTGATTTAATCAAGATTAAATCTCCACCACTAATTCAAATCATTGGATAAGATTAATCCTAGGATGGATGACATGCACAATCCAATCATCCTACTAGCCCAGTCACACACCACATGTGCTACTTTATCCAATAGTTAATTTTGCCATTTGATGACGTGGATAGATGACGTGGCATTTCTCAAATCATATAATCTATTATTATTATATATATTTACTTTTGCTCATTCTAATATATATTACAATAAATACATCGAAACAACTTTTCAATAATTGCAGTTTGGCCCCAAAACTTTCATTAATAATATTTTGGCCCCAAAACTTTGCATAATTACACTTTTGGCCCAAAAATCAATATATATGACCCTTAACACTTTAAAGTCATTAACCACATTATACAAGCTACCGGTGAACTTATTCATAATTCTTATTAGTGTGACTTTCTAGATTCCCAGCTTCAAGGCCATCCGAGCCTTAAGCAGCTCAATACATTAAGAACACACACAAGCATGCAATGTACCATCCTAGAACCCTTATCTTTTGTCCGCTTATTATACCACTCTATGTTATCATTTAAACATACTTAAGGATTAAAGACATCTATTCAACTATTTCATTCACACCCAAGCATGCAACAAAACCAGAAGCAGAAATATGAGTTATTACATGCCACAGTTACATATCTCATACTAAATCCCTCAAACTTTCAAGCTTACAACTGCACAAATATATACATAAGCCCACAGGCTCCAAAATAAGACATAAAACAATACAAACAAGCCTTCACATAACGTCCAGCAAGAAACACATCCACCTCAAGCAATTAGCACACAACAACTAAGGCAACTGCTCTGCCTATACCTCTTTCTCTTCTTCTTCAACCACAACAAGTTGGGGATCAACCTTAGCACCTCCTAAAACATGTTAACGAGGTATGAGCAACCACAATTGCCCAGTTAGGGATATAGTTTACCAGGGCATGCAATGCAATAGTTAATATAAAAAAAGAAATTAAACAAAAAAAGAGCAATGTAAATGTCAAGTTACCACACATTAAAAAGGATACGATTCACTTAACCCCAACACTCCAGAATTCACTTGATCTTCAATCACGAACCATGAACCACGAACCTCGATCAATGTGCTGGCATAAAACTTCAATCATTCCAGTGGATGTACTCCGAATGTACTCCGAGAATCCTACAACCCAACACCCCTGGCAATCTTTGGACCAGGCGAGTAAGAAATTAGAGCATGTAGATCGAATATCCACTAGCAAGCCCGCTGCCGACCAGCCGATATCCAATACATCTGCCCCTGACATTATGGTTGTACAACCACTATGTAATGACACTTTAGCAATTGACAATATAAAAACATTGTATAACAATAACACTTAGAAGGGACAACAAATTAGGTTGCCCTAAAAAATAGTTAAAATATAAGCAATAGCATAAGGTCAACTAAATAAGCATAAAAGGGTAAATAGCATATTTTCCACAAAACATTTCCAAAATCTCACAATTAAATTTAAAGTACATTTAAACACCTAAGAAAAATTTACAAAGTCATAGAAGTGCAAAACCACCAATTCCCTACTTTTCCCTTTTTGCAACTTAAGCTATTTGATTCCAAACAAAAAGGCAAAGCTCTAGATTCACAAGTGAGCTATCCCATACTTCTAATTACTCCTTATGGTACCCCTAGGACCCTTGAAGTTACCCATATACCCGCAATTATCACAAAAGCCCCGATTGCCCCTTTATGAGTTTGCACTACACGTACCTTAACCAAGACTCAACCGCGAGTTAGAAAAAGCATTTATAGCACCTACATATCCTAAGAATACCAAATGTGATGGCCAAATTAACCCGGATTTGCATTACAGCCGAAACCCCTTTCTAAAAGTCACTAATTTCGCATTTTTACCAAGTTACGAGCAATTAAACTTCACGGGATTATTAATATACCTTCATTAACATCTAAAGCACCTAATTGAGGTATTGAATCAAGTTGTAAGACACATTTTCTCAAAACCCTAGAAAATATCACTATTCACTGTTGTCAAATCAACCAACGAATTTAACCATTTAAAAAAGCTAAACAATTGTATAAATATGGTCTCTACAACATGTAAGTAACATATAAAGCAAGTTTTAACAGTTCATAAGCCAATAACAACAAATCTAGAAATTTCATATTTTGGCATAAACTTTATATTCACAAAAGAAGTGCAAATCCCTCACCAATTGTGTGTAGGAGCTAATAGAAAGCTAGAACACTTGTGGAAGTGCTTGAACCTAGCTTGGTAGGGCTTGAAATGGAGTTTTGATGAGCAAGATCTTCCTCCTTCTTCTCCTAGCTGCTGTCGGGTTTGGAAGGATACTATTTGGCTTTTTTTCTTTCTAAGCTAGGTTATATGCTTATGTGCTTAATAAATATATATGCATATATGAAATATATTTGTGTGTATATGTTGACAATAAAAGTGAGCCAAAATAACTTATAAAGTCTAATTAAATCAATCCTAATGCAATTAATTCCATTTAGCCACTAACTACATGTTTCACTATGCACTTGAACTACTAAAAGATTTCCTAAACGAGGCTTTCTAACACTAACTGCTCAAATGCTCATTTGTTCAATTCTTAAAATAATCAACATAGTTTAGGAAAAATGCTATGAATAGTAGCTAAGGAAAGTAACAAGTAAATGCACAGTTAAGATGCACAAATAGTAAATGCGACAGTAAGTAAAAGTACGGTAATGTTCTCGGGCATCACACCCTATCCCCCTTAAACTAATTGTGTCAACGCAATTCTTACATGATTAAGTGAATAACTCTGGATATCTTTCTCGCATCTAATCCTCTCTCTCCCATGTAGCATCTCTAACCCGTGATGATCCCACATAATTTTAACCATTGGGATGCTTTTAGTTCTAAGCTCTTGAACTTTACAGTGTACAACCCGAAGAGGTTTCTCTGTAGAAGTCAGAGTCTTACTGATCTCTAAAGGTTCCAGTTCAAGAATATGAGAAGGATCCGACTGATATTTTTGAAGCATAGAGACATGAAAGACATCATGAATTATGCCCAAACTAGGAGGTAAAGCTAGTCAGTAAGCCAATGCACCAACTTTCTCAGGTATTTCAAACGGTCCCACATATCTCGGACTGAGTTTAGCCCCTTTACCGTGCTGAATCGAACCTTTTTGAGGAGTGATTTTCAGAAATACCTGATCACCCAATGCAAACTCCAAATTTCGGCGGCGCCTATCCGCATAACTCTTTTGCTGACTTTGTGCTGTAAGTGATAAGAATGCAAAATGTCATAATTCTCTCCATTAATGTTTAATCTTTCACACCTATTTGATGCCTAAATAAACTCATTATTTTTATATTTTGATTTAGGATGCAATAGAGGCGTTAAGTGCAAAACGTAGTTAAATCGCGTAATTCTGGACAGGTCCAATATTGTTACATTTTTTGGACATAACTCTCTCATCCGAACTCTGATTGAGGCGATTCAAGATGTTCTGGAAAGCCAAGAAGAAGATATAGAACTTTCATGTTTTACATTTTGAGAAATAAAGACAGCATCAAAGCCGAAATTGGACGTGAAGTTGCTGCGCCTGTGCTGTTATGTTCTGAAATTTTCTTTATCTAGAAGCTTCTAGTTGATAGTGGAGGATGTGGTGCACGAAAATTCCAACTATTTTAGCTATCCTAATTGTATTAGGACTTTTTCTAGTTGTTTTAGGTTTTCCTAGTTATATTAGTAGTTTACTTCACCTTTAATATTTTCTTATTCTATTTAGATTAGGATTCCATTATCTTAGGGGATTTGGTAGGCTTCACAAACTATAAATAAGGGGAGAAATCATAAGATTTGGACCACCTCTTTTTCTCTCCCCTTTTCTCCTTCGAAATTTCTTTATGGCTCTGCATGGCTAAACTTTTATTCTTAGTCGAAGGAAATTGAAGCCTCAGAATCAAGAGAACTGTGAGATCTAATTAGTTTTTATTGTTCAATTTATGCTTTGAGTATTGAATGTTCTTCTATTTTATTTATATGATTCGTTCGTTTAATTGCTAGGGAGGTCTACTAGTTTATTATTCGTTATAATCTACTGCTAAGTTAGATATCAAACTCGTAATTGTTTGATCCCTCTAACTTACGAAGCAACTAAGATTTAATAATTTGCTGCGTCAGAGATTATTAGATTTTAGGAAGAACGTTCAACTAAATTAAATGCAACTGCGTGTGCTTGTGTTGTTTAGCTTCATTGATCTCTCTAATTCCTAAGGCTGCTACTAGATTAAACCTTTAGCGCGTGTTTGAGGTTAGGGTTAATTAGGTCACGTGTATTCTAATTAACTACGACTAAGGAGAGATAGGAAAATAATTACAACGGTGAATATTTAAAGTTTGAATTGAAATATACTTGCATTAATGATCAGTTACAAGATTCTGATGGTGGATCTTGACTTAGATCAAGGTTCGTCTTCTTGATTAAATTCAATATTTTTAAATTCAGTAATTTTTCTTAAGTTTTCTTTATATACTCAAACCCCCCAACCTCGTTTATGTAACACAAATTAGACTAGATACTCTCTGTGGGAATGATCTTTGCTCACACTACTATATATATTTTTCGGAGAACATGTTTTATTTTTGGTTGCCTACGATAGCACACCAAATTTTGGCACCGTTGCTGGGGAGTTATTGTAGTTTATTTTGGTGTTTGTTGTGGTTTTTATTTCGTTCTTGAAATCTGTATAAAAAAAATAATAAATGTTTTTTATATTTTTATTTTATCGTTACAGTTTCAGCAGTTTTCAAAATTTTGGTAGAATTAGGTCTAGAAAATTTACGTTTTTGAAGAGAAACGACGTTCTAAGCATGACTCGTAGTCCCTTGGACTTACGAGCCCCACCATCTCGAGGCCAAATTCCATCGTTTACTAGGGTTTTTAGGCCTTTTTTGTGTTTTTACATAAATTTTAAATTTTCTTATTATTCTAGATTTCTTTTTCTTGCTTTATTTCTCGTGGTTTATTAGCGGTTTCTTGATTTTATGATTGTCACTTGATCTACTAATCAATGTGATTTGCAATACGATCCAGAAATAGAAAAAACTGCGCGCATGTTAAGGAAAGAAGCTTGGAAAAATTCTGAAAAGAACGAACTAGTTGTTGATTCCTTATTTGCCAGCAATTCTGATTCAAAAAAGGAGGAAGTCATGGCTGGAAATCAAACTTTGAAGGAGCTTGCCGCCCCTAATTTAGATCAACAACCCTTATGCATAACATTTCCTACTATAGATACTAATGTTACTTTTGAATTAAAGTCTGGCCTAATACATCTTTTGCCCACTTTTCATGGCCTTGCAGGTGAAGATCCTCATAAGCATCTAATGGAGCTTCATGTGGTATGCACAAGTATGAAACCCATGGGGGTGACTGACGAGCTGATTAAATTAAGGGCCTTTCTGTTTTCTTTGAAGGATTCTGCTAAGGATTGACTCTACTATCTACCCTCCGAAAGTATTACCACATGGAATGAGATGAAGAGGTTGTTTTTGGAGAAATATTTCCCAGCTTCAAGGGCAGCAAACATTCGGAAAGAAATTTGTGGTATAAGACAGCATAGTGGGGAGTCCTTGCACGAATATTGGGAATGTTTCAAAAGACTATGTGCGAGCTACCCCCATCATCAGATTAATGAGTAGCTACTTATCTAGTATTTCTATAAGGGCCTTCTACCCATTGATAGGAGCATGATTGATGTCGCGAGTGGAGGAGCTTTGGTGGATAAAACTCCAGAGGCCGCGAAGAATTTGATTGCAAATATGGCGGCCAATTCTCAACAATTTGTCACTAGGCTGGACTCTCCGTCTAAGCGTGTTAATGAGGTAAATATTTCTTCCTTTGAAGAACAGATTGCGAGTCTAACTTCTCTTGTACGTCAAATGGCTATAGGTAATATGCAAACGACGAAGGCTTGTGGGATTTGTTCAGTAGTGGAGCACCCAACTGACATGTGCCCAACTCTTCAAGATGAGCCCGTTGAACAAGTGAATACAGTAGGTGGTTTTCCTAGACAACCACAAAGGAAGTATGATCCATTTTCGAACACGTACAATCCAGGATGGAGGGATCACCCCAATCTTAGCTATGGGAATCCACAAGCAAATCAGCCCGCGACTCAAAATCGCCAAAGTTATCAGCAATATAAACAATCGGGCTAAACTTCTAATTCAGGTATGTCTTTGGAAGATATTGTTAAGTCTCTTGTCACTAATACTTTGCAATTTCAACAAGAGACGAAACAATTTCAACAAGAGGCGAGGGTCAGTATCCAAAATTTGGACAAACAGGTGGGTCAGATGGCAACTGCGATTAGTCGGCTAGAGGCACAGAGTTCGGGGAAATTACTCTCTCAAACAATAATAAATCCAAGAGAAAATGTAAGTGCAATCGTTTTGAGAAGTGGTAAAGAGCTTAAGATTCCAGAAAAGGGCAGATCCTACATCGTCGAAGCAAGAAAAAGAGAAGAATGTCATTACAAGTAGTGACTTTCCCAATGACAATGAAGTACCTAAGCGTAAGCTTCCACCTCTTTCTGATTATAAACCAGTACCTCTTTTTCCTCAGGCTTTAGTAGAATCTCGAAAAGATGAGCAAAATATAGATTTATATGAGACTTTTCGTAGATGTAAGGTAAATATTCCACTTTTAGATTCTATTAAACAAGTACCTCGTTATGCTAAATTCTTGAAAGAACTGTGCACAATTAAGAGGAAGCAGAAACTTAAAGGATGTGAAAAGGTAAGAGTAGGGGAGAATGTTTCCGCAGTTATTCAAAGAAAACTCCCTACCAAGTGCAAAGATCCAGGTATGTTTACTATCCCTTGTACGATAGGTAACACTAAAGTTGAGAAAGCCATGATAGATTTAGGAGCTTCTATTAATGTCATGCCATATTCTATATATGCTTCTTCAAAACTTGGACCTCTGAATAAAACTAGTATGATGATTCAATTGGCTGATAGATCTAATGCCTACCCTAAGGGGATAGTTGAAGATGTTCTTGTTCAAGTTAATAATTTGGTTTTTCCTGCTGATTTCTATGTGCTTGATATGGAGGGTGGTGATCAAACTACGCCTATTTTGTTAGGAAGACCATTCTTAAAAACATCCAAGACTAAGATAGATGTTCATAGTGGCACACTTACCATGGAATTTGATGGTGAAATTATTAAGTTTAATATTTATGATGCCATGAAATATCCTAGTGATGATAATCATGTTTATTCTATTGATGTGATTGATTCTTTAGCACAGGAAGTAAAAGCACTTGACGAAAAAAGTGGATTGAAAGTTGTCATTAGTAAGCAACTTGAGAAAGGGTATGAGGAGTTAGCCTTCAGTACTGATTTGCAGGACCCTGTTGCAGCATTGAATATTTTTCCACAGGAACCTATTCTAGATTTGAAGCCTTTGCAAGAGGAGAATGTGGAAGAATTGGACATTGATAATCCTGATTGAAAACAGAAACATTGAGTCGAGCCAACGACAATAAACAAAGGCGCTACTTGGGAGGCAACCCAAGGGTAGTTTGTCGTACTGGCTAACGTTAAATGGATCCAGGTATTTTAATTTTTTTTAGGTATTAGTTATTTTGATATTTTTAATATTTCACAGAGTTCGGAGCCTTTCTATGGGGATGTAAATAGGGTTGGCCAACAAAAAAAATAAAAAAATAAAAAAATAAAAAAATGAAAAATAAAAAAACAAAGTACTTTATTATTGTTGTTTCCTGTTATTTTGCTTTTTCTTGTTTTCTTGGGCTTCATTGAATAGTTGCAGATTTAAAGCATTACTTTTCTTCTCTCTAACAAGTGCTTTAGGTATGTCTTCCTATAGACTCTATTTCTCTTACTTCACTTACTTTCATGTTTCTACTCATCTTTGCATAAATTTGAAAGTTTGTTTTCCTCATTGAGGACAATGAAAGTTTTAAGTGTGGGGGAGGGGATTTAGGTTGTGTTTTAATTTGCGTTTTTTTAAAAAAATAAATAAAATTTGTAATTTTCAATGTTTTTTGTGCATGACATGAGTAAGGTGCAATTAAGCTTAAAAGATTCAGAACATGATTGAATAGGTACTCTTTCCACTTAGAATTAATTAGTTTAGTTATTTTCCTTGAGCATGGTAGTGACTGAATTACGTAGACAAAAGCTGGTGAGACTTTGAGCCTTTAGACTGACACATCCATAATCAGTCTTTTTTTTTATGAGAGATATTCTTCCATGGATTTGTTTCTCTAGAACTTGCCTTGATTCTCTTCGAGGCCACATTGACACGTGCATGCATGAACATGATTAAGGCCTTCTTTGATTTAGCTACATAAGCCAAATAGCCTACCTCGTATTTAATTTTTCCTTTTGTTAAACCCCTTTGAGATTTATTAACCTTGTTTATTGTGAACCCATGTTACAAACTTTAAATCTGAAAAACAATGTCTTTACCCAAGCCTTAGGACTAGTGGAGCATTGTTCAACGTTATGATATGTATGGGTGTGCAAGAAATAAGTGTGGGGGAGTCTGAATTTGTGGTATGGCTATGACTAGTGAAATGGAACATGTTTTCGTTCTCAATTTGTGAGTTCCATTGTTGATATAATAATATTAAAAAAAAACCATTAAAAAAGAAAAAAAAAGACAAGGAAGAAAGGAAGTGGTGGATGAAATTTCTTTTAAATTGTCCATGTTCAAATTCTTCCTAAAAATTCTGAGAAAGGGTTCTGTTTATAAATGATATATATAAAGGTGGAAGCTGTTGAATGGAGTGATTGGTTTTGACATGTTTTACATATTCGAGCTTGAGTTGATTTTTTTTTTGCTCTGCTAGTTTCGATGGCTTTTGAGCTACATTCCCAAATATTTTTTACCTTTGCCCTTAAGCCCCATTACAACCCTTGAAAAGTCCTTATGATTTGTGTTATGCATGTGATCTTAGTGGTGAAGAATGAGAAGATATGCAAGCCTATGGTAGATCATTTTCATTGGAATGAATTTGAGCGAAACACATACCCTTCAAACATATGAGAGTCGAGCGTTTATCTCTGTGAGGGTCTACGTATTCCGTTACTCCATCTTCGAGTGAGAATGATTACTAAGGAATTAGAGGTTGGTTAAGAATGTTTGTTCATGATATATTATGAGTTTTGAAGAGCTTGGTTGTTCTTTGTTGATGGCACTGCAACTTTGGTATTCTTGAAAATTTGAGTTTTGCCCGAGGACGAGCAAAGGTTAAGTATAGGGGAATTTGATAAGAATGCAAAATGTCATATTTCTCTCCATTAATGTTTAATCTTTTACACCTATTTGATGCCTAAATACACTCATTATTTTTATATTTTGATTTAGGATGCGAATAGAAGTGTTAAGTGCAAAACGAAGTTAAATCGCACAATTCTGGAATGCTCCGACACTATTACGTTTTTTGGGTATAACTCTCTCATCTGAACTCTGATTGAGGAGATTCAATATGTTATGGAAAGCCAAGAACAAGATATACAACTTTCATGTTTTGAGTTTTGAGAAATAAAGGCTGCATCAAAGCCAAAATTGGACGTGAAGTTGCTACACCTGTGTTGTTATGTTCTGAAATTTTCTTTATCTAGAAGCTTCTAGTTGATAGTGGAGGATGTGGTGCATGAAAATTCCAACTATTTTAGCTATCCTAATTGTATTAGGACTTTTTCTAGTTTTTTAGGTTTTCCTAGTTATATTAGGAGTTTACTTCACCTTTAATATTTTCTTATTCTATTTAGATTAGGATTCCATTATCTTAGGGGATTTGGTAGGCTTCACAAACTATAAATAAGGGGAGAAATCATAAGATTTGGACCACCTCTTTTTCTCTCCCCTTTTCTCATTCGAAATTTCTTTATGGCTCTGCGTGGCTAAACTTTTATTCTTGGTCGAAGGAAATTGAAGTCTCGGAATCAAGAGAACTGTGAGATCTAATTAGTTTTTATTGTTCAATTTATGCTTTAAGTATTGAATGTTCTTCTGTTTTATTTATATGATTCTTTCATTTAATTGCTAGGGAGGCCTACTAGTTTATTATTCGTTATAATCTACTGCTAAGTTAGATATTAAATCCGTAATTGTTTGATCCCTCTAACTTGCGAAGCAACTAAGATTTAATAATTTGTTGCGTTAGAGATTATTAGATTTTAGGAAGAACGTTCAACTAAATTAAATGCAACTGCGTGTGCTTGTGTTGTTTAGCTTCATTGATCTCTCTAATTCCTAAGGCTGCTACTAGATTAAACCTTTAGCACGTGTCTGAGGTTGTTTAATGGTTAGGGTTAATTAGGTCGCCTGTATTCTAATTAACTACGACTAAGGAGAGATAGAAAAATAATTCCAACGGTGAATATTTAAAGTTTGAATTGAAATATACTTGCATCAATGATCAGTTACAAGATTCCGATGGTGGATGTTAACTTAGATCAAGGTTCGTCTTCTTGATTAAATTCAATATTTTTAAATTCAGTAATTTTTCTTAAGTTTTCTTTATATACTCAAACCCCCCAACCTTGTTTACGTAACATAAAATTAGACTAGGTACTCTCTGTAGGAACGATCCTTACTCACACTACTACATATATTTTTTGGAGTACAGGTTTTATTTTTGGTTGCCTGCGACAACAAACCAGTAAGCATTCTCTTCTTGATAAGTTGCATATTATCAATCATTCTGTTCATCTCAGGTACTAGAGTAAGGTCAGTAGCCTTCATTTTACCAACATCATCCCAATATAAAGGAGATCTACATTTACGCCCATATAGTGTCTCATACGGTGCCATACCAATTGTAGCTTGGTAATTATTGTTATAGAGGAATTCTACAAGCGGCAAATATCTCTCCCAACTCTTGCCAAAGTCCATAATACAAGCTTGCAACATATCCTCGAGTATTAGGATAGTTCTCTTAGACTGACTGTCAGTTTGAGGGTGATAAGATGTATTGAAGCTCAACGTGGTGACCAAAACTTTCTGAATCTTTTGCCAGAACTGAGATGTGAACCTGGGATCTCTGTCAGACACAATACTCTTTGGAATCCCATGAAGTCTGACAATATTTTCAACATACAACTCGGCTAGCTTGTCAAAAGAATTAGTTTTCTTCATAGCAATAAAGTGAGAAGTTTTGGTCAGTCTATCAACAACAACCCAAACTGAGTTATTACCCTTCGAAGATCTCGGTACATCTGACATGAAATCCATAGTAATATGGTCCCATATCCAGTCAGGAATAGCCAAAGACTGCAACAACTCTGCGGGTCTTTGATGCTCAGCTTTAACTTTCTGGCAGGTCAAGCATCTAGCCACATAATCGGCAATCTCTCTTTTCATGTTGTTCCACCAGAAGTTTTGTTTCAAATCCCTATACATTTTGGTACTACCTGGGTAAATAGTATACTTTGAACTGTGTGCCTCAGCAAGTATTTATTTCTTTAAGGCTTGCTCACTCAGAATACATATTCTGCCCTTAAATTTGAGAATGCCATCATCATGAAGTTTGAAGTCTGACTCTCCCCCTTTAGACTTTTCTAGGATTTTCAATAGTTGAGGGTCAGTTTGTTGTGCTTGTCTGATCCTGGATAACAACAAAGATTGAATCTGCAAACTTGCAAATTGAATACTAGAATTTAAAGTCTTGGGCTTCCACAAGCATAACTCCTCCATGAATTCCCAATTCTTGATAATCAAACTAGCAATGTAGCCTTTCGGCTCAAAGTATCAGCAACAATATTGGCCTTACCTGGTAGATAATTAACAGTGCAGTTATAATCCTCAAGCAATTTCAACCAACGCCTCTGCCTTATATTCAATTCTTTATGTGAAAACAGATATTTTAGACTCTTGTGATCGGTAAAGATTTCAAATTTGTTACCCCAGAGATAGTGACGCCATTTCTTTAGCGCAAAGATAATAATCACAAGCTGAAGATCATGCGTCGGATAGTTGAGTTCATAGGGTTTCAGTTTTCTTGAGGCATATGCAATAACTTTTCCATTTTGCATCAATACACAACCCAAACCTTCCTTTGAAGCATCACCATAAATCACCATATTATCAGTCCCCTCAGGCAGTACAAGAATAGGAGCCGTGGTAAGTCTCTTTTTCAATTCCTGAAAACTAGCCTCACACTTCTCATTCCAGTCAAACACAATCTTCTTCTGAGTAAGCTAAATCAAAGGTCCATTAATTTTGGAGAAATCCTCGACAAATCTTCTATAATAACCTGCTAAACCCAGAAAACTGTGGATCTTAATAACAGTCTCAGGCCGTTTCCAGAAATGCCATCCAGTGAGATAATATGACCGAGAAAAATAACTTATTTTAACCAGAACTCACATTTGCTGAATTTTGCAAACAATTTATGCTCCTGCAGAGTCTGTAATACAATCCTCATATGTTGTTCGTGTTCAGCCTCTGATTTAGAATATACCAGTATATCATTAATAAAAATAACCATAAACTGGTCTAAGTATGGTCGGAATACCCTCTGCATTAAATCCATAAATGCAGTGGGAGTATTAGTCAAGCGAAATGACAATACAACAAACTCATAGTGACCATATCTAGTTCTGAAAGCAGTTTTATGCACATCATCTTTCTTAATCCTCAATTGATAATAACCATGCCTCAGATCAAATTTAGAAAATACCTTGGCACCCTGCAACTGATCAAATAACTCCTCAATTAAAGGTAACGGATACTTGTTTTTATTAACTACGTGATTGAGACCCCGATAATCAATACACAAGTGAAGAGATCCATCATTCTTTCTAACAAATAAGACTGGTGCACCCTAAGGCGAAGAACTCGACTGAAAGAATCCCTTCTTAAGTAAACCCTGTAGCTGAACTTTCAATTCCTGCAATTTATGCGGAGCCATTCTATACGGAGTTCTAGAGATAGGTGTAGTCCCTGGCAATAGGTCAATCATGAATTTTATCTCTCTTTAAGGTGGCAACCCAGGTAACTCTTCAGAAAAAACCCCCAGAAACTCTTTCACTATAGGTACTTCATTCAGTTTTAGCTTATCCATAGGCTGATTAATCAAGTAGGCCAAGTAAACATCACAACCTTTACTCAGCCGTTTAGTCGCCTTAATAGAAGAAATTATGCGAGTACCCATGGATTTACAACAACCGACAATCTCAATTACGGGTTGATTAGGCATCTCTAGTTTCACAATTTTTCTTCTACAATCTAGATGAGCATAATATTCACCCAACCAGTCCGTACACATAATTATTTCAAAGTCCTTAAAAGGCAGGATAATCAAATCAACAGGAAGGACTCCACCCCCAATACACAATTTACAAGCCTTACACATATATTCAGTTAAGAACTTAGGGCCCATAAGTAACCTACCTCAATCTTCTAAGGCAATTTATCAATTTTCAATGCAGAAGATTATGTGTACATAGGTGTGATAAATGAATGTGTAGCCCCAGAATCAATTAAAATTGTGACTGATTTATTATTGAAAAGAAAAGTATCTTCAACAACTGCAGTCATATCCGGGAGTTCCTGACCAGATGTCTGACCTCTAGTATTCTTGAATTTCAAGAAATCCTTGACCCTATGCTGGTTACTCCCGTAGCATGTACACCTGTTCAATCTCTTCCAGTAATTCTCTTCTGTGTGGCCCTGGCACTGAAAGAAGCTACATTGCTAGTGACATCTTGCAATAGTGCCTCCTATAGGAGCTTTGTAAGAAGAGGTAGCTGAACTACCCTACTGAGATCGTGCCACAACTGGACGAGGCTGCCCTTGATTCTGACTCTGAACTGGTCGTGCCTGAGTTTGAGTAGGCCCAGTATAACTCTAAGTCTGCCTCAACTATTGACTTTGACCAACTGAAACAGTCTGCCTCTGATTCCCTTGACTCTGTGTCTGATGTGGTTGTTTACTGGGATGACTCGACTCCCCAAACAGAACAACTTTCTGTTTCTCATATCTGGCAGCTATCCTGACTACTGTAGCGCAAGTGGGATAATCCTGGGTAGACAAATTCAACAAAATATCGGGCCTCA